>JAOTOL010001074.1:0-142500 GCA_034440575.1 Imbricaverruca yamaguchii | reverse complement strand
CTTAAGGATTAAAAAGCAGAATGCCTTCCACTTCAGTCATATGCATTTTACATTATTTAGCAGTCATGTGCATGATGACTGCCCATACATCATGTGGCAAAATGGTAAAAACCTAGGATGAGGATGAGATAGCACAACTCCATTAACTGTGAATTTCCAGGTCACATGGTGAATTATTTTACACTGCAATCCGATGCCACTGCATGCCACATAAGCATTACTGACAGTCTGCCGACACCAACCCAGGATCACATCTACCACGTAGGGCCAACTAACTGCGCAGTGCTTGGCCGCCGCATTCTGATTCCGATAGCGTATGGCGTCACACGTAACCACGATGGCGTTATACTTGATATTTTCCACCACATCTGAAGCAGCTACATCAAGCCGGTCTGAGGCTGGATTAACGCTCGGGCATCCTGGATTTGAAGGCACAAATGTCAGGGCGAGCAAATTCGGGGAGGACAATTGCCTGTCTGTTTCTGAGCTGAGGAACTTCTACTTTCCAGTGAGCTTGAAGTATTGGTGTCAAAGCAATATGCTTGCAGCCATTTCGAACAGTGGTAGTGGTTATCTGTCTTACGACACCTCGACCGTTGAGTTATATAGCGTCACCAATCTCTCACGCCGATTGGCCGCGAACGAAGAGTAGCGACCGATGAGACTCAAACCCGCAATCTTTCAATTGAGAGCCTGACATCTTACCCCTAGACTACTCGTCCCTCATTTCGAACAGTACTATTCAGCCTTTCGGGGGATAATTTACTGGAGATGATGACGTTCTGCGAGGCCAAAATCCAGACACGAGGCCGTTCTTCCAACTCGGCACCCAACACCAAATGGACTGCCGTCGCTGGACGGCACCCGACGTATCGCAGCGGCTCGTGGTGTGACGTCACGACGCGATTGGTGTGACGTCACGACGCGGGTGGTGTGACGTCACGCCCGCTGGGCCGGCCCACCTTATGACGTTGGGGTGCTGGTCAGACTCCCGCAGCAGCGCCACCTCGCGGTCGGCGAAGGTGAAACAGTCGGGCAGCAGCCGCTTCACGGCCACGTTACGACTGTCAAACCAGCCCCTGTGGAGTCAGGTCAGGTCAGGTCAGTTGCCAGGTCATGGTCACGTTAGGGTCAGGTCAGAATCCTAGTCCTAGCCCGGGCCCGGGTCCGGGTCACGGTCACTGTCACGGTCAGGGCCATGGTCAGTCAGGGTCAGTGTCAGAGTGAGGCCAGTCAGGATCAGGGTCCAGATCTGAGTCAGGGTCGTGGTCAGGGTCCAGATCTGAGTCAGGGTCGTGGTCGGGGCCGGTCAGGGTCGTGGTCGGGGCCGGTCAGGGACCTGGTCATGGTCCGTGTCACGGTCAGGGTCATGGTCAGTCAGGGTCAGCGTAAGAGTGAGGCCAGTCAGGGTCAGGGTCCAGATCTGAGTCAGGGTCGTGGTCGGGGCCGGTCAGGGACCTGGTCATGGTCCGTGTCAGAACTGGACCGGATCACCATCAGTGTCATGTCCGCGCTGTCGCACTGGTATCTGTAGGATCCGGAATCGCATCGGCACGAGCACACTCCGGCCCTGGTACTCTGATGGCGGACCGGACACAGGTGCTGTCCACTAAAGCCATGTAACACATGACAACACGCGCTCCTGACCAGCCCCGACCTCCGGCCACAACGTGACAAGTTACACTCGCAAACACAGCCTTCCGGATCCCAGGACAGCTGCTTCCGTGATCAAGTCCGAAAGCTCGGTATTAATACGGAAAATACTGGCGGTTTCGGTACCAAGCCACCATCCGTAGCATAAAGCTGGTCTGGAAATTCCCAGTATAAAAGCACGCGACAAGCGAACGGGCACCACTCACCACAGTAGTCGACACAATGCACGATCTGCACGATGCAACGGGCAGAACTATGCCCGACGAAATAAGCAAGAACGAAGAGGCAAAATGACATGACTTTCGCATAGAGTATCGCATTTTGCACCCATTGATTCCAGGTCCTGTCGTCAAGTCGTAGCGCTCATCCAATCGTAATGCGGATCCTACATCTGCGATGATGTTCCTTGGGTTCGTTTAAGATGCATTCAACCGCTAGGTCATATAGTGTCGCCAACATCTTACGGTGATTGGTCGCGGGTGGACTCGGTAATGACGCCGGTTGCGAGATTCGAACCTACAATCTTGCGACCAAGAGTCCGACACTGTATCGACTGAGCTATCGCGGCCCCCAGGAAAACGTTCCAATGTCGACGACTGGCTGGTGTCAAAACGGGAGTACTCAGTCACTTATGAATATTTTTCGGACTTGAGCACTAAAACAATCCTCTCGGGATCAAACAACTTGTGACGATCGTGTATTAACTAGTGCCCTATAATAATATATTGCATCATACTAAGGCCGTCATAACAAAGAAGCAGTTGGGTGGGCGACAGGATATAAATGGTCAGGATTTATCGACGGAACTGACCAAAAATATTCAAATGTACTGCATATTATTGAATTCGGTCCATCGATTGCATCCTTCAATAGTCACTTGCAGCACATGTTTCCTGAATTAAATGACCAGACTGATATGTTGCCAGTCGCTGCCATGCTATGTTACTAGATAATTTAAGCGAAATTCACGAAGCTCTCACCAATCGATGCATCTAGTCGTTGCACTTGTGACTTTCCAAAACGTGGAACCTGGCCTTAATATTGGGTCACTAGGCCTTAACTTATGGATAATGTATGGATCGTCACCGCCTCGAGTAGAGAGCTCACCTCAGACCTGATGGTCCACAGTGCAGTTGGGATATCGGAGTACCTAGTGTGTGCTGTAGGAGCGCCAGGGGAAGCCGTACCTCCCGCAGGGGAAGCCGTACCTCCCGCCAGGGGAAGCCGTACCTCCCGCCAGGGGAAGCCGTACCTCCCGCCAGGGGAAGCCGTACCTCCCGCCAGGGGAAGCCGTACCTCCCGCCAGGGGAAGCCGTACCTCCCGCCAGGGGAAGCCGTACCTCCCGCCAGGGGAAGCCGTACCTCCCGCAGCAGGCCGAGCCCGACGGCCACAGCCCGGCACATGTGCTGACCTGTAGACAAAGGTGCCCTCGCAGCCTTTGCCGATGCACTGGTCGGCGTCGAAGGTGATCTTGCCGACTCTGATGACGCCGTCCTCCAGCTGCTCCGACTCGGCCGTCAGGTGACGCTGAGAGCCGCGAGAGTCGGTGCTGTCCGCTCCCGAGGCCGGCGCCGTCGGCCAGGCCCCGGTCGAGCCGGGCCGGGCCTGGGTCACATGTCAGGTCAGGTCACCACAGGGCACGGTCGCGTCGGTCAGCCCACGGTCGAGCCGGACCGGTCCTGGGTCACATGTCAGGTCAGGTCACCGCAGGGCACGGTGGCGTCGGTCAGGCCCCGGTCGAGCCGGACCGGTCCTGGGTCACATGTCAGGTCAGGTCACCACATAGCACGGCCCCGTCGGCCAGGCCGGTCCTGGGTCAGAGGTCAGGTCACCACAGGGCACAGCCCCGTCGGTCAGGCCACGGTCGAGCCGGACCGGTCCTGGGTCAGAGGTCGCCATCCCAGGTCAGGTCACCGCCCGTCCACATGCCCGGATTCTAGTACACCACTCGCCACATACCGAGTCATCGCCTCAGGAGCCCGACTTCTGAATCCCTGCCAGCGTTGGAAAAGAGGCCTTTTTTGGAACTTTTGCCATCCAAAGAATTATACACTCCGGAAAAAATACACTCCTTGCATTGCTGCATGAAGACATGCTTAACTAGCAAGACAGCTAGATGTCACTATACAATAGTGACAACTTGGATGGAGAGGAAGATTCAGTCATACTGGGTCCCTTACCACATATACTTTCCAGTACAATTGAGGATAATGCACGTTTGTTATTTCAGGTTATCTGCAGGCACATTCCAAGAGGAGGCAGGAGTGGAGCCGAAAATGAGATGCTAGCCAGAATGGAAGAATATCAGCTTGCTAGCATGCACAAGTACAACAGATGTCAACAGATGACAAAATATGGATCACTGCAGTCTGAATATGATCTTAATGCCACTGACCATTCCATATTTCATATCATTTCATAACATTCCATCTGTGCATGTGTGATTGTCTGGTGAAGTGCAGGTCAATTAATAAATAGCCACCAGTGCCTTCATGTGTATGTTCTCCATTTGTGGGAAAAACCTAAGAACAGAGTCTAGATGTGTCCAGAAGAATGTATGGCTGAACACCAAGAGCTAGAGTGGCATCCGCACAACTGGTAAGCGACAAAGGGTAGCACTTTCCCCAAATCTAAAAAAATCCTGGTGGATATGAGCCATGTTTTGCCATGGCATAGAAATTTCCAGGGGCATTATTACTTTTCCACACAAGTTTTACAAGCATTTTACCTCCATGGAACATATAAAGGTATTAGGTTTGGCTACGTTATACTAGATTAGTTTTTTATTTTGTAAGTTAGCCATTTATCAAATTCCTTTGGGGATCATTCAGGATTTTTTTTAAAACAAGAAACACTAAGGCTAGCATAGGCTGTTTGGTTGGAATAGGCCATTTAGATATAACTTTTTTTAAATGAAAAAATTGTTTATAAAATTTCCATTAAAAGGGCTTTCTTGCATCCAGTTAGGCTGCAACTTTTTTCTTCATTTTTAATATTACATTTCATGGTATATTTCCGAACCAAACCCGAGCCACTTTTTTGGTGTCATTTTGCTACCCAACTACAGTTGCAAAAAAATGTGTGGTCACATCATATAGGTACCTACATTATGAACACATTCATAATCATTGTATAAAAAATACATTTCAAGAAATCAAATCACCTTAAACTGCAAATTTGTCCATTCAGAAAGTCAGAGAGACCAGAAAAGTTAAAAGTATAATGGTATTCAATGGAGAATGGCGACAGAATGTACCTAACAATTCCCTGAACATTTCCTGAATGCACAAATAATGCTTGAATGCATGCATATCCACAATATTTGCAGTCAATGTGCACTGAAGAGGCCCAGCCCCCATTTTGAAAGAAAAACATTCACGCTTCAAAATGTGGTAAGTGAAAACAGGATTTTCCAGACAAAAGCAAAACAATCAGTTTTGTTCATTACTACGCTTGTCGGCAAAACATCGCAGCAATCAATATTATCATGTCCTGGTCCTTGTATTATCTGAAGACACCCCGTCACACAACATAAGCTTACGACTTTGGCTTATCCAAATCAATAGCTCGAATAACCGTGCAAATATTTGATATAGGTACGTAGGTAGGTACCTACCTCGTCAGGTAATACCAACTCATACCTCGAGCCAAACACGCAGTCAATTCCAGCCGGATAGCAGCGGTGAGCTTTAAAGAAACAACTTCCTTCAATGAAAAAAAAATCACTATGCTCCGCTAACCAAATAAAGGAATTCACCTTTACCAGCCCGACCGCGTACGAAGGTCCGTTCTTAGATTCAATGGATTCACCGCTCTCCAGTTCCCACTCCGGCCGGAACTATTTAAACCATAGCCACGAAAAGCCATAGATAATGCATTTCTTTTTGCTTCCTTGGAGAATGATGTGCTCTGCATGAAATGGGATGAATAAAACCGTTCATATTTAGGTTATAAAGCAGTCAGAAGTGATATACATAAAACATATGCCCTGGATTTTCTCGATGAAAATTGCCTGAATGGTACCAAAACGTTCTTAAAACCTGCCAACACTTTGTTCCAAAATGAGGCTACATAGAACCAGAAATTTCACCTTCTTTCGATTTCATGACTTATATTGTTTCCGAATTTCGGCAACAAGCGGGAATAGTTGTGTTCATGCCACTCCGACCGCGAGGTTTCCCCACTCCGGACAAATTCAGATTTACGTGTGTTGATCTAATCTTCTACAAGCTTATAAGCCTCATTCTGATCCAACGATTAATCGCTCTCCATAACCCTGATTATTATTCATTGAGAAAAAAGTCCCCTGTACTTCTCTTGGCAGTTTCCTTTAACATATTTTCATTTATTGGTATTTCATAGCAATAATGGTGGGAAATGAGACGCTAATTTCCGCTCGTCCGTGACGATAGTCGGATTTACAGCGGCAATTTGCCCACCCGTCTAGTCGCTTTTCATCCTTCCAAGCCATTCCTTGCTTCAATTGAACATTACAGAGATGAACTAAAAAGTGCATCGAAATTCATTTAATATTAGTAAGAATTGACTTCAATAAATTCTCAGCTTTCTCATTAAAAAAAACTTCATGGACGTGAGAATAAAATATTTTAGACGGATTGCTTTAGTATAATTTTCCTTAAACCATTATACATTCCGAAACCCATATCCCGAAGTAACATTTTAGACCCTCCCATATACCAGTCGGTGTGCGAACGTCCTGCTCTTGAGCTGTGTTGTGGATATGTATTAGTTGTGCGGTGTGGGCATGTCAGGAGTGACAGGTATGGATAAATAAACTTGGTTGACATCGATTAAGTATACTTTTGTAATCATTTTCTCTACCATTGTCCAGGAAATTGCCTTATAAGTCATCCACGTACCGTGGATGACTTCAGACGACGATGTGTGATGGACCCCATCTGGTTGTGTGAGACACTAGGATAGGAACCGAACAAATGATTTGAAGGCGTTTTATTATAGAAGAAGAATCTCGGGTTATTTTACGACGCATTCAACCGCAAGGTTGCATAGCGTCGCCAACCTATCACACCGATTGGTCGTGGGTGGACTCTGCAAATGTCGCCTGCCGCGAGTTTCGAGTCAGACGCTCCACCATCTAAGCTACCGAGGCCCCCGGGTTTTTATTCTTCATTCCAGGGAACATCACTGCATTTTTCTCAAATGTATACACTTCGTTATTTGTAAAATGTATACACCCCATTACTTGGTGCTTCAATATACACCCCATAATTTGGCAAACTGGAAAATTATATACTCCATTACATAGTGCTTCTCAAGATTATACACTCCATACTTTGGCAAGCCTAAAAATTATACACTCCGAATCCAAGACCGAAAAGTGAAAATCCAACACTGATCCCTACCCATTGTATTACAGTTCCTGCCTCTGTCCAGTCCCTGGCCGAAGATCCTGCCTTCGCCCCGTGCTGGTCCGTATCCCCGCCCCGTGCTGGTCCGTATCTCCGCCCCGTGCTGGTCCGTATCTCCGCCCCGTGCTGGTCCGTATCTCCGCCCCGTGCTGGTCCGTATCTCCGCCCCGTGCTGGTCCGTATCCCCGCCCCGTGCTGGTCTAAGTCCTGCCCCGTGCTGGTCCGTATCTCCGCCCCGTGCTGGTCTATGTCCCGCCCCGTGCTGGTCCGTATCTCCGCCCCGTCCCGGTCCGTATTCCCGCCCCGTCCCGGTCCGTATCTCCGCCCCGTGCTGGTCCGTATCTCCGCCCCGTGCTGGTCTATGTCCCGCCCCGTGCTGGTCTGTATTCCCGCCCCGTGCTGGTCCGTATCTCCGCCCCGTGCTGGTCCGTATCTCCGCCCCGTCCTGGTCCGTATCCCCGCCCCGTGCTGGTCCGTATCCCCGCCCCGTGCTGGTCCGTATCTCCGCCCCGTGCTGGTCCGTATCTCCGCCCCGTCCTGGTCCGTATCTCCGCCCCGTGCTGGTCCGTATCTCCGCCCCGTGCTGGTCTATGTCCCGCCCCGTGCTGGTCCGTATCTCCGACCCGTCTCTGACCCCGCCGGTGTACACATACCCTCCCGCATGAGCGCTGCATGACCACTGCAGTCGATGCGCCACTAAACACCAATAAACAAACAAGCCAACGAACAAGCACACGAACAAACACACGAACAAACACACAAGCAAACTAACAAACACACAAACAGACAAACTTACCCTCCTGCGGAGCAGCACCACGGCCAGCGCGACGGCCGCCAGCACGGCCAGCACGGCCAGCAGCAGCCGCTGTGTCGGCGCCAAGGTCACCGGGTCGTCCACCACGCCGCTCCACTCGCCGGTCGACAGCAGGAGCGTCAGGTTCGCCGAGACCACCTGTCGACAGCAGGAGCGTCAGGTTCGCCGAGACCACCTGTCGACAGCAGGAGCGTCAGGTTCGCCGAGACCACCTGTCGACAGCAGGAGCGTCAGGTTCGCCGAGACCACCTGTCGACAGCAGGAGCGTCAGGTTCGCCGAGACCACCTGTCGACAGCAGGAGCGTCAGGTTCGCCGAGACCACCTGACGACAGCAGGAGCGTCAGGTTCGCCGAGACCACCTGACGACAGCAGGAGCGTCAGGTTCGCCGAGACCACCTGTCGACAGCAGGAGCGTCAGGTTCGCCGAGACCACCTGTCGACAGCAGGAGCGTCAGGTTCGCCGAGACCACCTGTCGACAGCAGGAGCGTCAGGTTCGCCGAGACCACCTGACGACAGCAGGAGCGTCAGGTTCGCCGAGACCACCTGTCGACAGCAGGAGCGTCAGGTTCGCCGAGACCACCTGTCGACAGCAGGAGCGTCAGGTTCGCCGAGACCACCTGTCGACAGCAGGAGCGTCAGATAGGTTCGCCGAGACCACCTGACGACAGCAGGAGCGTCAGGTTCGCCGAGACCACCTGTCGACAGCAGGAGCGTCAGGTTCGCCGAGACCACCTGACGACAGCATGAGCGTCAGGTTCGCCGAGACCACCTGACGACAGCAGGAGCGTCAGGTTCGCCGAGACCACCTGACGACAGCAGGAGCGTCAGGTTCGCCGAGACCACCTGTCGACAGCAGGAGCGTCAGGTTCGCCGAGACCACCTGTCGACAGCAGGAGCGTCAGGTTCGCCGAGACCACCTGTCGACAGCAGGAGCGTCAGGTTCGCCGAGACCACCTGTCGACAGCAGGAACGTCAGGTTCGCCGAGACCACCTGACGACAGCAGGAGCGTCAGGTTCGCCGAGACCACCTGTCGACAGCAGGAGCGTCAGGTTCGCCGAGACCACCTGACGACAGCAGGAGCGTCAGGTTCGCCGAGACCACCTGACGACAGCAGGAGCGTCAGGTTCGCCGAGACCACCTGACGACAGCATGAGCGTCAGGTTCGCCGAGACCACCTGTCGACAGCAGGAGCGTCAGGTTCGCCGAGACCACCTGTCGACAGCAGGAGCGTCAGGTTCGCCGAGACCACCTGTCGACAGCAGGAACGTCAGGTTCGCCGAGACCACCTGTCGACAGCAGGAGCGTCAGGTTCGCCGAGACCACCTGACGACAGCAGGAGCGTCAGGTTCGCCGAGACCACCTGACGACAGCAGGAGCGTCAGGTTCGCCGAGACCACCTGACGACAGCAGGAGCGTCAGGTTCGCCGAGACCACCTGTCGACAGCAGGAGCGTCAGGTTCGCCGAGACCACCTGTCGACAGCAGGAACGTCAGGTTCGCCGAGACCACCTGACGACAGCAGGAGCGTCAGGTTCGCCGAGACCACCTGTCGACAGCAGGAGCGTTAGGTTCGCCGAGACCACCTGTCGACAGCAGGAGCGTCAGGTTCGCCGAGACCACCTGTCGACAGCAGGAGCGTCAGGTTCGCCGAGACCACCTGTCGACAGCAGGAGCGTCAGGTTCGCCGAGACCACCGGTCGACAGTAGGAGCGTCAGGTTCGCCGAGACCACCTGTCGACACACGAGGTCGGCGGCATGTTCGGGTAACCGGGCCACGTGCACGCCACTGCCGAACGGGGCAGACTGTACACCCACAGGCGCTGATGTCAGCGTCAGAGCTCGTGCTGGCGTCGGGCATGTGTTCGTGTCAATGCTTCCAAATGGAGGACATTGTTCCTGCATATCGGAGTCGGCAATTTTAGAGTAGAGAAAGTTGGCATCTTAGGAGTCCAGAGTTGGTAGTGCATCCAAGTTCTTCATTTTGATGATTACGAGCGCTTCGACTAGTATCTTCATTTAGCGCCCATAGCGCATGTGTTGTGTTTAGAGGTTAATAAGAAATGCTGCGGCGCTGAGTACATAGCCTCAAAACCGACCGCCTTCGGAATTCGCTAATGGTAGCGATGCAACGTTCCTCAGCCCTGCCCATACCCAGGAGGACAAACTGTCGTAAGTCCCGGTCCGGTGATATTGATGGTGAGCCGCACGGTTACCACGTCCGAGTGATCGACTTCCCTAGCTAAATGTTTTCTTTTTCGGGGTGTGATGATTTTAAGCACCGGGGTCTCAAGGTGAAGCTGCCAGAATTTTCTTATCCAAATTCAAAGTTGGTGGCACGGGCAGTTCAGAAGCCGTAGCTAAAGTCGCGATCGTCTCGCGACACCGATGGGCTCACTTGGCCACTCCGCGATCTCGCACGCGCGTTTTCTGCGTCCAACGTCGGACCCGCCCAGGACTAACCCTTCACACTTGGTCTATAGCCCGTCCACAGACCAGGCACAGACGTAATACGCGTCCCAGTTATTAACAAACATTCCACCGACAATAGGTGGGCTCGTCCGGGATTTGAACCCGGGACCTCTCGCACCCTAAGCGAGAATCATACCCCTAGACCAACGAGCCGCAGAAGTTCCCGCACAGCCCACAAGTGCCGTTCGGTCGGCCACTTTCACAGGCCGTGTGACCTACTGCTCTGGCCACGCCCCTCCGGTGTGCGAGGCGACCAGTTCCCCGTTTGGGCGGCGGAAGTGTTGACGGCTCGGCAGTCTCCCCGCCCACGCACAGGCTGGCGCCGTAGTGGGTGTGCGTAGCAACCAGGGCAGAACAGCGCCTGTGGCAGCAGGCCTCTCCGGGGTCGTGGTGGTGCCTGCCTTGCGCCTGCCCCCCGCCGCGACACTTTGTGCGGGCCGTCAGCTGTGCCGCGCGGTGGCGCCACAAGTGGATGAGCTCAACTCAGGTGGCAGCACCGTCGCCTTGCCGTCACGAGCACGTGTGGTTGGTGGTGGATTGGAGTTTAAGGGCGCGTCGACATCAAGTGTCATTTTGCGCCCAAGCACGTGTGGTTGGCCCTAATTCCTTCAGGCCTCATCGGGTGTAGGCCGCTTGCCATATCACGATGAGTGCTGGAGTGTTGGGAAAACAATGTGTAGGCTTTTTCGTGCTTAGCTGAATGTAGGCATTTTTCGCGGGACACTTCAGCCACGTCGCCAAACGAAAAATGGGCTAACTTTTGTGTCATTCATGTTCCTATTCATTCAGAAACCTGAATAGTAAGTAAAAGGAATGTGCGAATCAAGCAAACCGCCCAGTGAAGCCGAATCGAATGACAACGGAAACTTCTTTTGGAAAAAAATTGCACTTGCACCTTTTTCCTTTTCACGGGAGAGTACATCAGAGAAATACACCCAAGACTGGCATCGAAGCCGAGAAAAAAAATGGCGTGCACTGAATGACTGCAAAACGTGAAATGTATTGGAAGTGGTAATATTGAATGGAATTGACTTTAAAAATGTGAAAAATTGAGGTGGCAAGGAAAATGTGTCATGTCATGACTTAAAAAAAGAACGTTAGAGAAATACGCATGAATGCATGGGGTACAATTAGTTTCTTAGCTATTTTCACATTAAGCATCGCCCGTATTGATCACGTAGTGTCCAGTTCCAAGTGGTCGAAACGGATCCGAATAAGTCTCTTCTCCCCCTAAAATTTTGGAATTGAAGTATACCAAGAATTCATAATAAAAGAAGATGGGAAGCCACACAAAAGCAGGACGCATGAATGGCTATTAACAGATATGAACTGAGGCAAAATAACCAAAACTGGTCCATGTAACACACAGCTCTCGGTGTACGTTACCGCACAGATAACCCAGATTGGAGGAAACCACGTTTGAAAAGCAGAACAACCATGTCAGTAGTCAAGGACGCCCAAATAACAAAATAAAAACTAATAACATTCACATAGCTAAGCAAATTGACAAGTCTTGGATTCCCTGAAAAAGGCAATATGACATCATAATACAATTGCTTCCTCCCATATTTGCCAGGCTTCATTATCGTAAACGTACACTACGCTACCTTCCCTACCCCGTACGCCATGACAATTTCATGGGTCACTTTTCATATGCCAAATAATCTTGTTCTGCGTCAAGACTCACCCTACATCAGGTTTCAAACAATATCGTCATCAACACGTAACCCACCGTTCAATTTCCTAGTGCCTCCTGCATGCGCATCAGCCTTGTGTACCGACAACTGTACCTGTGGCTGTGAGTGTGACTGTGACTGTGTCCACGGCGCTCGAGGGCCGGGCTGGTGTGGCTGCGACTGTGTCAGGAGCCAGACCCAGCCCGGGAACAGTCCGGGGTCAGACTGGCGTGTCTGTGTCAGGAGCCAGACCCAGCCCGGGAACAGTCCGGGGTCAGACTGGCGTGACTGTGTCAGGAGCCAGACCCAGCCCGGGAACAGTCCGGGGTCAGACTGGCGTGACTGTGTCAGGAGCCAGACCCAGCCCGGGAACAGTCCGGGGTCAGACTGGCGTGACTGTGTCAGGAGCCAGACCCAGCCCGGGAACAGTCCGGGGTCAGACTGGCGTGACTGTCAGGAGCCAGACCCAGCCCCGGAACAGTCCGGGGTCAGACTGGCGTGTCTGTGTCAGGAGCCAGACCCAGCCCGGGAACAGTCCGGGGTCAGACTGGCGTGACTGTCAGGAGCCAGACCCAGCCCGGGAACAGTCCGGGGTCAGACTGGCGTGACTGTGTCAGGAGCCAGACCCAGCCCGGGAACAGTCCGGGGTCAGACTGGCGTGACTGTGTCAGGAGCCAGACCCAGCCCGGGAACAGTCCGGGGTCAGACTGGCGTGACTGTGTCAGGAGCCAGACCCAGCCCGGGAACAGTCCGGGGTCAGACTGGCGTGACTGTGTCAGGAGCCAGACCCAGCCCGGGAACAGTCCGGGGTCAGACTGGCGTGACTGTGTCAGGAGCCAGACCCAGCCCCGGAACAGTCCGGGGTCAGACTGGCGTGTCTGTGTCAGGAGCCAGACCCAGCCCGGGAACAGTCCGGGGTCAGACTGGCGTGACTGTCAGGAGCCAGACCCAGCCCCGGAACAGTCCGGGGTCAGACTGCGTACTGTCAGGGCAGACCCAGCCCCGGAACAGTCCGGGGTCAGACTGGCGTGACTGTGTCAGGAGCCAGACCCAGCCCGGGAACAGTCCGGGGTCAGACTGGCGTGTCTGTGTCAGGAGCCAGACCCAGCCCGGGAACAGTCCGGGGTCAGACTGGCGTGACTGTCAGGAGCCAGACCCAGCCCCGGAACAGTCCGGGGTCAGACTGCTGTGACTGTTCAGGAGCCAGACCCAGCCCCGGAACAGTCCGGGGTCAGACTGGCGTGACTGTGTCAGGAGCCAGACCCAGCCCGGGAACAGTCCGGGGTCAGACTGGCGTGACTGTGTCAGGAGCCAGACCCAGCCCGGGAACAGTCCGGGGTCAGACTGGCGTGACTGTCAGGAGCCAGACCCAGCCCCGGAACAGTCCGGGGTCAGACTGGCGTGACTGTTAGGAGCCAGACCCAGCCCCGGAACAGTCCGGGGTCAGACTGGCGTGACTGTGTCAGGAGCCAGACCCAGCCCGGAACAGTCCGGGGTCAGACTGGCGTGCTGTGTCAGGAGCCAGACCCAGCCCCGGAACAGTCCGGGGTCAGACTGGCTGTGACTGTGTCAGGAGCCAGACCCAGCCCGGGAACAGTCCGGGGTCAGACTGGCGTGACTGTGTCAGGAGCCAGACCCAGCCCGGAACAGTCCGGGGTCAGACTGGCGTGACTGTCAGGAGCCAGACCCAGCCCCGGAACAGTCCGGGGTCAGACTGCCGTGACTGTTAGGAGCCAGACCCAGTCCCGGAACAGTCCGGGGTCAGACTGGCGTGACTGTGTTAGGAGTCAGACCCAGCCCCGGAACAGTCCGGGGTCAGACTGGCGTGTCTGTGTCAGGAGCCAGACCCAGCCCCGGAACAGTCCGGGGTCAGACTGGCGTGACTGTCAGGAGCCAGACCCAGCCCCGGAACAGTCCGGGGTCAGACTGGCGTGACTGTGTGAGGAGCCAGACCCAGTCCCGGAACAGTCCGGGGTCAGACTGGCGTGACTGTGTCAGGAGCCAGACCCAGACCCGGAACAGTCCGGGGTCAGACTGGCGTGACTGTGTCAGGAGCCAAACCCAGCCCGGGAACAGTCCGGGGTCAGACTGCTGTGACTGTTAGGAGCGAGACCCAGCCCCGGAACAGTCCGGGGTCAGGCTGGCGTGACTGTTAGGAGCCAGACCCAGTCCCGGAGCAGTCCGGGGTCAGACTGGCGTGACTGTGTCAGGAGCCAGACCCAGACCCGGAACAGTCCGGGGTCAGACTGGCGTGACTGTGTCAGGAGCCAGACCCAGCCCCGGAACAGTCCGGGGTCAGACTGCTGTGACTGTGTTAGGAGCCAGACCCAGCCCCGGAACAGTCCGGGGTCAGACTGACATGACTGTTAGCAGCCAGACCCAGCCCCGGAACAGTCCGGGGTCAGACTGCTGTGACTGTTAGGAGCCAGACCCAGCCCCGGAACAGTCCGGGGTCAGACTGCTGTGACTGTTAGGAGCCAGACCCAGCCCCGGAACAGTCCGGGGTCAGACTGACATGACTGTTAGCAGCCAGACCCAGCCCCGGAACAGTCCGGGGTCAGACTGGCGTGACTGTTAGGAGCCAGACCCAGCCCCGGAACAGTCCGGGGTCAGACTGGCGTGACTGTGTTAGGAGCCAGACCCAGCCTCGGAACAGTCCGGGGTCAGACTGGTGTGACCGTACCTGGGTCCAGAGCCAGCGCCAGTCCCGGAGCGGTCGGCGGTCCGACTGCTCCGACTGCGACTGTGACTGCGCCTCTGTCCAGGCCGGCGGCAGGTAGGAGGTGGGCGGCGGCCGCACCGGACCCGCCGGACGGCTGAGCGGCGTCAGCTCCGACCGGCTGACATTCGGCACGTCATAGTGACCTGTGGGTACCGGCATAGCGACCTGTGGGTACCGGCATAGTGACCTGTGGTACCGGCATAGTGGCCTGTGGGTACCGGCATAGTGGCCTGTGGGTACCGGCATAGTGACCTGTGGTACCGGCATAGTGGCCTGTGGGTACCGGCATAGTGGCCTGTGGGTACCGGCATAGTGACCTGTGGGTACCGGCATAGTGACCTGTGGGTACCGGCATAGTGACCTGTGGGTACCGACATAGTGACCTGTGGGTACCGGCATAGTGACCTGTGGGTACCGGCATAGTGACCTGTGGGTACCGGCATAGTGACCTGTGGGTACCGGCATAGTGACCTGTGGGTACCGGCATAGTGACCTGTGGGTACCGGCATAGTGACCTGTGGGTACCGAAAGCATAGTGACCTGTGGGTACCAGTTACCGGCATAGTGACCTGTGGGTACCGGCATAGTGACCTGTGGGTACCGGCATAGTGACCTGTGGGTACCACCTGTGGGACCGACATAGTGACCTGTGGGTACCGGCATAGTGACCTGTGGGTACCGGCATAGTGACCTGTGGGTACCGACATAGTGACCTGTCGCATAGAGTGGGTACCGGCATAGTGACCTGTGGGTACCGACATAGTGACCTGTGGGTACCGACATAGGACCTGTGGGTACCGGCATAGTGACCTGTGGGTACCGGCATAGTGACCTGTGGGTACCGGCATAGTGACCTGTGGGTACCGACATAGTGACCTGTGGGTACCGACATAGTGACCTGTGGGTACCGGCATAGTGACCTGTGGGTACCGGCATAGTGACCTGTGGGTACCGGCATAGTGGCCTGGTACCGGCATAGTGACCTGTGGGTACCGACATAGTGACCTGTGGGTACCGACATAGTGACCTGTGGGTACCGACATAGTGACCTGTGGGTACCGGCATAGTGACCTGTGGGTACCGGCATAGTGACCTGTGGGTACCGGCATAGTGACCTGTGGGTACCGACATAGTGACCTGTGGGTACCGGCATAGTGGCCTGTGGGTACCGGCATAGTGACCTGTGGGTACCGGCATAGTGACCTGTGAGTACCGGCATAGTGACCTGTGGGTACCGGCATAGTGACCTGTGGGACCGCCATAGTACCTGCTAGGCGTGGACCGACCCACGCATAGGACCTGTGGGTACCGGCCATAGTGGCCTGTGGGTACCGGCATAGTGACCTGTGGGTACCGGCATAGTGACCTGTGGGTACCGACATAGAACAAAACTTATCATTTGTTTTAAGATCCATAATTTAAAAGTACCGAAAACAATGACTGTTTAGGTCTCCCTTTACCCGAATCATTCAAATGTAACACCATTCCATACTGAGCGCACATCTATATAACAGATCTGTTACAACAGGCATAAAACTCATACAATGAGCAGATGGATACTCTTGGCAAGTGACCTGTGGGTACCGACATAAAGAGTGCTGGACCTGTGGGTACATCAAGGCATACGTGACCTGTCGGGGTCACCGGCATAGTGACCATGTGAGTGTACCGGCATAGTCACCTAAAAAAATTTAATAGTGGGTACCACATTCAAAAAACTGGCATAGTGACCTGTGGGTACCGACATAGTGACCTGTGGGTACCGGCATAGTGGCCTGTGGGTACCGCATAGTGACCTGTGGGTACCGACCGACATAGTCACCTGTGGGTACCAGGGCCTGTGGGTACCGACATAGTGACCTGTGGGTACCGGACATAGTGACCTGTGGGTACCAGCATAGTGGCCTGTGGGCACCGGACATAGTGACCTGTGGGATACCTGGGACCCATAGTGACCTGTGGTACCGCGTACCTGAGTACCGACATAGTGACCTGTGGGTACCGGCATAGTGACCTGTGGGTACCGACATAGTGACCTGTGGGTACCGGCATAGTGACCTGTGGGTACCGACATAGTGACCTGTGGGTACCGACATAGTGACCTGTGGGTACCAGCATAGTGGCCCGTGGGTACAGACATAGTGACCTGTGGGTACCGGCATAGTGGCCTGTGGGTACCGGCATAGTGACCTGTGGGTACCGACATAGTGGCCTGTACCAGCATGTGGCCCGTTACACAGATGACCTGTGGGTACCCATAGTGGCCTGTGGGTACCGGCATAGTGACCTGTGGGTACCGGCATAGTGACCTGTGAGTACCGGCATAGTCACCTGTGGGTACCAGCATAGTGACCTGTGGGTACCGACATAGTGACCTGTGGGTACCGGCATAGTGACCTGTGGGTACCGGCATAGTGACCTGTGGGTACCGGCATAGTGGCCTGTGGGTACCGGCATAGTGACCTGTGGGTACCGACATAGTGACCTGTGGGTACCGGCATAGTGACCTGTGGGTACCGACATAGTGACCTGTGGGTACCGACATAGTGACCTGTGGGTACCGGCATAGTGACCTGTGGGTACCGGCATAGTGACCTGTGGGTACAGACATAGTGGCCTGTGGGTACCAGCATAGTGACCTGTGGGTACCGGCATAGTGACCTGTGGGTACCGGGCACAGGTCAGGTGTCTGTGGCTGACATTCGGCACGTCATAGTGACCTGTGGGTAGATCACTCGGTACTCGGGGCGACCCCGACAGACCACGAGCAAGGATCAGACATAGTAACGGGCAGTAGCCACGGGCCAATACTGAAGTTCCGATGTCACATGGAGTCCAGAAACAGACATCGAGGATGGCAGCGACTTCTTAACGCCGATCACGATTGCCCCGATCGACTCATCTCAATGAGTCATACCCGTTGTTTATTTGGGCTTAAAGGCGCCTGAACTGCTATTGGTTATCTAGCGCCCATAACTGTTTTATTTTTCAGAACACGATACGGGATGATGGGCGCTAAATGACCACGTTTTGGTCGAAGCGCCCTTAAACTCAAATAACTAACTAACGATATGGGATGACTATTATTGGAAGTGATAGATAACGTGAAACTGAGTAGCAGCTACGCAACGGTACATTTTCCCTGTGGCAACGATCTCCGAGGTGTCTCCATCGGTATACGACATTGCTTGACAGTTTGGACCAAAGTAATGCATTCGTTCCTCCTGGAAGTTGCGGCATGAAAACAGTACGTGGCGGCCTGTCATGTGTGAGTCACATCGAGAGCAGCGTGGTCTTTCCTCCTTCATCAGAAGATGTCTATGTGCAGCGTAGGTGTGCCCTCTTCCCAATCGTGCTAAAATTACCTCTTCCCTTCGACACTTATTCAGTGACGAGGGCCATGGCCCAAGAATTTGTTTTATAGATTGGAGTTTGTTTGAAACGTGATGATTACAATTTGTTTGCCACTTTTCTTGGAGAAAAGCAAATACTTCTGGGTAGAAATCCATAGCGGGGAGAGGCAAGGCTCGAGTCCAACGAGCCCCCGCGGCGCGCTTTGCAGCAGCATCGGCTAGCTCGTTACCAGTGATACCGGTATGGCTAGGAACCGAGCAGAGGACAATCCTCTTACCAGCTCTGCTCAATGTCATGCGAGTTAACATCTCCTGAAGAAGTTGGTTGGATGGGTAAAAAGATTGTAGGGTCATAAGGCTATTCAACGAGTCTGTTACGATGACATTGAAATCCTCATACCCGAACTGACAATCCCACCGAGGTCAGAGATGATCGATTATTTAGGCTTAAGGGCGCATAAACTGTTCTTGGTTACCTTGCCCCCAATGGTGAAAGGAAATGGATGACGAAACATAGTGAGTCGACAACATCCAATAAGGTTCGGTGTGACCAGTTACGTACCCCCGCCCACTACAGCGTCCAATAGGGGTCGGGGCAGGGTTAAAATAATGGTTTTTCGTTAGGTGGGAGATGTCGGAACGAGCACCGAAGGATCTCGAAATTTGCCTCGGAATTAGTGTCGTTTAACATTATTTTTATACCACAGACTCAAATTCGAGCTGATGGTGTAGGTTCCAAGGACCAGGATGTCGATACTTCTTGGAGAAGGATGTCGATTGAGTGTTCAGAAAGTGGTGTATTCCACCCTATTTCACAAATAATTATCACTGGGTCGGGGTCACCAGCTACTCGTCGTGCCCCCACCACCGACACAGCTCCAGCCAACACCGCACTCACCAATCAGCAGCAGCTTGCGCTTCAGCTCCGGCTCCTGGTGCAGCTTGAAGTAGGTGCCCGACTGGGCGGCGTCGGCGGCGTCTCGCGGCCCGTCGATGAGCGGCCGGCGCGACTGGCTGGTGATCACGTGCACGGTGGAGGCGTCCACCAGCGACGGCAGAGCGTACAGGCCGTACTCGTGTTCGCCTATGTACAAGGTGGGCCTGCGGAGCATGCGCGGCTGCGGTCGGCGCATTCGCCGCCTCGGCACTCCAGACAGGGCTGGGTAGGACCATCTGTGGTGGTGGTGGTTGTAGGTTTTACGACACATCGACCGTTGAGTCATGTAACGTCGCCAATCTCTCACGCCGATCGGTTGTCGGCGAAGAGTAGCGACAGATGAGGCTCGAACCCACAATCTTTCGATTGCGAGACGAGTAACTTACCACTAGACTACTCTGGTTGGTTATTGGTTTTGCGACACATCGACCGTTGAGTCATGTAGCATCGCCAATCTCTCACGCCGATTGGTCGCGGGCGAAGAGTAGCGACAGGTGAGACTCGAACTAACATCCTTTCGATTGTGAGACGAGCAACTTACCCCTAGGCTACTCGTCCCCCACTAGACTACTATAGGGTCCCCTATGATCACCTGCGCATACCTCTCATCAAAAAGGGTAGGACAGGGCCACCCGTAAACACCTTTTGCCAGGTAGAGTAGGATAGGGTCACCTGTGACCACCTCTCGTCAATAAGAGCAGGATAGTGTCACCTGTAGGGACCTCTCATCAGATAGGGCAGGATGAAGTCACCTGCAGAATACCAGAATATGCGGTGCGCAGGACATGCCTTGTCTTGTTAGATGTGTCCTGAACAGGGGTGGGAGCACATAGCCCTCACACTCGCAGCTGTTGCCCATGGTGGTGGCCTACGTATAGCACGGACCAATGGAGGGAGAGAGATGACACTGCAAATATGTAGTGTTCAGCTTCCAGTCCATACTTGGAGATAATAGCAATGAGTCCTTGCCGTGGGACACAGATTCTAGTCTTATAGTTATTTAGTTTGTAGTCTATACATTATATAGTTATTATGACATGCTATTCTCCTGCGAATATCACCAGTTGTTCCGATCACGGCATGTTTAAATACACATGTGTGACGTCAGAGACCCGGTCTCTGACGTCACAGTCGTACGCACACAGTCGCAGCCGCTACTCACACCAATCGCCTGGCGTCCGTGACGTCATTGGTGATGGCACGCAGCGTTTCCGTGGCAACGGTGGTGTGCGGCACAGCATACAAAGTGTCGAACAGCAGCGCGTAGATGCCCACCACGGGCGAGTCCAACTCAGCCTGCGGGTAAGGACACAACAATGTAGCACCAGCGCTGTTACCATATCGTGGGCGAGTCCAACTCAGCCTGCGGGTAAGGACACAACAATGCAGCACCAGCACTGTTACCGTACCGTGGGCGAGTCCATCTCAGCCTGCGGGTAGGGACACAACAATGCAGCACCAGCGCTGTTACCATACCGTGGGCGAGTCCAACTCAGCCTGCGGGTAAGGACACAACAATGCAGCACCAGCACTGTTACCGTACCGTGGGCGAGTCCAACTCAGCCTGCGGGTAAGGACACAACAATGCAGCACCAGCGCTGTTACCATACCGTGGGCGAGTCCAACTCAGCCTGCGGGTAAGGACACAACAATGCAGCACCAGCGCTGTTACCATACCGTGGGCGAGTCCAACTCAGCCTGCGGGTAGGGACACAACAATGCAGCACCAGCGCTGTTACCATACCGTGGGCGAGTCCAACTCAGCCTGCGGGTAAGGACACAACAATGCAGCACCAGCGCTGTTACCGTACGGTGGGCGAGTCCAACTCAGCCTGCGGGTAGGGACACAACAATGCAGCACCAGCGCTGTTACCATACCGTGGGCGAGTCCAACGACACCTGCTACGGAGCACGCGGCACGATGTTGATATTTCGTACTGAACCGGCTTCCTCCGGAGGGAATCCAGCTGACGCTCATAGCTAATATCATTGATTTGCTGCTGTACAGATACACAAGAGCAATGTGTGTTCCAGGTCACTCACGGTCGCGTACAAAAGTGGATCCAGAAACCTGGCTTGGGGGATAATTTTATATAAAAATATCAGATTTAGAAGAAAAAACTAAACTTTCAACATAGAACAACTGTCGGGTCTGTCTACAATATTTATCATGACATGTTCATAGGTATTTTTTAAAAAGAAAATGCCGTCTTAGTACATTTGGCAAAAATCTGCCTGTTAGGAGTGGCTCTGTTTACCCCCTTGGGTCCGTTCTCGGACACACCATCACCAGGTGTCCGGCGGTCACTGACCTGCCAGAGATGCCTGCCCGTCTCACGACTGACGGTCATCACCTTGCCCGACGACGTGGTAGAGAAGTGACTCAGTGCTGCAACACATGTGTCACGTCGTAACTCGGGCAGTTCGAGTGTCCTGCTAATGGCAGGCACCACACCGATCACACATCAGCAAAACATGGAGACAGGTCGACGCTTCGACAATGCAACATTATCGACGAGTCTGTTGTTAGCTTGAACAAAGTGTTATGAAATGACATCCAACGCCTTCCAGCGCCTAGTATTAGTATATTCCACAAATTGTGAGAGAAAAAAACTTCATCTAAATGTCACGTGATTATGCAGCAGATAGTCGAAACAAAAACCCTCAATAACAAAATATGACCTCGGAAACACCGCCAGACAGAAAACGTTGCAATTGGAGAAACCACAAGCGGGTCAGTGCCCAGCTCATTCAAGTTAGTTATTAGGGCTTTAGGGCGCATCGACTACATTGGTCATGGAGCGCCCAACCCAGCTCATTCAACTGTCGAGATGTTGGCGACGTAGCCACACGATCGACACAACCACTGGCGCGACGGTACGTCGCCGCCATGCTTCAGCCTTGTCAAGGTTGGCTCGGCCGCGTCGGCCGCGTCGGCTGTGCCGGTGGACCGCCTTCAGCCAGTCGCGGAAACACCGCCTCGCCGGTCGGCGGCGCCACTGCAGTGACGTCATCACTCACGGTATTTCTTGCGCGCTTCGGGCGGCATCTCCAGCGCGGTGTACTGTCTGAAGGCGACGTTCCACCGCTGGCTGTCCGCCTTGCTGTCGAACATCGAGACGGTGTACTCTGTCGGAGACCGCACACGACGCGATGTCAGGAACTGTACACCGTGCAGGCTACAGCACGCAAGATCCTGTCTTGTGGTCGAGATTTTATAGTGACTGTCGTTTTGTCTCAATAACACTTATACGGGTATACTGGCAATGAAGACAGACCCAGCTATTCCATATTTGTACACGATAACAAAGATATAATAAGTACAACGTATCACCTAGCTCTCCGAATAGAGAAGCTCAACGTAGCTACTCGTGTCAGTCATCTCTCCCTCGCCCTCCTTCTGCCTCTGACTCTGCCTCTACCTCTACCTCTACCTCTGCCTCTGCCTCTGCCTCTGCCTCTGCCTCTGCCTCTGCCTCTGCCTCTGCCTCTGCCTCTGCCTCTGCCTCTGCCTCTGCCTCTGCCTCTGCCTCTGCCTCTGCCTCTGCCTCTGCCTCTGCCTCTGCCTCTGCCTCTGCCTCTGCCTCTGCCTCTGCCTCTCGCCTCTGCCTCTGCCTCTGCCTCTGCCTCTGCCTCTGCCTCTGCCTCTGCCTCGCCTCTGCCTCGCCTCTGCCTCTGCCTCTCCTCTGCCTCTGCCTCCGCCTCTGCCTCTGCCTCTGCCTCTGCCTCTGCCTCTGCCTCTGCCTCTGCCTCTGCCTCTGCCTCTGCCTCTCCTCTCTCTCTCTTCTCTCTCTCTCTCTCTCTCTCTCTCTCTCTCTCTCTCTCTCTCTCTCTCTCTCTCTCTCTCTCTCTCTCTCTCTCTCTCTCTCTCGCTCGCAAAATATCTAGCAAATTCGTGTCATAAGAAAATCCGAATAAGGTGTGACCTAAACACTCGGAATACCAGCCCTCTTGTAAAAAAAATAGTGCGCTATTATAACGCCGCAGCTCGACTGAGACGTTACATGGCACGCACCAAATCTAGAAAAACGCGTCTGATTTACAGATTTACATTCACGGGCTGTACCGCAAAACAGTATTCGCACGCGGATTTCGAAGGCCATGTAGGGCGTCAAGACTCCCATTCGACAATGTTTCAATCCGATGACACGAATATAACAACAGAAACAATACAAATGTGTATCCTCTATGGACGGGGGGGGGTATTTGGACTTAATGGCGCATCGACTGCTACGTTCATACAGCAAATGTAGATTCTCAAATCCACCGGATTTCAGAAGCAGTTAGTCCTTACCCCGTCCCGTCTCGGGGGGATCTTCAACCGCCGCCCCCGAAGGTTTTTCGCGGATAGTGAACGGACGGCGCGCGGCAGCGCGCCAACATTTGGCATACCTTTTCCCACATCAATTTGGCATGCTCGGTCAAACTTTTGAAGTCACGTCATCTAGGATCAACGAGTTAGTGAAGGTCAAGTGAGGTCACCTCCAAAAACGTTCAACCAGTCGTCACGCTTTAACGGATGCAGATATTTGAATGAAACTTTCAGCGTTTGCTTATCTTTAGGGATGCAAGAAAACTTACGGGAGGAATTTTTCATTTTTCCCGTTTTTGACTACATATAAATTTTGCATACTTGCCTATTGCAGTTCAAATCGAAGATTCTGGCTAAAGTATAAAAAAAATGTATTAGGGCAAGTTGACTTCCAACAACGTTTCTCTGTCTGCTCTTTCTATTAGAAAAGGAAAAGTAAAGAAGACTTCAAAACTCAAAATTTTGAAATATTAAAACAAATCGATCTTCTGATTCCACATTTTTTTAATATGCCCTAAAATGAACTCCCCAGAGCCAAAAACATAATGTAAGTCGTGAAAAATCGTGAAAAATAGCTCCCCTAGTGACGCCACCTTTGGGGGAAGTCGTTTTGTTAGGTGGATCCGTACCCTACTCGCCGAGCGCCTTCCGATGACCTCTTTCGTTTTCGTGCGACGCTTTGTTTGGATTTTAGAGGGGGTTACTATCCGCCTCCCCCCCCCACCCCACCCCCCACGAGATGGGGTGTGAGGATCTGACCGGAAAGACGGCGCGGGTTAACTTCCAACGGTAAATCACCGCTCACTTGAGAACGCAGCAACTCTCGGACGCAAATGACTGGGTTCGATAAAGCTGACGCGAACTGCAGCTGTACTGGAGTGAGTGGAAGCTCCAGGCCCCGCCTTATGCTATGCCCCGGCCCAGGTCCGGTCATGTTGAGAGCGTCACACACAGAGCCGCGCCGCGCGCGTCTGCCACACCTGTGGCCCAGCAGTGCCGGTGCACCGCTGCCCCAGTCTCGACACAGCCGGCAGTACGTCAGAGCGCGTGACAACGTGCAGAGCCCGACCCGCTCCCCCGCCACGGATCAACACATGCTGCGCGACGGCTGGCCGATCGATTTCCGACCGTTCGCCGAACCCCATCCCTCGGCGAGTGAGTTGCACGTCGCACGTGTGCGCACACACTGCCGAATACGTGCCCATCGAAACGGCAACGCGGCACGTGCAGCCCAGTAATGGTGAACTCCGACGCGACTTTTAGGCCATGCGTTAAGACGATTTATGGCAAGTCACAGGGTTAAAATATTGGTTTTTCGTTAGGTGTGAGATGTCGAAACGAGCACTGCAGGATGTCGAAATTAACCATGGAATTAGTGTCTTTAAAAATGTTTTTGATGTCTTCAGCCTAAAATTTCAGCCAATGGGGTAGGTACTTATGCTGGGACCTTTATCATTGTTTTAAGATTAATAATTTAAGAAGAGCTATAGTCGGGATAGGGAGAACAATAACCATGCTATAAGCTGGTATTGCATGCCATATCACATTATAGGTAATTCCTTTACCTGAAATTGCATTGCGAAATGTTCGTGTACCACTATTCCTTATCGAGAGAATGCACATGAGATAATGCTATTTATAAATGAGATACTGTCAGAAAGGAGACATGAATACCTCATAAGCTTGTATCAAGGAGCAGGATGTCGATACTTCTTGGAGAAGGATGTCGATTGAGTGTTCAGAAAGTGGTATATTCCACCCTATTTCACGAATAATTTATCACTGGCAAGTCAAGAACTTCACCATCTAAAATGTGTGCCACATTCCTAATATTCTGGTCATTATATACCATCCGGTTACCTAATAAATGCAACGAAATATAAACTAAAACGTAGCACGCTGGTGTGAAGAGACATACCGACTTACATAATATGTGCATTGCCTTGACCATGGGCATCACCATTCAGCAATGTTCACTAGGGTGGTCCCTATTTGTACGACTAAAAAATAAAAGTTGGAATTTCTAATGTCTCGCCTCACAAAGTTATTCCATTGTCATCAAGCTCATTCGCACTAAAATTTCGTTATCCTAGCTCAACAACTTCTGGTGCCGCAAGGCACTTGAAGTTTGCCCCGTACGACGTCATTGAGTCGGCTTAGAAGAAACATTTTCGCTTAACGAATCAGTGCAGTGTCTGCTCTGGCGACTAACTCATGTGTTTCCTCACCGCTGTAGCCTTGCTTTCAGACATGGAGAAGCCGAAGAAGTTAATGACCTGAAAAGACACCGAAGTATGGTTGGTGGGGCAGCCCCTCATTAAACTGACTGGTGGGAAGCTGCCGTCGAACAAGGAAGTCTTGCAGCGGCTCTTTCACCTCCTCCGCCTCGAGAAGGCCACTCTTCTCGGCGCTGCTCTTCATCTCGACAAAAAAAGTTACGGCATGCTGGGCTCAAACTCGGATCCCCGTCGTTGAACCTCAGCACCGCATGGAGAAGATTGAGCAGATCTACGACAAATGAGGGCAGCTGGGCAAGGGCAAGAGCCGACAGTCTGCGACCGATCTGAGGAAGGGGAAGATTTCAGTCAAACTGTCCTTCCTCTTCGACATTGCTCACACCGAGGCCTTGTCTTTTATGAAGAACAAGGACGTGGAATTCTTGCAGCGTCAACGAGAAGCCGGTCGCCCCGGCAGCATGTTGGGATGGACAAAAAGTTGGTGACGCAGGAGAGGAAGGCGAAGAGGGACAAGGCGGAAGTGGCCCGCCGATACAAGGAGCGTAGAAGGGAGGAAGCTGCAAGGGAAGCCATGGCGGAACTCTAAACTGACGATGATGGTGCTGAAGACAAACCTGGGCCGTCATCAGCTTGTCGGGAGAAATATCCTGCCAAGCAAGCTCGCGGCCTGGTCTCTGCCATCACTACTGCTCTCTGTGGTGCCGTCGATCGAACCAAGACTACGGACCGGGCGGCGGTGCATATCTTTGCTGCTGCTGCTTCAGCCCAATACCAAGACCCAGCTGAGGTGGCCCTGAACCGACAGAGCACCAGGAGAGCCCGTATTGAAGCCAGAGCTATCGCCGCCTCGACCTCTCGCGCCTCCCTACCCAAGGGTGTTGTCCTGACCGTCCACTGGAACGGGAAGGTGGTCGCTGACGGACCTGAACTGGCAAAGAAATTCTAATTTTGGTGTCCGGCGAAGGAGTGTCGAAGCTTTTGAATCCTCCCAAGTGCCAAATTAGCACGGGAGCAACCAAAGCGGATGCTGTATTCGCCACACTTCAGGACTGGGGACTCGCCGACTGTGTTGTTGGACCGACACCACGGCCTCCAACACTGGACAACTGTCAGGGGCTTGTCCTATTCTTGCGTATCTTTGACTTCGCTTGCCGCCATCACATCCTGAAGCTCGTGGTTAATATGTCTTCGGCCTCTGCATCTCCCTTGTTACGTCTGGACCCGGCATACAACTGTTGAAGCGTTTCAAGATAAAATTAGGCGTCATCGACACTGCCAGGTTCCAGACTCTGCTTGACGATCCTGCCGATCCGGCTCAATCGTTCGCTTCAGTGAGAGACTTCGCCTTGCAGCAGCTGAGCGTTCATCACCCACGCCACGACTATCGCGAGCTACTGGAACTCACCGTCATTGTTCTGGGGAGTTGCGCAGAGGGGGATATGCTTTGCCATGCCTGGGCCGTATCACCTTGCTTGATGGATGGCGAAGATCATCTGCTCAATCAAGATCTTCCTCTTTCGCGAACAATTACAGATTCGTCAACAGAATATCGAAGGCCTGAGGTGCTTCGTCACCTTCTGCGTGACACTCTACGTGTCGATGTGGTTTCGAGCTCTCGTGGCTTCAACTGCCCCTGACATTGACCTGCAGTTTCTACAAGATTCTCTGCTTATTCGAACTTCAAGTTGCCATCACCGCTACAACGGCTTTCGGAGGACACCTCTGGTACCCCTCCGAGCAGTCGGTCAGCCCTGCCTTCTTCGACGACCATGTCGACGTCGACACAAAGAGAAAGATGTTGGGCGCCCTGTCCAAGGAGGGGTCGGAGGATCCTCCAAAGCGCGTGACAATGGACCTCAGTCCCAATGCCATCAAGCAAAAACATCTCTGGGACTTCGTCACGAGCACCACCCGCCACACCGTGTCTGCGCTCGGAACCAGTGCCGGTTTCTTGAACGCCTACCTTCAGACATGGAATGGCCGAGAAGACTTCCAGAAGGCCAAGGCAACTGTCGCTGAATTGAAGGTCACCAACGACTTCGCCGAGAGGGGTAGCCCTCATGCAAGACTACCTTCCCCACCTGACACGCGACGAAGAGCAGCGCCAGTTCCTCTTTCAGTCCGTCGAAGCCCACCGCCAGACATTCCCGGATTCCAAAAAGAAAACCGTTGTGGCGGCCTACCTATTAAAAACTAGGCAACAATGTGTGGGAGATAGGCACCCATGACCCTACCCCCCCCCCCCCGTAAAAAAGAGGAGATAATACTCACTTCATGTGAGGGGAACTTAGACATGCCCTTAGGTAGGTACTATGTAAAAATTCGGAGGCATTGCGGCACCAGAAATAACTGAGCTATGTTAACCAAATTCGGCTTTCCTAGGTATTAGACCAAATGGAACAATTCTGCAGGGTGAGACATTAAACTTTTCGAAAATGAAAAATAAGGACCACCCTAATGTGCATGTTTATACCCCAAGGGCGTGGGTGCCTGCAAATTTCACGTATGGAGACACAAGGAGGGAAATTCCTGTGCCTCCAAGGTCGCGGGGGGGGGGGGGGAGGAGCCGACGGTGCGTACCTGTCCGTCCGATGAAGACCGTATGCGCACTGTTGACCGGGCAGGAGCGCTGTGACCCCTCCGCGGTCAGCTCCTCTTGGACCTTGCCGGTCAGGCGGTCCACAGCTAGCCAGCTATCCACCTGAAGGGTAGAGGTCAGGACATGTCAGCTGCCACATCAATTGGTCTACAGCCAGCAGCTACCCATCCATCTGAAAGTCAGCTGAGGTCAGCAGAGCTAATAGGATCAGCTGAAGTCGCACCCAGTCGCCCAGGCACCGAGGCTATCCGTGGTCATTTGATGGTAGTAGAAGTCACAGGAGTCCATCCTGCATCAGCGGGACCATCCTGGATAGTCACGGAGTCTAAAAATTAATTATTTCGTGTACCACATGCGACTTCCTCCGGGGGGGGACGTACTCGAACATCTATTCTGCGCGCACCGGACAGGGGTACAGTACCATTTTGGTGGTGTACAGCGTGCGTTTTTCGGTGCACATAAGACATTTCTCTAAATGGAGAGCAGTCCTAGGAATTAATTATGTCCGCACCAACGCGCCCATGTTCACCATCGCAAGGCCGGCGCTCTCCCCATGTCCCCGTGTACACGGGCCAACACTATTTTGTCACCATCCCAAGTCCCCCCCCCCCACACTGGTGTGCTCGAGTCGGTACACTTTTCTCCGGTGTGCAGCATCTCGTTTGTACAACTTCCCCTGGTGTGCAGTATCCTGCGCCCTTCCCCCTCGTATTCAGCGGTCCGCACCTTTTTCCCCGTGTAGAGGAGGCCGTCGGAGCTCCTGCAGGGCGCCGTGGCGACCCCCCCCCTCATTCCCAGCGGTCCGCACCTTTTTCCCCGTGTAGAGGAGGCCGTCGGAACTCCTGCAGGGCGCCGTGGCGACCCCCCCCCATTCCCAGCGGTCCGCACCTTTTTCCCGGTGTAGAGGAGTCCGTCGGAACTCCTGCAGGGCGCCGTAGCGACCAGCTCCGGCACGGTGAACGGCAGCTTGCGCAGCGTGTCGCGGCCCGGCCCGCCCAGCATGTAGAGACTGCCGTCGGCCGGGTTCGGCAGGAAGGTCGCACTGTCCGACACACACCCGGCACACGTGACACACCATCTGCTGCACGTGCTCACCACTCAACACGACACACGTGACACACAACCGGCTGCACGTGCTCACCACTCAACACGACACCCGGCACACACGTGACACACCACCTGCTGCACGTGCTCACCACTCAACACGACACACGTGACACACCACCTGCTGCACGTGCTCACCACTCAACACGACACACGTGACACACCACCTGCTGCACGTGCTCACCACTCAACACGACACACGTGACACACCACCTGCTGCACGTGCTCACCACTCAACACGACACACGTGACACACCACCTGCTGCACGTGCTCACCAATCAACACGACACACGTAACACACCATCTGCTGCACGTGCTCACCACTCAACACGACACACGTGACACACCACCTGCTGCACGTGCTCACCACTCAACACGACACCTGGCACACATGACACACCACCTGCTGCACGTGCTCACCACTCAACACGACACCCGGCACACACCCGACACGGCATACACCCGTGGCTGTCGGTTTTCAAATCGACAGAATGAATAGATCGTGCACTTTTGTGATCGGTCAATCAGCAATTGTTTTTTTACGACACGTCGACCGTTGAGTCACGCAGCGTCGCCGGTCTCTCACGCCGATCGTTCGCGCGGGCGAAGAGTAGCGACAGGCGAGACTCGAGCCCGAAATATTTCGATCGTGCGACGGGTAGCTACTCGTCCCCACACACCCCACCGTCAAAACACCGGAGGAACCCAACAGCAGCGACAGCCGCCAGCGAACTGTCGGCGGCGCTGCGGCGGCGTGACGTCACACCAGGCACCGCCAGTCACGTGCCGCCGAGCCGACCCACGTACTCGGCGTGGCGCAGGTGGGTGTTGGGCGCGCGGACGGCGGGCCCGCGGTCCAGCGACCACAGTACGGCGCCGGTGGCGCGGCTGAGCGCCGACAGACGTCCCGACAGTGTGGACACCAGCACCAGGTCGTCCTGGTCGGGCGCCGGGATCACCGCAGACACCTGGCGCACACAAACACAGATACACACGTGGTGGGTCATACGGGCTCACAGAAACACATGCTGGGTCACACACAGACACAGATGCACACGTGGTGGGTCATACGGGCTCACAGAAACACATGCTGGGTCACACAAACACACATAGTATGTCACACACAAACACAGATACACACGTGGTGGGTCATACGGGCTCACAGAAACACATGCTGGGTCACACACAGTGCACAGATACACACGTAGAGGGTCATACAGGCTCACAGAAACACATGATGGGTCACACACAACACAGATACACACGGGTGGGTCACACCACAAAACACAGCTGGGTCACACACAGACACAGATACACACGTAGTGGGTCATACGGCTCACAGACACACATGCTGGGTCACACACAACACAGATACACACATAGTGGGTCATACGGGCTCACAGAAACACATGCTGGGTCACACACAGACACAGATACACACGTAGAGGGTCATACGGCTCACAGAAACACATGATGGGTCACACAGGCTCACAGATGCACACAAGTGGGTCACACACAGTGCACAGTGGGTCACACACAGACACAGATGCACACATAGAGGGTCATACAGGGCTCACAGAAACACATGATGGGTCACACAAGCACACAAACATAGAGCCACAAAACACATGTGGGTCACACACAGATGCACACAAGTGGGTCATACGGGCTCACAGAACACAGTGGGTCACACACAGACACAGATACACACATAGTGGATCATACGGGCTCACAGAAACACATAGCTGGGTCACACACAGACACAGATACACACATAGTGGGTCATACGGGCTCACAGAAACACATGCTGGGTCACACACAGACACAGATACACACATAGAGGGTCATACGGGCTCACAGAAACACATGCTGGGTCACACACAGACACAGATGCACACAGAACGATGGTCATACGGCTCACAGAAACACACTGGGTCACACACAGACACAGATACACACATAGAGGGTCATACGGGCTCACAGAAACACATGCTGGGTCACACACAGACACAGATGCACACATAGAGGGTCATACGGGCTCACAGAAACACATGCTGGGTCACACACAGACACAGATACACACGTAGAGGGTCATACGGGCTCACAGAAACACATGATGGGTCACACAGGCTCACAGATGCACACACAGTGGGTCACACACAATGCACAGTGGGTCACACACAGACACAGATGCACACATAGTGGGTCATACGGGCTCACAGACACACATGGTGGGTCACGCAAACACACATAGTGTGTCATACAGGCTCACAGAAACACATGATGGGTCACACAGGCTCACAGATGCACACACAGTGGGTCATACGGGCTCACAGACACACCTGGTGGGTCACACAAACACACATAGTGTGTCATATGGGCTCACAGACACACACAGTGGGTCACACACAGACACAGATACACATGTGGTGGATCATACAGGCTCACAGACACACACTGGGTCATACACAGACACAGATACACACATAGTGGATCATACAGGCTCACAGAAACACATGGTGGGTCATACAGGCTCAGACACACACTGTGGGTCACACAAACACAGATACACACATAGTGGGTCACACGGGCTCACAGAAACACATGGTGGGTCACACAAACACACATACACACATAGTGGGTCATATGGGCTCACAGGCTCACACAGTGGGTCACACAGGTTCACAGACACACACACACATTGGGTCAGACATGCTTACAGACACACACATAGTGGGTCACACAGGCTCACAGATACACACATTGGGTCATGCAGGCTCACAGACACACACACAGTGGGTCACACAGGCTCACAGACACACACATTGGGTCACACAGGGTCACAGATGCACACAGTGGGTCACACAGGGTCACAGATGCACACAGTGGGTCACACAGGCTCACAGACACACACATAGTGCATCACACAGGCTCACAGATACACACATAGTGCATCACATAGGCTCCCTGGGCATCAGACCTGTCGTAGACACCATGGGAAAGTCGTAGGTAGTCAAGTGGTTGGTTGGTTGTTTGAGCTTTAGGGTGCTTCAACCAGTTTTGATCATTCATGCCCTGGTCAAGAGGTCAAACAGGGTCAGGGAGGGTTATGGGATAGATAGGATGGGTTTGTGAAGGAACAGGCTTGATCATGAAAAGGCAAAAAGGTCAAAGGGAGTCATGAGAGGAAATGACAAGATTTCATTGACATGATAATAATTCAAGATGACAAACTTCCATGCAAGGTGAATTATCAAATGAGATGAATGATGACATGCAAGCTATATTTTCTAGTTTGCCCGTGGCAACAATTAAATGCATGAAACACACTCAATGAGTTATCTCTAACATGCTACTGACACAGTGTTAAAATATTGGTTTTTCATTAGGTGTGAGATGTCGAAACGAGCACAGTAGGATGACGAAATTTGTCATGGAATCAGTGTCATGTCAAGTGCCTTTGATGTCTTTCAGACCTAAATTTGAACCAATGTGTGTACCTTCATCAGTTTTTTTAAATTAAAATGTTAGGAAGAGCTATATTCGAGATAGCGATAAAAATTAATACTTAGCAAACGAGGTAATGTTAGAAAGGAGACTCGAGGACTTCATAAGCACGCATCAAGAAGCAGGATGTCGATACTTCTTGGAGCAGGATGTCGGTTGAGTGTTCAGAAAGTGGTAAATTCCACCTTATTTTACGAATAATTTAACACTGTACTGACAACAAAAATGTGAATGAAAACCCATACAGAGGAAAATGACATACATGGCCCAATGGCAGTGTATCCTTGCTGCCAAGGCCCACATCAGCATCCTTGAAGTAGGCGCTGAAGTCGCCACTGAGCTTCTCAACATCCACTTCAATTATATCTTCTGGTTCCACCTCCAATGTGACATCCACCTCTCCCTGGCTCTTGAAGTGCTGATGTGTCGTCAGGGGATCGCTCTTCTGGTGATCTGGAGAGGCAGCTTGGCACACTGTGCACAGTATGTTGAGGATCCCCCCAAATATAAGCTTAGGCAACAGCTTCATTTTGTGGAAGGTGATATTTTCATATCAGCCTGTGGAAAAGGAAGGAATGTCATTGTTTTGCACCTTAATAGATAGTATTCATTCATCAGGTTAATTACAAATCGTCCACATGTAAATCATAAACTTCTTTATGCACCACAGCTAAAAGAGTCCTGCCATTAATAAGTTCTATGCCCGTGACCACAGTAAGGAAATGGCATCAGGGGTTTCTAGGTGGTCACTCCCAGGCTGCAGCATCAAAGGAAAATTGCCATCTGACCAGATTTTGAATGAAGGTGAGATGTGGCACATTAAGCACAGGTTAGACATTTCATAGCCTACAGTAAGTGTGACCACAACTTTGTCCATTGGACATAAAAGTATCTTGGAAAGGAATATGAATGTGCAACTAGCATACACATTCAATTTTAAGGTTCCTTCTACAGGTGTAGCAAAATATTTTGCTGTGGCCATCATGGTTTCAATAGGTGTTCCTGTTCTTGGTGTGCATTTTACCAAAGTTGTAGAGAAACATTTGTCTGTGTGTCAGCATGAATGTGTTGGTTTGACACATGCTGTGCCAAAGCAAAATGGGTAGGTGGATTTAATTCAAATTTTCACACTGGAGGATGCACTAGTGTAAAATATCTTGATATGGAGTGCAGGTTGTTTGTGCTTCAAGCATTATGCACATTTTTAGACATGAAAGATTAGTGCAACTATGAGCCACAAGGGCCCTTCTTGGTTGCACTCTGTACACTGAACCAGTTGCCCACCAAATCTGTCAATCAGCCCTCCCTGTAATACTGAAAAGCAAGCCCTCTATTCTTATAATGATTGTCTCTGCTGTTTTTAAAGATGTTCAATGTGCTGCTACTGACAATGTTTTCTGGCAGCTAGTTCCAGTGTTCTACTACCCTGTTGGTGAAGAAAGTTTGCCTTAACCTTGTTCTGCTGTGGTTAACTTTAATTTTGAATGTATGACCTCTAATTGCATCACTTCTGTTCAATTCAAACATTTCCCCAAGGTATCCCTTCACCAGACCATGGACAAATTTAAAGACCTCAATGATATCTCCTCTCAGCCATCTATATCTAAGTGAAAACATTCAATTTCTTCAATCTTTCCTCATATGCCAGGTTGCTTATGCTATTAACCATTTTTGTAGCCCTCTTTTGTACTTTCTCTAAAAGCCAACAATCTTTTTCATAGCTAGGAGACCAAGCCTGGATGCAGCATTCCAAAGGTGGCCTGAAGTATGCACAGTAGAGCTTATCTTCATTTGATTTGTCTTCATTTGATGTGAAACATGCTTATGTAGAAGTGATGTTTGCCTAAAGTCTCTTGATTTTCTTACCTCACTATTAATCCTGCAAGTTAAAAAATTGTGAGGACAATTTTCAGTGAATGTTCAGCTGAATGATTCAATTAACCTGTTAAGTTTTCTATTTAATTTATTATCCATGTTTTCCTATTTGTCATAGTTTATAATCATTGATTGGAGCCTGATAATTTTAGCTATATGCTAATTAAATAGAAAACTCAAACCTAAGCTGACATAACCTAATCAAATACAATCTAAACTAATGCAAACTAATATTATAATGCACAAAATAAGATATGCACATCATGACATCTGCATGTCACATCCAGCAGTGTTCCGGCTCCCTGGTCACGGTCACATCAATTTTCTGACAGTGCTTGGGTTAACTAGAAAGTGTGAGCAGTATATGTATCAAAATTGCATAAACCAGGCACTTTCAATATGAAGAATTGTTGAATTGACTGCATGGTGTTGAATTTCCCATTAATCACATCTGAGCAGCACCAAAGATAAATTGTGTGTACTATGTACAGTGGATAAATTATGGCAGAGAACAGCAGTGTGGCATGGATGTTGAAGTATAGGAATGTTGCCTAGCATCAACCAAAAAGTAAGCAAGAGCAGGAAAAACAAGTGGTTGGATCCTTCTCTTATTAACCTTATCCAGACAGTATTATTGTGCTTTAACATGTTAACAAGATAAGACCCTACATACACTTGTCTCCATAAAACAAACAAATGAGTTGTTTGGCCAAGTTCAGTTAGTTTAGGTATATGAATTTAGGATTTTATAATCCCCCAATTTTAATCCCCAATTTCATCGATTTTGCTTTCTGCAAAAGCAGTTCATGTTAGTCTGGGTTAGGTTCTGTTCAGATTTCTTAAACTTTGAAAACTTTCAAAGCATACATTTCTTGAATTTTTTTTACATCCAAAGGGAGGATGGGCTGGGTTAAGTTAGATTATGTTCCATTTATATTTAATTTTAAATATTTATTTTATGTTATCATACCTAACTCAAACCAACTTTTTTATTATTATTTTGCTTACAACTTCAAAAGTAAGCATTTGCACAGAAAGTGAGTCATCCCATCATCTTAGTCACATTCATAAACTTTGCATTGGAATGCTAAATTTCATGAATCTCAAAACACCTTGAAGCACAAATTTACTGCCTAAACTAACCCAAACTAGTGATGTTCGACTTCCTAACACCCTTACATCATTGAAGGAGTATACATCATCTGCCATATCAATGCTAGGGACATGGCATGATTGTAAATAGTGAATATCTCGCTTCTGTGCGACTTCCCAGATAAATGATACGACATGAAGTTGTTAGGTAAGCTTGAACAAGTTTAATCCATCCATTTGTTTCCCAATTTGCACTAACAAAAAACTTCAATGAACCACCTAACCACGTACGTTGACGTGCCTACATGCAGGTAGGTACGTAACGTGCAATGTTGCACGATCATCAAAATCTGTGACGACTAATGAAAACTGCGCACCAATATTTCGCTAGATACTCCATACCATCCAAAGCACTTACCTATATTTACGTTACGCTCATAAGTGTGCCAATGGCCTTGACTCTGCCACCGCACGTGAATCTTACTGCACAGGCATGTGGTATAGAAATGCCTTATTACTTTACTGCATGTTTACTCTGATCCATGACTTTATATGACGTCATTGGGATTGCTCTGTCTCCGGTTGTTCATAGAAATGTATTAGGCACTCCAATTTTTATTTGCGAATTTAGCAAGCAAATTCCATAAAATGGATTAATCATTGGTTTCAGTTAGATTACAGTCAGACACAGGTAACACTTCCCAAACATGAGCAAAGGTGGAAGCAGTAAAACAACAGTAAGCATACAAAATATCGAACACGCATTCAATTTAAAAGACGTTGTCGAGCATCGCGACGACCTCGGCCTATGTTCGAGAAGCGGAAGTAGCCGGCGGCAGTATGTTCCAGGACGAGGCTGCCTGGAGGGAGAAAGCTCTATGTGACATGCTGGGGCGGAAAGACGCTAGCTCCAGCGCCCCAGGCACCGTCACAAGGGTGAAGCGCCAGGATACATCCGACCGCCGGCTGAACAGAGAACGGATCGCCTCATGGGCTCGCGTACCATTCAGGGCTCTAAACGAAGCGATGTTGTCGCGGTGGATGACGAGGTGGCGGACACTTCGCCAGCCCAGCGTTGCGACTATCTGTGGGATGTGATCACGACAGCGAGCCCCAGAGACGATCCTGACCACGAAATTAATCGCCTTCTGCACTCTTCCGAGGTGTCATTGGGGAGGCCGCCCCGGGCGGTGAAGCAGTATATGATGTACAGAAAGACGTGAGACGGAATTAGGAGTATGCGTGGCTCGGGTGTGAGATGGTGACGGATTTTTTGGACATAGAACAAGATGGAGTTGTGCTTTTTGACGACGTGGGATATGTGCTCCTCCCAGGATATGGTGTGGTCGATGATGACTCGCAGCATCTTCACGAATGGTGAGGGGTTAGGATGTAGCTGCCAATGTTGAGTTGGTAGGATGTGGCTCTTTGGATTGATTGGGCCATGCCGACAAGGAGCAGGGTAGTTTTAATGGGGTTCATATTCAGGGAGTTTGATGCGAAGGACTGAATAGCAGGGATGTTCTTCTCCTGCCGGGGCTTAAGAACGGGTAAGTCATCAGGATGTCCAGAGTCTAGCAGCTGGGTGTAATCGGCATATGATACTAGACGTTCGTGTAGAAAGTACGCTGACAAGTCATTCGTGAAGATGCGAAAGAGTAAGGGACCGACCAGGAATCCATGAGGGAAACCATGGGATAGCGGATGGGGTAAAGAGCCTCCTCTCGCCACCTGCCGCCGGTCAGCAAGGTAGCTATGGGTCCACCTGTGGCAGATGCCGCACTACTGCAGCTTTTACAAGGCACCAGGGCCAACACTGTCAAATGCTTTGCTCAGGTCGATAGATATTTTCGGAATGATGCAGCCAGTGTCGACAGGACCTGTGGTCCACTCGACAGCGTCGACCAGGGCATCCTCCGTCGAATGGCATGGCCTGGACGGATACCGGCAGGAGGCTTGTATGTGATTAGTGACTAGGTAACAGGACAGCTAGCTACATACTACTTTTTCACACAACTTGGAGAAGACTGGCAAAATAGAGATTGGATGAAAGTTACCAGCGACATCGCGAGGCCAGAATTTGTGAAGTGGAACAGCAAAGGAAATTTTCCACGATCAGCGAACACGCACTAGACAGCAGAAGTATCCACGAGGTGACATAGGTGAGGCCCGTGAACAGGAAAGCACTTGCCGAGAGCGTGCAGTGGTACGGCATCATCGCCAGCCGCTTTCGACCAAGACAGGCCGCGGATGGCTCCAGATAGCTCAGGCAGGGCCACCGGGTGTAGCCGGAGGCCGGTGGTGTCACACAACGTGGTCGTGGTGGAATGGGGCGGGGCACGCCGCGTCTACAAGCCGCAAGATCAGCGGCAAATCGTTGACTAACGGAGAAAAGTGACGATTAAATTCGTCTGTCATCGTTGCCGCCAGGCCCCTTCCGACCCCTTCCCCTACCCTGGCCGGTCAGTGTACAAATTCAGCGCCAGAAATTGGCGCGGTCCGTTCGCATTCGCGCACACACGAAGTCACGCCTGCCTTTTGCGAGCGCCCATTTCACTGGATGACGCAGCATCCGATAAACTATCAAATAATTGTCGGTGCGACAGCTCCGCCAAGACTCGTAAGCCTGGTCGCGATCACGCATGAGCTGCAGCAGGTCCGGACTGTCACCTGCTCACGGCCACCATGCCAGGCGAGCGTGGACGGTCTTGAGCGGACAATGCACGTCCACCACCACCTGCCACAAGTGCGTAAACTCCTTCGGTTTCGCTTCCATCCTCGCTGCCCGATACACACTGATCCAGTCTGCCCGCAACAAATGCGGGCACGAGGCCTCACAGTTAATCTTGCGCCACGGGCGAGAGGCTGAGGACGACTGGCGACACTCCATCCCGCGGAAGGGCACACGCACAGTGACTCTTTGATGGTCAGCTATCGGCACGGGCGCCAGCCGAGTGGCCGACTCATGATCTGGGGCGTTGGTAACACTATGATCAATGCCAATGGTAAGACTACCATTATACGCTTCAATGCAATTCGCACTGGGCCATGTGACACTTCCCTTCCCGATGGAAAGGAAGCTTCCAGAAAATGTCGCCTGTCTTGGGAAGCTTGGATGCACCTCCCACATTCTGAAATGCTGAGACGGTCCTGGTCTACACGTATATTAGCCTAGTTTTGCGTCATACGGACTGTATTCTTTGCCTGTGATTCTAGGCTAAATCCAGGAGGATTCAGATGGTGTGTTTAACATAATTCGGCATCTGAATATCGTTTTTATCATCAACGTATTTTTCAGTCAACTGCCAACTGACATAACATCAGTCAACATTCAACTGACATGTATTGAATAAACTCAAGCATGGAACAACCTATCCCGACCCTATGAAATCAATTAAATATCACATACAAATTTAATCTGGCGTGGTAGGTAGACCTTGGATTATTTTACGCCGTATTCAACTAGATCTAGATCATACAGATCATACAGCGTCGCCAACCTCTCACGCCGATTGGTCACGGGTGGACTCGGTAAATGCCGTCGGTCGTGAAATTCGAACCCACAACCTTGCGACAAAGAGTCCGACGCTCTACCAACTGAGCTACCGCGGCCCCTGGCGCGGTAGGTAGGCACTTGTGAAATCGAACAATCGAAACCTATAACAAAAGCATGCCGATCACTTTGCATCAGCGATGAAGTGTTAGGCAGGTTTATTATTTTCTGCTAAGGAATTAGCACTGCGTCTCTGTTGGCTGCTGGTGGCTATATGTTAAAGGAAAGTAAAAGCCGAGGTGTTTGTCTCGCGTATGTCTTCCCTCCCACCTCATCCATACTTCGCACATATATCCCTACTCCCCATCCGTCCGCGACCCAATACACTCCAGCCTGGTGGCGGTTTCGAGGGAGATGAAGGCGCTGGGAGATGAAGGCGGTTTCGAGGGAGATGACGGCGGGCAAAAGAGGGATTGACATTGGGGGGGGGGACGATAACAGGCTTGGCAAAGCTAGAGATTTTTACGACTCAATTTTGGAAAACGCCTAGTGGAAAATAGACGTGGATATTTTCCCCACATGTACAAATGCTACAAGCCATGATTACATATAAAGCGTGATTACTACAAGCCCCATCGTCATACAAAGCGAATCACGAAAAATGTTGCTGAAGTATCAGTAAGCCTCCTTGAAAACCTGGCCGATGCACGCATTACCGGAAGTGTGATTTTGCACGTGAACTGCCTAAGTTGAAATTTTTCCAAAATATTTTTGTTTACTGTCTCAGATATTTTGTATTCTCAAAATCAATATCAGAAATAACAAGGATCCACTGAAGGAAAATCTGATGAAAATAGAATTCAGAACTCGGGCTGGCTTACAAGAACAATTCAGTTTGCTATTAGGGCTTTAGGGCATGTCGACTACATTGGTCATGTAGCGTCCATTAGAAAAACAAGACATGCCAAAATCGATTCATATACAATTCATCTCGCAGATATGTTGGAACTCAAAATTGACTTTCCATCAAATAAATTATGTTCCGTTGGCTGCTGGCTATCAGTACGTGCTGAGAAGTCTCTGAAATTCTTTGGGAGAAGAGTTATTGCTGGGGCGGGTTTATGAGCCAGGGCCCTATTGTAAAGCAGAGCGTGTTGCGTGGTCCTTGCAGCCACCAGTTCATCCGTCAGTTCATCGGGTTCATCGGCAGAATTTTGGTCGGAAGTTTAGCGTGCCGCCCAGGTACCAACATGGTCGCCCGGTAGCTCGTCCACGGCCATATTGGGCCGGCTGCCAACTGACCCTCCCAGCCGAGGATCAAATGCAAACGCGTGAATCGACTAGAGCCCTGCGTTGCCAAGACAGAGGAGACCAGTGCAGGCCAGCGCTCTAACCAACTGAGCTACCGGGCATGTGGATTTTCTGAATGCAAATGCAATTTCTAAATTAACTCGTTAAAATTTACATTACAGATTAAAGAACATGTCCTGGACCAAAACGATGGGCCAGGAAGAGTTCTTTTAGATGCCGTCTTAAAGTCATCTGGCAATTGATATTTACTATGTCAGAAGGCCATTTCGGTGAAATCTGAACCGCTTAAGCCGCTTTCATAATCAAATTTCATGCCCTACTAGGTACGGTAATCACCGAAAATCACAGAAAAAGTCTGAGAACGTCCTATTCCACCAATTGCGTAAAAATATAGCATTTCAAATTTTCTTTTTTCGGAATATCCGGTAATTTTTCGGCAAGGTCCCCTAAGGTGCCCACGGCCCAAGATTCCATGTTCACCCCAAATTCGGTTTTGGTGAACTTCAAAATCGATGCCGTTTGTTCCTATTTCGTTACCAAAGCGAAATCGACGCGGTTAGAACTGATTTTGTTCACCTAACGTTTGTAACATTGTGCGGTACGTATCCTAGGCGCAATGTCCACATGCCCGCGTCACGGAGATAAGCTACAGAATATAGCTAGAAGTCACGAAAATAAGCTACTTAATCGGAAGTAAGCCACGACATCATGGTGATCATAAAATGCTCAACCTTATTATGCAAACTACAAGAACTGCATTGGAAGGCTACAAACGTATCAGTTGGAAAACTAAGTTCTCATCATCTGACGTTTATTTCGTTGTTCTACCTAATCGTTGTTCTATTGTGTTATTGTGTACTGCTTAGTGCAGTGCACCAATGTGCACTGATGTGCAATGTGCAGGGAATGCCAAATCGTGAACAATGGAACCATCGGAAGCTTGTTAAAATGTTCCTGTTTTCTGGGATACGCTATGCATACCGTGAAAAAAATGCTTGTGTTTACCCTACGATAGGAATTCGACTGGACGTCCATGATGATGCCTTCAGGTAGAATGAAGGCATAATTGCGCTTCTGGTTGTGAGGCCAGGAAGGATGAACATGGTTACATATTTCAATCACAAGACCACCAGATGCTAGGAATTAAAAGTACGTCGTCATTCGTAGCTGAACCTATGGATGATCTATCGACAATGGGTGGCTTTTAATTTTATGATTTTTTTAATGGCAAACTATACGACTTATATCAATAAGTTTTGCATATGTTTTGTCAAACAAACTTTTTCATATCACCAGTTGTATTTCGTTGCTCTTTCCCACGTAGTTGTCCAATGGGAAAAACGTACTGGAAGTGAGTCCGTTCCGAAAATCACAAAGTGATTAAAATTCATGAACAACGGACACCTATATGGGATATTTAAAAGCAAAACGCTTTTTTTTAAATATTGGGGAGCCAAATAATGCTCGAGTGTGTATATTTACGTCGTCAAATTTGTCAATTCGAATGGGCTATGGGTCACGAAAGTTCACGAAAGTTCACGAGGTCACGAAGTCGTGGGGTCACGAGGTCAAAAGCGAGAAATGTCGATGTTTTATCACGGATGCGTTTTCGGTACTCATTTGTATTATTAAAGTCGCATAACATATAACACTTGCTCGTCATTACCGATGAGATATCGGGTCGCCAAACGCGTCCTTCTTGTATGACCTCATAACATTGCCGGAGGCTATAACTCTGAAACCGTTAGTCGGATCGGGCTGAAGCTTGTTCAGACGGTTCAAAGCCTAATGCTACCGTGTACATACATTTGGCCCAAAATACAAATTTAGTGGGTGTAAAATTTGAACATGTCTGGTGGATCTGTCGTGTAACGCATCCCATGACGAAGTCATCATGTGAAATACCTGCGCCCTTCATACATTTTTGACCAACCTCTCCACTTTATTTTCCCAAGCTTCTGAGTTTTACTCAGCTATTGAATACAGCTGTCATATTTGTGCCTGCATCTACAGACCCACATGGGTCACCGAGCCGCAGGTGCCTCGAGATCTCAGTGTGAAGCAAATTCATCATATATCTTCTCCATTCTTCCTACGTTCGCCTCTTTGCTAATGGAAACATGATTAATCAATAGGTACACAATTTAAGTATTTCATTGATCACATATACCTATATGTAGTAAATGGTATATTCTCGAAAGAAATTAAACGTATCAAAACTATGCATTTAAATGGTACATACGCCTGCAGTGGAATGTTCCAGAGGACCCTAACCCATGGCTGGCCTCCAGGAAGGTGGCCTGTGCTGCTCAACACCAATAATTACTGGTAGGCTGTGCCGCCTCACAGGTATGCGTTGCGCGACAGCTTCACCACGGACAAGTGTCCAAGCCATAGGCGACAATTTGTCCTGCAGCCATGAAGTGGGAAACACGGGTCTGCGCTGTTCCCGCCTTTCATTCGTCGGTCGGCCAAACAACCTTGGCAGTTCAACGAGGAGGCTATCAATGGCCTCCTGCCAACAAGCAACAATTGCCAGGTGTGAACTTCTCACTCCGGCAACACAGAATGAGCTAGAAAGGTTAGAAGAAGCTCGGTTGCAAATGTGTAGTGAAAGGAGATGGAGAGCTTATGATGTCAATGAAGCATTATCCGGCCCCAAAATATTACTAGAATATTCAACTTCTATACTTTTTAGGTATGTAGTCCCAATTCTTGCTGGAGTGGCTTTATTGTGTCAGGATACAATTGCTAAACAGAGCTTGTTCCGTGAACCCCGGCTTCATCAGCCTGTCCATGACTCGCAGTTTTGCACTAGGAATTGGGCAACACGCTCCACGTGCTGTCAATGCACCGACACGGCCACCCCGGAAGCTCGCTCTCGACCTCATCGTGCCAACTGTCAACTGATCCTCCCGTCCGGGGGCTAAAACCGAGCGCACGAAGAGCCTCGAACCCAGCATCTCCGAGACAGGGGAGACCGATGTGGGATAGCGCTCTAACCACCTGAGTCGCCGGCAGGACAATGCCCGCGGAGGCACTTGTTGGCTTAATTCAGATTCATCGGCAAGTCGATTAGTTGCTGGGTTAAATTGCATGTAATTCCTTGAGGATTACGAGCTGTTGGGCGCTAGGATATGTTGTATGCTATATTAGTATTTATTGTATATGTTTTGCACTGTATTGCAAGTGACATACTCAGATTTCCGTAAGTATTAAATACTTCTTCACGCGAATGCAATCCAACTATTTTAGCACAAACGCTTTTGCTTATATTGCTTCAGCATGACATGTAACCGGGCCATCCGTCATTCTTAGTGTGAAGTCACCACTAATTATTGGAAGACAGAACAGGAATAAATGACATACCTGTGTGTTCAATTGCAGCATGGGGAGCAATAATGCCCCATGGGGCCAATGCAATGCGCTTTCCAGCACAAAGGCGTACTTTTGAAAAATGTTGGGAACAAGGACAAACTAATTTTCAGCAATCTGAATCGATTACCACATGAAATGGCTTCAACGATGTGCTGTGGTGGTGTGTGGATGCTTGTAGCATACAAATATATATATATATATATATATATATATATATATATATATATATATATATATATATGATATATATGTAAATATAATATAATATATATGTATATGTATATATAATATATATATATATATATATATATATATATATATATATATATATATATATATATATATATATATATATATAATTATATAACAACTGTTACTGGCCGTTCACTGGCGGCCTGTGGCTGTCACTGGCAGTTCACTGGCGGTCTGTGTCTGTCACTGGCCATTCACTGGCGATCTATTTCTGTCACTGTCGGTTCACTGGCGGCCTGTGTCTGTCACTGGCGATTCACTGGCGGCCTGTGGCTGTCACTGACCGTTCACTGTCGGTCTGTGGCTGCCACTGGCGGTTCACTGGCGGCCGGTGGCTATCACTGGCGGTCTGTCGTGTTGCCAGTGCAGCGCCGACGTGTCGTTTTCAGGGTGCGGCCCAACGCAGGCTAGCTCGGCTCCCAAACGCATGCTCACTATATCCGACACTTACTTGTGTGGGATATAGTGGATATATATATATATATATATATATATATATATATATATATATATATATATATATATATATATATTGTGTATACTCCAACTACACTATATCCAACACTCCAGGTGGCCACTTACTTACAAGGCAACCGGTGGTGTGACAAGGCCACGACACAGGGATCGCGACACCAAGTGGAGAAGTGGGAGGTAAGGAGGAGTCAGCCACCCCTACCACAAAACATGAGGAGGGCAATTCAATCCGAAAGATATATCCTCGCGCCCTTGAAAATTCTGGAGGCATTGAGAATAAAAAAGAGGTCCCCGTCTCATGATTTGGAGACCACAGGCCTCAAAACACACTGGCATTGATCGGAGGTCCGTAGAGCTGCTCAGGAAAAGGCCCCAACATCAGGTAGAACGCTCCTAGCCAACAGACCCATTTGTTTTCGCGTGATGCCCCCGTAGCTCACGCTAAACCCAGCATTACATAGGGAAACTGCAAAATGCTGTCCGCTGACCGCAAGCCTGGGGGTCTGTAAGCTTTCAAATGGGACCCTAGAACTCATTAAGCTCTAGGGCCTCATTTCAGTGTCGGACAGTGTGTCCATGACGTTGTGTGGCGGTCCAGACTAGGAAGCTAACCCCGTAATGAAGTCAACTTCGGATCACCCTCTTTCGAAATGCATTTGGCTCGCGTGTGACCTGGAAACCGGGCTCCTAACGGACACCAGACATCCGGCCGGCGCCTGTCGTCGCCGACATCAGTATTTTGCCGGCGCGGCCCCGAGCTGCGGCCGTGGCCGGGATGTTGCGCCAAGTCGGCTTCCGTTTTCACAGAGGGCGACGGCCGGTCGTCATGGAATTGTGACACCCACGCACCACGCAGCCAAGTCACTTATAAGGTGTGTCTGGGGTGGAGCACGACGCCCGGACACCTCCATCCGCGGTGTGGTGCGACACGTGATGCCGGCCAGTGACAGGCCAGGGCGCTGGCAGGGCCAGCCTCTTCCTCACGGCTCCCTCTGGCGCGTGCGGCTCGGCCAGTGTGGCGAGGCTGGTGAGATATAGCCGAGCGGGCGAGGGTGAGGCGGACATGCTGACACTGGACGGCTATCCGTCACGGATGCCTGTAAATAACTGGAGGTGCAGATTTCGAACGGCACGTGTCGGTGTCATTGCGTTGGGCCTCCACGGAGCGATGGAGAATCGTCCTCCTACTGGAATAGAGTGGCGGCGCCGTCCCTGACAAAAACTTCCCGACTCGTCTATCGGCCCCTCACTTACTCCCAGCAATGTCGAAGCATTTCACACATGCGAATCGGATATGTAGGTCGGTCAATAGGAACACAAGTTACTGCACTAATCCCAGCTCCGATGACATCATCCACGTATCGCCACATTGGAACCTATGTGATTGTCCACTACCCTACGACACAGCCCCAATGACGTCATTTCGGCGAAATCTGGCAGCAGTTTTTCTCCTTGCAGAATCTTAGCGATATTGGATCGGACTCCGCAGTCTGTCGCCTGGTAGGCGTCATGGTAACACCATCCTGGGTTGCGCGAGCAACGGCGTTGACGTAAGGCGTTGCAGCGTCCAGGGTCATCAGCAGCTTACGTCAGCATAGAAGGCTTTGTCTCATTCGGGTATGTATCGTAACCTCAAGTGTATCATAACCCCTAAGGCATCACAACCCCTAATTTGCATAATCCTAATGTGTCGTAACTTCAAATGTATCATGACATCAGATGGATAATAACCTCTGTGTAATAACCTCTAATGTATCATAACCCCAAATGTATCATAACCCCAAATGTATCATAACCCCAAATGTATCATAACCCCAAATGTATCATAACCCCAAATGTATCATGACCCCAAATGTATCATAACCCCAAATGTATCATGGCCCCTCATGTATCATAACCCCAGATGTATCATAACCTCTAATGCGTCATAACATCTAACGTATCATAACCTCAATTGTATCATAACCTCAAATGTATCATATTTCCAAGCGTACAAACCTCTAATATCAGCTGACGACGCCGGGCCATGGCAGGCGATTTTCGTCTGTACGGCGGTCCTACGTTCTTCTCGACTCCGCCTAGTGGCGCCAGTGAAAGGAACCTGATGTTGGTATATTCTCCGCTAGATATCCGCTTCATTAGGATGCTTTACAGCGCCTGATTGCTGCCGATTTGAGAAATGTGCAGATCTTGGTGAAATTTGATGGTTTTTGGTGGGGTCCTTTTGGAGGAGAAAGGGAGCGCAATTGGGCACATCAAAACTTTAATCGGCAGATTGCAGGGCAACCTTAATATTCCTCAGCACATCCATAAGCTCACCCCTGCACCTTATTTTATATCCATATGCGTTAATTTAGAAGTATTGCCTTAATAGGCGGTTTGACAAGTGCACTAACGGGAAGTAATTGTCATGACATCCCAATGGTGGAGTCAGACTATATTAATTACATTATTCGTAAAACTTTTAAATTGGAGGTTGGACCAATTTAATATGTGAATAAGGAAATAGAGGATGTTCAGTTATGTAATACGCAAGTTTTATCGAATAGCAATAACTTATTTATGCACCAACCCTGAACATATACACCTACTTCTGTGCCTGGGACGTCGCTAGTCGGAAAACTGGAAGTCAGACCATACGAGCCTGACTTCGGATGTAAACTCGATGACAACAGCTGTTTGTCGAGTTCAGCGGTCTTCAAATGCGAAGTTTTCCGAGCAGTTGATCGCTATTATCTATATCGCCAGCCATCTCCAACTGCGGTAACTTATTGACGTCCGTCAAACTAGCAACATATTCACATTAATATTGAGATTGATATTGGCCGCAAAAGCAGACTCTTCCGATCTCCTTCAAAATTTGCACACAGATATAACTCGACGGACTGGTCATCATCAGCAAAAAGCTAAGAGGGGCGTTCAAAACAGCTGAGATATTCAAGGTCAAACGTCAGAGTCCATGAGGTCGGACTCTTCAGATTCCATTGAAAATTTGCACACGGGTAGAACTCGACGCACTGATCATCATGAGTATAAAGGCTAAGAGGGGCGTTCATAAGCAGTTGGATTTTTCTTGTCAAAACTTCTCCAAGTGCAAATATTCACCAATTATGAAAACGCACGAAATGAATGTCAATCTGCACGTCAAGCCAGATTAATATTCGATTCTTACCGGTGGATCATCGTGAAAACAAGCATACTGATACAGCTTGGCGCGCTGATTATCACGAGCATAATCAAGAAGCCGTATTATAACACACTACGGAGAAATTCGTGGTCAAAGGTCACAGGTCATTCTGGTCGGATTCTTCAGATTTACGTTACAATTTGCACATAGATAGAACTCGATGCACTGATCATCATGAGCATAAAGGATGCCAGGGGTTTTGATAAACAGCTGATATTTTCAAGGTCAAAGGTCGTGGTCATTGTGGTCGGACTCTACAGATTCCCTTCAAAATTGATCGACGGGTAGAACTCGACAACAACGGTCTTCCACTTGGCACTGCCTCTCTGGCTAATATATTGTATTGATTGCAGGTTGTATCCACACGTTGTATTGTACCCATATGTCTATATACGTATATATACTTCGAAGAGTCCGACCACAATGACCACGAGCTTTGACCTTGAATATATCAGCTGTTTATGAACGCCCCTTTTAGCTTTTATGCTCAAGATGATCAGTACTACCTGTGTACAAATTTTGAAGAAAATCAAAGGAGTCCGATCTCGATGACCTTTAACCTTTGACCCAAAATATCTCCATAGTCTTTTGCAATACAGCTTCTTGATTGTGCTCCTGATAATCAGGGTGCCAAGTTCTATCAGTATGCTTGTTTTCACAATGTTCCACCGGTAAGAATCGAATATCAATATAGCTTGACGTGTAGAGCGCGAGCACAACAGTTGGCCTGAGCGCGGCGCCTGAGCAGACGCGTCTCGGCCGATCGCCCAACCATCCCTCTCCCTCTTTGTTGCCTCTGCATGCAAGCTGTGTGAAACTCTGAGAGTGAGAAATGAACAGAAAGAGTGAAATGAACAGAAAGTGTAGGAGCAAAAGACAAGAAAAAGTGAAATATTGAGCCAAACCGGCGTACGTATACGCTACACGTGTGCGAAGTGACTGGACTCGTCAGTTGAATTTTCTGCTGGTAATTCCTCTACTATTGCGGGAAAGTACACAGCAGTGATTAGACACCTCAAAAACTGGGTGAGTGCAGAAGCGACAGCGCCTTTCTCCACAATGATTTCCCTTCCATGAAGCATCAGCTACTGCCCGTGGACGGTCTTCTTTCCTGCATTGCAGCTGAGAAGGAAATGATCTGACTGAACACACGTCGGGGCAGGCGCGGCGCCATGGGTGACAGATGACGTGGATGACGGGGCGGATGTATATGCGATTTATGCACATGCATATGCATATTTATACATATGCGAAACCGTCACACACGCGCACACGACCACCTGCACCTGCCAGCCATACACAGAGAAGCTGGTCGCAGATTTCTCTACTCGTCTGTCTTCCACTATAACAAACTTCCTACTGAAACAAAAACATCGAGGCTGTCTAACTTCAAGAAACATGCACTAGCATATCCCCATGAGCAACACTAGTCACACAAAAACTTACGTAATGGTTATGTGTACACTATGAAGTCACCTTTAGGCCATCGCTTTCCTATCACTTCTACAAACCACTCACTTATAGCTCGTGTTGCAAGCACGGTGGGTGTAGTGCAGAGAGTGATATGACATGATACAATAATATTGTATCATGTTGGTGTACGAATGTTTGTTGCGCATCTGCTCCCAATACTGACCAAAAATCTACCCTTTCTTTGCAAATATCTGTGAGTTATACCCTGACTGTCCGTAAAAGCCACTGCACGTCGAGGGCATGCATTGTGAAAGAAATGAATAAATAAAGTAATATATTGATATTCCTTTCGTGCTTATTTAAAAGTGCAGAACTTTTGCACCGGGAGAAGTTTCACCCGAATAATCCAGCTGTTTATGAACGCCCCACTTAGCTTTTATGGTTATGCTGATCAGTGCATCGAGTTCTACCAGTATGCTTATTTTTCAGGGAATCTGAAGAGTGCGACCTCATGGACTCGGACTTTTGACCTTAAATATCTTAGCTGTTTATGAACGCCCCTCTCAGCGTGTATGGTCATCATGATTGATGCATGTAGGTCTACCAGTGTGCTAATTTTGAACGGAATGTGAAGAGTCCGAACTAATGGAATCTGATTCTTTACCTTGAATAAATCAGCTGTTTATGAACGCCCCTCTAGCTTTTACGGTCATGATGATCAGTGCATCAAGTTCTACCAGTGCGCTTATTTTGAACGGAATTTAAAGAGTCCGACCTCATGGACTCTGACATTTGACCTTCAATATCTCAGCTGTTTATGAACGCCCCTCTTAGCTTTTATACTCATAATGATCAGTGCGTCGAGTTCTCCCTGCGCGCAAATTCTGAAGGAGATCGGAAGAGTCCGCTTTTCCGGCCAATATCAATTTCAATATCAATGTGAACATGTTGCTAGTTTGACGGACATGCGAAAACACTTTCAGATGTGGAAAAACATCCAAATTGGCAGCACTTATCGCATTACACAATAGAAAAACGCAAGAACTAACGTGTTGGTATGCTTTGGCCCTTGCATGGTCCTAAACAAAGCAATGCATCAATAAATCATGCCTTGAGTCATCATTTAGTCGGAAATCTCTTTGATAATCAATGAGCTATAAAATTGCATACACACACACAATAGTGTTTGTCATTAAAAACAATCATGGTGCAAGTAAAGTAGCATTCTGACACCTAGCGAGGATACGGTATACTTCAAGTCCATTTCTTTTTCGCAATGGTTTTCCGTAAGCTGAGACATGTTCTGATTTAGTACGGGCCAAAATCGCACGTCACATTTCTTCATCGTCAGCTGATATTATGGGTTATGACACATTAGAGGTTATGGTACATTTGATGTTATGATACATTTGAGATTATGATACATTAAGGGCTATGATACATTTGAGGTTATGAAACATTTGAGATTATGATACATTTGGGGTTAAGATACATTAGAGGTTGTGACACATTAGAGGTTATGATACATTAGGAGTTACGATACACACCCGTTTGTGAAGCCTTTATATCTTGTTTCTAACCGTGGTGTGTGTGTAAGGATCATGCTTATCCTTACCATTATAGTTTGTGATATATTGTTTACAGAACGCGATTTCAAGTAGAGATTACTGATGTTGTGGTCTACTGTTCAGGGGAATTTGCTGATAGTATGCCATTCGTATCATTGTCATTAGCATAAGTATCCCTATAATGGGAGTCTCCCAAAATAATCGAAACAGATGCACACATACCGGCTATTAGCTTTTAATCGAGTTTGAAGAACTCAAATGATATTGTAAACGACATCATTTCCGTGGGCAAGTTCGATTTTTTTCTCAATTGTCCCCCATATCAGATGCAGCAGCAGCCTATCTCCTTTGGCTGTATGCGCCTTCATTGGATCTTTCAATGTGTGGCATTCCTTGGTGAGCTGCCCATAGATCAAGGCAGCTAACACAAGGGTGCCCCAGGATACAAAGAACAATGCAAACTGATGTGTTTAGCTAAATACAATTTGCATCCCATGTGTTTTTTTTCTTCTTTTCATTTTGCAGATAGACCACCACCAATTAGTAGAAAGGAAATGCGACCCTGGGAAATCCGCGGACTGATAGCAAGCTAGTAACACCCACAGAGTTCCCAGGGTTACAAGATGAAAATGTTAGGGGTAATCTTCTTCGTATCGTATTATCTTTTATTATTTTTTATCTTTTATCTTTTATTTATTTTATGAAGATTATTCGTACTAATTTTCGTGGACGCCTTTCGACATCTCACACCCAACAAAAGAAAACTAATACAGATTTAATGCAGGCATATTGGAGACAAATTTTGCACATATGCCCTCACGAAGCAAACACATAGGTTAGGATTCGTTAGGTTGGGTTAGGCTAGACTTGTTTTAATTTTTTTTAAATAAACATTTTGGGGCATATTTTTCCAAGAAATTGATCTTTAAAAAATGGGTCAGGCCAGGTTAGCCCCGTCCCGTCTCGGGGTAACATCAACATACCCCCTCAGTTTTTTTGGCGGATAGTGTACGAACGGCGCGCGGCAACGCGCCTGCATTTCGCATACCTTTTCTCACATCAATGTGACATGCTGTTTCAAAATTTTGAAATCAGGTCATCTAGGGTCAACGAGTTAGCCAAGGTCAAGTCCGGTCACCTCCAAAGACGTTCAACCAGTCGTCACGCTTTAACGGTTGCAGATATTTTAATGAAACTTTAAGCGTTTGCTTATCTTTAGGGATGTAACAAAATGTACTAGTGGAATATTTCATGTTTTTCATTTTTGTCTACATATTCATTTTGCATATTTGCCAATTGCAGTTCAAATAGAGGGCTCTGGCTAAAGTAAGCATTTTTTATTAGGGCAAGTTGACTTCCAACAACGTTTTTCGGACTACTCCACCAAATGGAGAAGGAAAATGAAAGAAAACTTGAAAACTGAAAATTTTGTAATTTCAATTAAATAAAATTTTTATTTTTGGGAGGTCCCAAAAATATGGCCTTGGTCGATTTCGCTGTCCTTTTCTCATCCCAAATAAATGTTTTTCATATATCCCCTAAAATGAATTTCCCAGAGCCAAAAACATAATGTAAGTCGTGAAAAGTCGTGAAAATCTAGCCCCCCATGGTGACGTCACTTTTGGGAATTGTTTTGGGGTGAATCCGGACCCTACTCGTCGGGCGCTCTCCGATGACACCTCTTTCGTTTTCGTGCGATGCTTAGTTTGGATTTTAGATGGGGGTTACTAACAGCCCCCCCCCGCCACGAGACGCGATGTGAGGACCTGACCGAAAAGACTTAGGTTAGGAAAGACGCGGACATAGGAAAGACGCTGGTTAGGTTAGGTTAAGTTTTTAAAGTTGAATCTTTTCATGCAAAAAGTTGTTTGAAAATTTTACATTTTTTCAACAAGTTGTTTTCTTGCATGGAGGGCTAGGCTAGGTTGGGTTAATCCTGACCCACGGTCTGTCAGATCCGCACACCCTGTTGACGGGGGTTGATAGAGACCCCTCTAATCTCCAACATTGCACGAAAACGAAATAGATGTCATTCGAAAGCGCTCGACGAGGGGAGCCACACACCACCAAAATCCCACCAAATGTTACGTCACTAGGAGCATTAGAGATTCACCACTTATATTAGGTTTGTAGCTCTGGTAGGGGTGAGTATTCATTTTCAGGCAACATTGATGAAGACAAATTACTCGTAATCAGAAAAGGAAAGCGAAATCGACCAGAGCCATAACATTTTGGCCACCGAAAAATCAATATATTTCGTGTTAATTTAAACAAATTTCGTTTTCAAGTTTTCTTTAATTTTACTTTTGTAATGGGTAGAGCGGACCGAAAAACGTTGTTCAAAGTCAACTTGCACTAATAAAAAATATTTACTTTAGCTAGAATCTTCAATCTGAACTCTAATAGGCAAATATGCAACAATAATAAGTGATCAAAAACGGAAGAAATGAAACATTTCTCTCATAGGTTTTGCTATATCCCTAAATATCAGCAAACGCTGAAAGTTTCATTAAAATACCTTTATCCGGTAAAGGGTAACAACGGGTTTAACTTTTTGCAGGTGACCTCACTTGACCGTAACTAAATCGTTGACCCTAGATGAACGGACTTCAAAATTGTGATACAACATGCCAAATTGATGTGGGAAAAGGTATGCCAAATTCCGACACGATGCTGCGCGCCGTTCTTTCACTATCGGCGGAAAACCTTATGGGGAGGGGGTCGTCAACGACCCCCCCCCCCCTCGAGACAGCGAGGGTTAACACGCGCTGTCTCGAGGCCAAATCTTCGAGGTCAAATGAGGTAAAAATGTCAATTTCCTGGTTTTGCGTGGTTTTGCTCGTCATTGTTATGGATCGCTGTGATTGTGTTGAAATGCTCCAACATGGACAACAATGATGTTTTGGACATTACTAATGATGCAATGCAGATGTTAGACCCGGTATTTGACCTCAGGTCACCTATATAACAGCACTTTATCAGGCCACTCCCTGCTCCAGTTGCCGAAACCGGGCCGCCCGCCCGACTACTCCGACAACAAAGACAAACAGTAGTTTTCAGGATGTGTGGAAAGTAACATGCAAGGTGACATCAATCGCATGCAGTCATTTGTACTGATGACAGCATTCCAGTTGACCAAGTTTGGTTCCATTAACATGCCATGAACTTGACCTGACTTGACGTCGGTGACCTAACATAACTTTGAACCTATAAAGCATGAAAACATACCTCAAACAAGTCGCTAGTGTTTTCAAGAACACTTCCCTTTTGCCAACATACGGCAAGCGCATCAGCGCCAATTTTTGTGGTCTGGCGGTAATATTTTTTTCAACTAAAGACCGCTAACTCGAAACATTTTCGGCTGAAATTCGTTTTTCTTGCCTTAAACAATGCGCCGGTCATTTTTAAGCTGGTAAGCAAACAATGGCGTATATCGCCTGGTACAATCTGGGGTTATGTACGAAAAACCGGGGGGGGGGGCGGATTGCGCCCCACGCCCTCCAGGGCGCGTGTTAAGTTAGGCTATATTTTTTTCGTCCTTTGAACATCACTTTCAATGTTATCTTACCAAAATCCAAGCACCTTTTTTGGTGTTACTTTGCGTCCCAACTGAAAAGCATGCACTTCCAGGGGAAATGAGTGGTTGCATCATATTGACAACATTTATAAGCATTGCATTAGAAAAAGAAAATCCAAAATATAAAAAATTACCTTACACTGCAAGTTTACCACTATACGACTGTACACTTCGAGGATGATTTGGAGGACAATGCTTAACAAGGAAATACTCTGATAATAGGTTATTCTTTTCGTTGAAGTCTGTTGGATGAAAAATGTATTGGCCTTTGGTAAGCTTCATTGCCTCTTACTCTGAAAAGGCGTTGAACAGCTACCAGACCAACCAGACCAAGAAAAACAGCGACCCACTCCCCCTCATTGAGGACATCCTTGCCTCTTTGGGAGTTGCGAAGTTCTTTTCGTCTTTGGATTTGAAAGCTGGTTATTGGCAAAGTCCGATGTCAGAGGAAAGCATCCCAAAAACAGCATTCACGTGTTTTCTAGGCCTGTGGAACTTTCGCAAAATGCCGTTTGGCATCTGTAACGCCCCATCCAAGTTCATGGAATTAATGAATAAGGTGTTGTATGGAATTCAAAATCAGTTTGCAACTGCCTACATCGATGACATCATAGTATAATCAAAAACGTTTGACGAACATTTGGCTCATCTCGAAGAAGTTTTCCGCCGACTACGCAAAGCAAAGCTGAAGTTGAAGCTTTCTAAATGCGACTTCTTGAAAGAAAAGGTGCAATACTTGGGATACGTAGTGTCCGCTTCTGGCATCGAGCAGAACCCTGAGAAAGTTGAAGCTCTTCCGCATATGGCAGCCCCGATTAACGTCAAGGGAGTCCGCTCATTCATCGGAATGTGTTCATACTACCTACGCTTCACTCCAAGTTTCAGCCAAATTTCTACGCCACTTATAAACCTCACGAAGAAACATGCGAAATTTGATTGGACCGACGAGTGTGAACATGCTTTCGAAACACTGAAACACAAATTAGCTTCAGCACCAGTGCTGGCGTACCCTGACATCACGAAAGACTACAAATTATATACGGACGCCTCACAGACAGCTGTTGGAGCAGATTTGGTACAAAAACATGGTGGACAGGAACGAGTAATACAGTACTTATCGAAACAGTTGAACGAAACACAACGTAAATGGGCTATAGTATTGAAAGAAGCGTACGCAACAGTATAGAGCGTATCGAAATTACGCCAATATTTGTTAGGATCGAAATTCACCATTTTGACTGACCACCGTCCGTTGACGTTCCTGAACCTGTCAGAAATGAAGAACCCAATGGTTCAGAGGTGGGCGATCATGCTTTCAGAGCACAACTGTGAAGTAGTATATACCGAAGGAACCAAAAATGTCGTTGCAGACCATCTCAGTAGAATGCAGGAATCCGATCAAGCCGTGAATGTCATCGACTCAGACAATGCTCCCATGGGCGATCTCCGCCAAACCGAGTTCACCAAGCCAGAGGAATAGCTTAGCAGATAAATAAAATTTTAGGACGTACTAGTAAAATGGGAAAACATAGAGGAGCTTCAAAAAGTTGATGAGCACATAGCAAATATTCGAAAAATCATGAATGACAAAAACCACGCAGATTATCGAGACATCGTTTTGCATTATATGGAGTTGGACAAACTCATCTACAAAGTCAGCGACGGACCTCGCTGTGGACCATTTCCAGGCTTACAACTATGTGTGCCTAAATGTCCGAGACAGGAAGTACTGAAGGAGATGCACGAAGGTTTCTTTGCAGGGCACATGGGACTCGCGAAAACTTACGAAAAGCTTAAATTTAGATTTTATTGGAACGGAATGTGGAGGGATGTTCGGCTTATTTTAAAACTTGCGTGCCTTGTATCGGGCGTAAAGTACATAAAGCCAGTTCCTGAACGAGTGCAGTCTTCTAGGTCAGCCAAACGGGCCGAGGCCAGTCCTGATTACAGTCCCTGTGAGGATTGTCCCATGGACGTATGCAGCCCGCCGAGAATAAAGGATGATGAAACCGCTGAGTTCACAGAGCCCATGCCCAGTTCAGTGCAACCACCTCCGGTCGAGTCTGACCTGCCGGAAAGAGCACATCTCACCTGGCCAGCGGATGCAGCTGAGCAATCACCGGTATCAAGTGATACCGAGGCAGACATTCCTTTGTCTGAACCAGTTCAGAGGAACAAAAGGCCGTTGCCGTCGACTAGTGAGTCTGACGACGATGCCCCACTTTCGGAATTAGTTCAACGAACCAAAAGACCACGCCCCTCTTCGAGCGATTCCGAAGACAATCTACCCCTATCAGAGTTAGCAGAACGCCTAAAACGACCACTGCCCACGTCCAGTGATTCAGGCCCTGAAAATTCGCAGTCACAATTAGCAAAACGTTCGAAGCCCCCGATTAGCGAGTCGGAAGATGAAATTCCGCTTTCAGAATTAGCAAAACGCTTGCAGGATCCGACTGAAAGCCCAGTGAGGCCAGTCCCGGAAAAGCGACATTTTGTGGAATCATCTGATGATGATGGTCCTCCGTGCAAACTTCAAATTCACGATGACTCTGCTACTTCCACCGATTACAAAGCTGATGTCGACCGTGTCGACGTCACGCCTAATATAGCTAGCGCCTTTGCGAGCTTTGTGGAGATGCAAAATGAATCAATGATGAAGCAGATGAAATTACAAATGATGATGTTCCAGACTATGCTTAAGTAGAAAGCTGAAATGTTGAATTGTTGAAGTGTGCCTGTGAGTCGCCTCAAGTGATTGTGTTTTTGTATTGTTGTCGTAGTGACGTCACGTCAGGCGATGTGAGTATCGTCATCCTCAGGCATGATGATAGCCGGTGCCATTAATGTGATGCGCGTAGCACCACCATGAAGGAACCCCTTATGGGCATAATGGTGTTGATGTGACGTTGTGACGTCACCTATCCTGATGTTTAGTTTGACACAGGTCGTTGATTTTATAAAATATCTGTGGTCTAAATCTTTCTATCCTACTCTTCCTTGTACTTAAAACGACTTACGGAACTCTGTTTTTGCCACGTCTTATATTCTTTGTCTTATATTCAATCCCAGCTGACCGATCACTTGAAAACACTTAGGATAAATTTAGATGCTACCTAGCCTCGATAGCGTCCCCGATACGGCAGCCCTGTTGATGTTACCCGACCTCGACATTGCGGTCTCTCGCCTCAGTCATCAACTGCAGACAAAAGGTGGACTCCGCTATCATGCAGCATTAGGACATTCGGCCTTGATCATTCCCGTTGTATTGATGCTGGTAGCCGCAACAGGTGTTATCGTGTATTGTCTTCTGAAACGAAAACAGAGTTCTGTTCCCGCCTGTCCCGCAACACAACCTTCAACCCTCCAACCCCTCCCGCTCAGTGAAGACATCATCGTCATCCGCGCTGGTCATGAGCCAGCGTCAACACGACCTGACAATCTGGCGTGACGGGTCCGTCACGCCAGTTGCCGCAGGATCACAGATCGAGTCGCTCATCAGCCTTCGCTCTTTAAGCCACCAGCCTTCGCTCTTCAAGCTGCCATGAATTTTGATATATCGCGTGTCCTCGCCGTCCGATGGAACTGCGAGGGCACGGGTAGAGTACCTCCTTGAGTGGGATGGATTCCCCCATCCCAGATGCCCTTCTGGCCCTCATAGTGGCCTCCGACTACCAGCTGCCAATGGACCGCAACGGGCCGCAAGGACGGCCCGGCCCGCGGCTGCCGAAGCCGCCGACTTATCGACATCTGGACCGCAGGTGTGCCACTTGCGGCGACCTGTTGCCCCGGGGCCGACACTCGGGTGGCCCGTGACCGAGCGCCAACTCTGCGGACGCCAGTGTCACCTCCGCAGATGAGAGCGGCCGGCAACTGTGCTCGGGCGCCGCCTCCACGGACGGGAGCGTCGCCGCTGCCGATACGGGCGCCGCCTCTGCAGACGAGAGCGTCGCCACTGTCGACGCTAACATCACCACTGCCGACGCTAGCGCCGCCACCGGAGACGTCAGTGCCGCCGCGACGAGCATCACTACAACCACCGACGGAGCATCTTCGCAAGAGACTCGAGTGGCAGTGATCTGACGTCTGCTGCTGGAGCATAGCCAGCGAAAGAAGGAGGGCAGAGCGAGTCAACCCAAATAATAGACGGTACCGACGGATCACAAATGCCGGGCGTTGGAAGCGTGGGGCGGTCACCCACGTTCCAACGCCCCGAACCGGACTGAACATGACGCCGGACAGGACTGCAGGACGCCGACAATGTGAACATTGTCTGTGATTCCGCGCGCGAATAGTGATTCCGACTTATAAGTGAAATCATTGCACTTAGTATAAGGTGTACTAACATTGACCAGGGCCATGGGTACCCCTGAAAGACCCCTAGACCAACCCGCGTAGGACCTTCAGTCGATCAAAGGAACCCGTTTGTAATTTGTTGCAGTATCATGAGTGTTTGTTTAGTCGTGTGTGATGTAAACGGCCGTGATTTGTCTAAGTAGAGTTCAGAATTCATCTGTAGATTGACTTCGACCTTTTCGACCTCATTGTTGTGTTCTAACAGTGTTGCTAGAGACGTACTGTTTTAATCGTATAATGTCTAACTGTGGGTGTTGTGACCCCGTAAATCAGCCGACCTACCATGCCCCGCATATGTCACGCCCGTACTTTTTGCGTCCGGCGCCGGCAACGCGGTCACCGGCCCTCGTCGGAACCGAGTCAGCGTTCTACGGGACAACACCCGGCAACTGCGACGTGTACCTGGTCTTCCGGTCGTGGTCGAGCCAGGGGGGCGGCCAAACCCTCGCTGGGAGACGTGTCTGGACTGTCGAGCCGCGCGGGCCTGTCGCCGTCGGTCGCGTGCGTAAATTAATAACTGTATTTCGGCCTCCAAATTTTCAATTGAAATCAATCGTTGTCACCCTATATTCGCTATACATATTGCACAATATACCGTGCCGAGTACTTACCATTTTTGCCTTCGAAGTTATTTCGGCGCCCGGGTCAAGACCCTAGACTGTTCACGAGCCTAGAAGAACGACCTTCACTACATTAATTTGCATAACCATAATGTATCATAACCTCAAATGTATCAAAATGTCAAGTGTATAATAACATGTAATGTATCGTAACCTCTAATGTATCATAACCTCAAATGTATCATAACCTCAAATGCATAATAACCCTACATGTATCATAACCCCAAATGTATCATAACCCCAAATGTATCATAACCTCAAATGTATCATAACGTCAAGTGTATAATAGCCTGTAATGCATCGTAACCTCTAATGTATCATAACCTCAAATGCATGAAAACCTCAAGTGCATAATAACCCTACATGTATCATAACCCCAGATGTATCATAATCCCAAATGCAACATAACGTCAAATGTATCACAACCTCTATTGTGTCAACATCTAATGTGTGATAACCTCAAATGTATCATTTTTTTTTTCTTAATGTCCGCCACCCAAGATCAGGTGACCAGGAGCGCCCCCTCCCCTTACCCAACGACTGCAAGCACCTTACGTTAACACCATAAAATAAACAGCAAAGTCGCGGCACTCCCAGCTAAGAGATGGAAAACATATAAATAAGCATACAAAGCATCGGGTATTAGAGCAGTAAGACTAATAATAAAGAATGCTGTTAGTAGTCATATCCAAAGGAGGCATATGACTGACCCTGAATCCATCCCAACAAGAAATTAGGGTCTAAACTATAATGTTAGACGCTGGTTTGTGGCCGGATGGTGGTGAGCACTCCTGATTTGTTTTTGTTTTTTTTAACTTTGGCTCCTCCCACAACTCCACCCAGCTAAGCATGGGCTTGTTGCTGGGTGGAATGTGGGAGGAACCAGTGGTTGGGTGTTTTCAACTTTATATATGGTTAAGTGCAAACACACACACACACACACACACACACACACACACACACACACACACACACACACACACACACACACTCACACATACACTCGCATGCCAGCATCCCTGTACAAACATACACACACAGCAACAATTAGCTGCCAAGTATTTTAATATCTGCTCAAGAAGTATGTCTTAATGTGATTTTTAAGAACAGTCTTAGAATTTGGTATCTCTGAATGCAGAAAATGCTTTGCTATGATGGTGTTCCAAAGATTGGGTCCAAAACATTCGATGGTGAAGAGACGATAATTTTTGTTTGAATACTTATGCTGGAAGTGGTTTTGTAATCTTGTGGAATATGGGGAGTCAAACAACTCTGTGAAAAGGAATCTGATGGAATGAGGTAGCTGATGATGAATGAATTTTTCATAATAAGCATCATTTGAAGTTTTGCTATATCTTGGACCTTTAAAATTTTGTATTTCTTAAAGATAGGGTAACCATAACCTTACCTTAAATGTATCATAACCTCATATGCATCATAACTCCTAACGTACAAACATCTAATATCAGATGACGACGCCTGGCCATGGCAGGCGATTTTTGTCCGTACATAGGTCCTACGTTCTTCTGGACTCTGCCTAGTGGTGCCAGTGAAAGGAACCTGGTGTTTGTATATTCTCCGCTAGATGTCAGATCCATTAGCTTTACAGCGCCTGGATGCTGCCGACTTTGGGAACTTGTAGATCTTGGTCAAATTTGATGGTTTTTGCTGGGGTCCTTTTGGAGGAGATAGGGAGCGCAATGGGGCACGTCAGAACGTTTCACGGCAGATGGCAGGGCAACCGGTTCAGTCCAACTTAAAATCCCTCAGCACATCCCTGACCTCACCCATGCACTCAACAGCCGCGAGAACCGCTGTGATCCCCCCCCCCCCGCTGTGATCGAAATGACTATGACGTCATCTTACTGGGCGCTGGCTGTCCTACTGCGAACACCAGCGAGCCAGAATCTACGATGTGGACTGCGAAAACACCTAAAGCCAGTCTGTCTCATGTGCGACGCGATTGGCATCGGCTTTTGAACACACCAGACTGGCGCTCCCATTGTGAAAATCATTAAATTCAACTCCACGCTGTGCGGTAGTGACGTCCGTCGTGTCACCAACGTTTTTGTATCCGAATTCGAATACACATTCGTGTACGTCCTAATTCGGCAAGACTTGAATAATGAGAAGTAACCATTTCTGACGAGGGTATGGACTTACGCTTAACGATTTAAAAAAACGCATCCATTTGTTCACTAGAGGCGAAGACGGATCAGAACAAAACTAATCACTGTGTGCGCTATGCATTCAACAGACCAGCCTGTCCTATCATTGTGTACCCTGCCGTTACTGGAATTTTCACCTGACGACACACATTTTTCAACAGACGTATTCAGAGCCCACTTTAACCACTCGGTCATCCCCGTCCCGATGCCTGGCTTGTACAACATTTTGTAAGATATGCTTATTCAGAAAACGGTAGGTTACACAACGGTACGGTGTATGTTGGTCTGTTCGCTTAGTCTGTGAGGCGATGAAGTGAGTCAAGTTGCTCTTTTAAGTGAATATCGTCTCAACATACATGCTGTTATGAAAGGTAGCGCAAGCCAAATGCAGTGTGTGTGTGTGTGTGTGTGTGTGTGTGTGTGTGTGTGTGTGTGTGTGTGTGTGTGTGTGCGTGCGTGCGTGCGTGCGTGCGTGCGTGCGTGCGTGCGTGCGTGCGTTCGTGCGTGCGTGCGTGCGTGCGTTCGTGCGTTCGTGCGTGCGTGCGTGCGTGCGTGCGTGCGTACGTGCGTGTGTGTGTGTGTGTGTGTGTGTGTGTGTGTGTGTGTGTGTGTGTGTGTGTGTGTGTGTGTGTGTGTGTGTGTGTGAGCTAGACGGGCGATTTAGTGCGTTCGTGTTGGGCGGAAGTTCTAACGGCATCTGTACTTTCCAGCAGCGCCCATCGATTGATGTTGCAAAGCGACGTAGAGGCAGTGCTGCACCACTAATCACAGCGCGCCCGACAAGTCCCACACAGCGCGCCGGAGTCCGAGCCGTCCGACGCGACTGTGACCAGACAGCAAGGAGCTCGTGCGGACATGATGCATGGTGTTGGTGATCACTGTGGGCACATGACCGCGCTAGACCTGCCTTGGACGCATAGTCCGCGTGCGTCAGTGATTTGTTCCATAACTGTTCGATGTTGGGCCTGACGAGCGATGTTAATTGTGTTATTATGCTGGTAGAGTTGTTCGAGCTGTCAAGGGTTACTCGTTCGTAAGTAGGAAAGGATGTGGTGCATGAACTATGCAGACATCAATATCTAGGCCGCGCTTCCAAGTGTGAACTCATTGTTAATTAATTTTTGGTTCGTTCGGAGAGTAACATAAGTAACAAGATAATTTAGAGTAATAGTAGGAATAGTAGTAATAGAGAAGCAAGTCATATTCTAAGAGTATGTATCACATCACAGGTGGTATGTAATATAGCAATGTGACAATAAGGTATTGCAGAAGAGATGTCGCTATAACTTTTTTTTTCTCTCGCATTACGTTACCTTGAACACACGCTTAAAAACAGCCTAACTGGGGGTAAAAGCTCGACTGGCGCGCCAGGATGCCAGTAGTGCACCATGGAGATGGCGGCCGTGATAGGTAGTGATGGTAATGGTATGCTGGTGGTTACTGTGTGGCGGTGGCGCCGCTAAGACGGCGGTGGCGGGTGCTGCCGCTGTGATCGGCATACGCTGAGCAGTGTCAGTCCGTGGGGGGCCGCCGGTGACGTTCACCTTGGCGCTAAATGTCCTCGCAGTCGGCGCGCCCTTAAGCCCAAATAATCAATCAATCAATGTTCACCTCCAGGCAGCAGGTGGGCCTGCACTGGGTATGCCAGCTGTTCCACATGTCGGTAACTGAATTATGTAGAATATGTTCAGTGTTATTAGCACTTTATAAATATAATCATATACTACACAGTTTGGGTTTGGTGCATGTTAGTTTCACTCGGGTGGTTCTACGGTGTTGTGGTTTGGGCACAAGTACGAGCGGTACACAGCTATAAGTATTATCAAACCGCAATTACAGTCGATGTAACTGCAGTCAATGCTCAATGCCGGTGTTCTCGTCGATACAGGAAAATCGTCAGCACGCTCATATTTATTGAACAGACTAATTGAGCAAATGGACGCAAAATATGTTGCTGTTCATGACTGAGACAATTGAACGGTGCCGATCTATGGTCTGGGATAATTCAACGGTGTTTGGGGACACTTTCACAGTTCAGGCGAATGGTGAGCGAGTGGTCTATACGAAGAAACGGCACCTTATCGGGCGACGAACATGCATGAGCTGAACGTGAATATGCAAGCGTACAGTGCTTGATGCATGCACGCCGACGAACTGGTGCACTGTGCATTGGCATCCGAGTTTGAGCAGTAATATCGCAATATGCCTTGCTTCTGGCGGACAGTGAGCTGGATGTCGTCACATTCCACCATGCCCTTAATTATTGCTGAACTATATCAGTAGCTGGCCTACCCGATGATCAAAGCGTGACTGAGAGTGCGCGACGATTACTGTCACCGACATCCCGGTCAAATACGATGCAACATGCGAGGGCACTTCTTAGCATTGCAAAAACACTCGAGCATATATACATCAACAGACAGACAGACAGACAGACAGACAGATAGACAGACAGCCAGACAGACAGACAGATCGCAAAAGACAATAGCATCATGTATTCAATTAAAAAGGGAATATGCCACCCGTTCCCCAATTGGGCAGTAACTCTTCACGTTACGTTCCTAAAACTTCGACCCGAATGGAATGAACGTTTATTTTGCATGCTTTGGCACAGGTCAATGAATTCTATAACTTTCGATTTCTGCCCTTCTGCAAGGGGTACTTCCCGAGAACCAATTTTGAAAGAAATCGGAGGCGTCCAACCTCGATGACATTTTACTTTTGACCCTAAATATATCTGTGGTGTTGTGTAATACGTCTTCTTGTGTTTGCTCATGTTGATCAGCATGCCGAGCTCTACCAGTATGCTGGCTTTCATGATGTTCCACTGAGAAGCATCAAGTATTGATTTAGCTTGACGTGCAGTTTGCCATTGGTGTTTTGTTTTTAATCGCTGCATGAACACACCGGGAAATATTTTGGCCCAATAATACAGCTGTTCATGAAGGCCCTTGTGAGCCTTCATGTTCATGACCGTCAGCGCATCTTGGACTATATGTGTGGCAATCTTGAAACAATTATGAGAGATCGACCTTAATGATCCCGACTTCGACCTTGAGTAATTCGGCTGTTTACGAACGCCCCTCTTAGCCTGTATGCTCATGATCATCAGTGCATCAAGTACTACCCGTGCAACAATTTTGAAGGAAATCTAGACGAGGCCGGTCTCGATGGCCTTTGGTCCTTGGCTCCGGAAATCTCCGTAGCTTTTTGTGATAGGGCTTCTTAAATATGCTCATGATAATCAGTGCACCAAGTTCAACTGGTAGATTCTCGGACAAATGTACGTATGACGATACACCTAAGTAAATGTAAGTAAGCAAATGCACGTATGCATAAAGGTACGTATGACAAATGTACGCAAGATACGTCAGCGCAAACGTACGCACGCGCAAATGGACGTTCGTGTAACCGAGATATATCACTGCTGATATTTTAATGTATGTACGTGATCCAAAAATACATCATCGCAGATATACGTAAGCGCAAATGGACGTAAGCGCAAGCATAAGTATGCGTAAGTGTACGAAAGCGCAAAAGTACGTTAGCATAAATGTATGTAAGCGCAAATGTACGTATGCGCAATTATATATCAGAGCAGATATACGAATGCGCAGAAGTACGTAATCGCAAATGTACGTATGCGTGTTTGCGAATATGCGTCAGCGCAAAAGTATGTCAGAGCAAATGCATGCAGGCACATATGGACGTATGCGCAAACTTACATGAGGCAGATGAACGTAAGTGCAGATGTGCGAAGGCGCAAAAATACTCATGGGAAATAGATGTATGGCAGATGTACACAAGAGCAATTATGCGCATACTAAAGGTCCATAAGCGAATATACGTAAGCGCAAATGTGCGTATGGCATACGTACCCAGCCAAACGTATGAAAACGTAAAGATACGTATGTGTAACTGTACGCGCATTGGCTTATGCATACATTTACTTTACGTACATGTGCGTTTACATACTTGTACGTTTACGTACATTTGCTCTTATATGCCTTTATTCTTACATACATTTGCACTTACGTACATTTGCGCATATGTACCTTTGTACATACGCTCATTTACGCATAGGTGCTTTTGGAGATTATGTACATTTCGCTTACGTACATTTAGACATGCGCACAATTGCACATGTCTGTATTTGCTCTTAGGTACATTTATGCTTGCGTACATCTGCGCATACATACATTTGTGCATGCGCACATTTGCATATACGTACCTTTCCTCTGACGTGCCTTTGTTCATTCGTACTTCTGTGCGTACGTACATTTACGCATACGTACAGTTGCACATCCGTACATTTGCGCTTGCGTACATCTACGCATGCGTACATTTGTACATGCGTACATTTGCGCATACGTACATTTGCCATATGTACTTTTGCGCTTGCGTATATTTACGAACATGTTATGCATACGTATATTTGCGTCTCCGAAAATTTGGGCATACACACTTTTGCACTTCCGTGCATTTGCGTACACGTACATTTGCGCTTAACTACATTTGTCATACGTACATATGCGCTGACGAACGATTACCATACGTACATCTATGCCTACGTACATTTGCTTCGGTACATTTCAGTATGGACATCTGTCACGCATACATTTGCTTTACGTACATTTGTCCGTTTACCCTACCAGTATGCTAGTTTTCACGATGCTCCCCCTGTAAAAATCAAATTTCAATGTTGCTTGATGTGCATATTGATATTCGTTTTGTGCTATTAATCGCTGCATATTCACACCCATAAAAGTTTGGACACAAATAATCCAGCCGTTTATGAACGACCATCTTGGCTTGTATGCTTATGAGGGTTAGTTCATCCTATAATAAATGTGTGCCTATTTTGAAGGAGTTATAAGAAGTCCCACCCCAATGACCCCGCCCTCTGAGCTTTTATGCTGATGATGGTCAGTGCATCAATTACTCCGCGTGTACAAACTTTGAAGAAAATCTGAATAGTCCGACCTCATTGACCCTGACCCTTGACACTGAATAGCTCAACTGTTTAGCAACGCCGCTTTATCATTCAGCCCATGGTCGTCAGTTAGTCCTGGACTACATGTGTGCCATTAACAATATATATCAGTGGTCCGACCCCAATGATCTCGACCTTTGATCTTGAATAACTCAGCTGCTTATGAACGGCCCTCTTAGCCTTTGTGTTCATGATGATCCGTGCATCAATTATGACTATTCCACCAATTTTTAACGGAATCTGAAGAATCCAACCTCAATAACTCTAACCTTTGACATTGCATATGTGTGTGTGTGTGTGTGTGTGTGTGTGAGTTTTGCCAGCCTGCCACCGCTTGGTGATATCGGCTGGTTCCGGTTGTGAGAAGATGTGTAAGACAGTGAGTAGCGTAGGGTAGGAGGATCAATCCGAGGTGGAGGTTTAGTAGAGTAGTCGAGCAGTGGTGAAGTAGTGATGAGATGGTCTTGAAGAGTAGAGCTGAGGTAGTCCGGATCGATTGAAGGTGTAGAGCTGGTGCAGTAGAGTTGTTTGAGGGCCGGAGATGATGAAGTCGAGAGAGAGTTAGTCCGGACGGTGCCACATTGGGGTATGGGGTGTAGTGGGTGGGGGGTCGGGTCATCGCCAGAAATGAACATTGCAAGAACATGAATATATATTTATCTCTTTTTTTTTTTTTTTTTGTAACGTATCTTTTCCTCTTTTTTCTTCCCATTTTCCTGGTTTTGTTCATTTTCTCTTTCGTTTTTTAACATACCTTTTCCTTTTTCTTTTTTTTCTTTTTTTCTTTCACTTTTTCCTTTTTTCACAATTCTTCCATAATGCGTGTGTTTTGAGAAAGTGGAAGAGGCGTTCGTGTAATGCTGGATGGTCGTCGTTGGGGAGCGTGATGAGGTTCAGTGGGATGTTGTTCGTGGTGCAATAGTTTGTAATATGTTGTCTTTGGTTGTTGTATTTGGTGCAGTATATGAGCATGTGTTTGACTGTGAGTGTGTGGTGGCAGGTAATGCATTGTGGTCGTGGTTGGTTGAGTAGGAGGTATGAGTGTGTGAGTGCAGTGTGTCCTATGCGTAATCGTGTTAGTGTCCGTTCTCTTAGTCTGGTGTTTTGGTTGATGGAGAGTGCCAGTGTTCGTGTTTGGGGTGTATTTCGTGTAGCTGTGTTGTTACTGTGTCCCATGTTTGTTGTATGTGTTTGTTGATGGCCTGTCGTATTGTGGGGTAGTAGTCGGATTGTGAATAGGGGCATTGTGTGGTTTGTTGGAGTGTTGTGGCTATGTTTGCTTCTGTGTCTGCGTGTTCGTTGCCGTGTATGTTTGTGTGACTTGGGATCCAGAGAAGTGTTGGCCGTTGTAGTATGGTGAGTTGTTTGTGGATACGCAGTATTTTGGGTATGAGGGGGTGTTTGTATTTGGTGTGGGGTGTTATGCTCTGTAGTGCTGATTTTGCGTCTGTGGCTATGATGTTGTGTTCAATTTTGGTGTTGTAAATAGTGCAGTATGCCGAGAAGATTGCGAATAATTATGCTGTGTATGTGGATGCTGTGTCGTGCAGACGGGCGCGTAGGATGAGCCGCGGCGGCGCTGCGTTGGTGTACAGCTCCGCCGCTGCGCCCGTCTGCTGTGTATGTTATTTGGAGCCGTCTGTATATATGATGTTGTAGTTGACGTGCTGTGCTGTGAGTTGTAGGAATAGTTGTTGTATTTCTGCGTGTGTATATGTCTTTTGGCTTGTCAATGAGGAAGTGTGTGTTGGGTGTCGGCTGTTTCCACCATGCGATGGGTTGTGGGTGTGGTGTTGTCGTTGGGAGTGTTATGTCTAGTGTGTTAGCGTGTCGGTGTATGCGGCATCCTATTGCGGTTCGTAGTCGTGTGGAGTTCATGAGTTGGTGTCTGCGTGCTGTGCTGAGTTTTAGTGCCTGTGTGCATGGGTGTTGTTTCGTGAGTGTGTTTTGTAGTGGTATCTAAGTAGTGCTTCTGTACGTCTGTGCTGTAATTCTGTGATGTGGTTGTATATGTGAAGAGAGTGAGAAGGTGAGATGGTGAAGGCTCCTGTGACTATTTGAAGAGATCGTCGTTGAATAGAATCTATAATTTTGAGGTTTGATTTAGCTCCGTTTTCAAAGAGTGGGGATCCGTATTCCAGAATTGGCCGAATGAGTGATTTGTAAAGGGTCAGAAGTGTGTTTCGGTCGGATCCCCAGTGTGTGCCAGAAATTGCATATCTCAGCTGATCGTGAATGCTCCTCTTAGCTTGTATGCTCATGTAATTAGTGTATCGAGTACTACCCATCTGCTAATTTCGAAGGAAATATCGATGACCTTTGACCTTTGACCATGAATATCCCACTAGTGTTTTGCAATGCGGCTTCTTCTTGGGAACGAGTGGCCTAGGGGTAAGTTGCTCGTCTCACAATCGGAAGGTTGTGGGTTCGAGTCTCACCTGTCACTACTCTTCGCCCGCGACCAATCGGCGTGAGAGATTGGCGACGCTACATGACTCAACGGTCGATGTGTCGTAAAACCAATAACCAACCAGCAATGCGGCTTCTTGATTGTGCTCACGATAATAGGTGTACCGAGGTCCACCAGCATGCTCGTTTTCACGATGTTCCACATGCAGGAATCGAATATCAATCTAACTTGACGTGCAAGTTAAAAAAGAAAAGCTTTGTGTTTTGAATCGCTGCCTTGGTCCAAGATAATTTTTCCAGGAGAGGTTTTGATACACATAATTTTGCTTTTATGAACGTCCCTTCAGGTTTTATGCTCATGGTCATCAATGCATCCAAGAGTACACTTGTGCCCATTTTGAAGGAATTCTGAGGAGTTCACGACCTGAATGACCCAGACGTTTTACCTGGAATATCTCAGCTGTTTAAGGGCGCCCTGCTTAGCCTTTATAGTCATGATGATCAGTTCATCCAGTACTGCATGTGTACCAATTTTGAAGGAATTCTGAAGAGTCTGTATTTCTTAGATATTCGGCGAATTTGCGAAATGAATATGAATATGAATATGTCGTCACTTTGACGAATTTACGACAGGCTGGAACTAAACCAGCGGAATTCCTTTGTTTGGGGACACTTGGTTTTTCTACACACAAAATCTCTATAACTTGTTGAGAATTTTCCGGCTCAAGAAATTGGTAGCCTTTTTGAAGCACACAGCAAATGCGGCCTGCCATCTGTCGGCACGCAAGTAAGCTCTGGTGCATAATACTTACGATGTCATCTAGCGGTAGAAACTATTTTTGGAACTTATGACACCGGGTACTTGTGAATCCGTCCTATCCGCAGATACTCTAGAAGTTATCTGGCAGCTTTGGAACTTATGAATCTTGGTACTTATGACTTTGGGTACTTGTGATACGGACCCGAATGTACCACTTATTGATTGAGAAGACACCCTTACAACACAATTATCGACATCTTGCTTCTTGATGTGTTTGTGAAGCCTTCATGTCTTGTTTCTAACTATAGTGAGTGTGTGAGTATCATGCTCATCCTTAACATTATAGATTGTGATATATCTTGTACCAAACGTGATTTTAAGTAGAGATTACTGATGATGTGGTCTACTGTTCAAGAGAATGTGCTTATAGTATGCCATTCTTATTGTTGTCATTAACATAAGTATCCCTATAATAGGTGTCTCCCAAAATAATTGAAGCAAATGCACACATCCAGGATATTGGCTCAAAATTGAGTTTGAAGGACTTGTCTCATATATGTTGGCATATATGAGACAAATTTTGCACATATGCCTTTATGAAGCAAACAAATAGTTAAGGTTTGGTTAGGATGGGTTAGGATAGACTTGTTTTAAGTTTGAAGAAAAATTAACAAACATTTTGGGGCATATTTTTCCAAGAAATTGATCCTTCAAAATGGGTCAGGCTAGGTTAGGTTAGGTTATATTTTTAAGTTCAATCTTTTTATACAAAAAGTTGTTGGATTTTGTAAAAGAGTTTGTTTACATGCATGGAAGGTTAGGCCAGGTTAGGGTAATCCCAACCTAGGGTCTGTCAGATCTGCACACCCTGTTGGGGGATTGAAAGAGACCCCTCTAATCTCCAACTAGGAGTTGCAAGAAAACTAAATAAGGGCCATCTGAAAGTGCTTGACAAGGAGAGCCAGACAGCACCCCCAAAAATCCCCCATAAGTTATGTCATGAGGAGCATTAGAGTTTCACCATTTATGTTTGTGGCTCTGGAGGGGGGGGGGGCATTTTGATGGAGATTTGAAGAAGAAAAATTATTTCAAATCAGAAAAGGAAAGCAAAACTGAACAGAGCCATAAGATTTTGGCCACCCAAAAATTAAAATATTTCAAATATGACATTTAAAAACAATTTAGTTTTCAAGTTTTCTTTAATTGTACTTTTGTAATGGATAGAGTGGACTGAAAAAATGTTCGAAATCAACTTACCATAATAAAATATATTTTCCTTAGCTAGTATAGAAAAAGACATCAAAGATTAGTGCAACTATGAGCCACAAGGGCCCTTTCTGGTTGCACACTGTGCACTCAACCAGTTGCCCACCAAATATGTCAATCAGCCCACCCTGTAACACTTAAAAGCAAGCCCTGTATTCTTATAATGATTGTCTATGCTGTTTTTAAAGATGTTCAATGTGCTGCTACTGACAATGGTTTCTGGCAGCTGGTTCCAGTGTTCTAAAGACATAAAGACATAAAGACATAAAAGATTAGTGCAACTCTGAGCCACAAGGGCCCTTCTTGGTTGCACTCTGTACACTGAACCAGTTGCCCACCAAAACTGTTAATCAGCCCTCCCTGTAATACTGAAAAGCAAGCCCTATGTTCTTATAATGATTGTCTATGCTGTTTTTAAAGATGTTCAATATGCTGCTACTGACGATGTTTTCTGGCAGCTGGTTCCAGTGTTCCACTACCCTGTTGGTGAAGAAAGTTTGCCTTAACCTTGTTCTGCTGTGGTTAATTTTAATTTTGAATTTATGACCTCTAATTGCATCATTTCTGTTAAATTCAAACATTTCCCCAAGGTATCCCCTCTCCAGACCATTGACAAATTTAAAGACCTCGATGAGATCTCCTCTCAGCCTTCTATATCTAAGTGAAAACATATTCAATTTCTTCAATCTTTCCTCATATGCCAGGTTGCTTATGCCATTAACCATTTTTGTAGCCCTCTTTGTACTCTCTCCAAAAGCCAACAATCTTTTTCATAGCTAGGGAGACCAAGCTTGGATGCAGTATTCCAAATGTGGCCTGACGTATGCACAGTAAAGCTTCCTGATCACTTCCTCACTTCTGTATGATACATTCCTATTTATTGCCCCGAGCATTCTCAGTGCCTTCTTCCTGGCTTCCTTGGTCTGTTCTGATGCCCCCAGTTTTGTGTTTAGAATAACACCTAAATCCTTCTCCTGTTGAGTCACTGATAGCACTTGGCCACCCATCAAGTATGGAGCCTTCATATGCTGCTTACCTACATGCATGATTTTGCACTTATCAAAGTTAAATTTCATTTGCCATTCTTCGGACCACTTCACAAGTTCGTCTAAGTCTTTTTGCAGCGAGATATGCTCATCCTGACCTGTTATTGCTCTAAAGACCTTCAAATCATCCGCAAATTTCAAAACTTTACTGCTTAGGCCACTTTCAATGTTATTTACAAATATAATGAACAGTAATGGCCCTAGTACTGACCCCTGGGGGACTCCACTAAGAACATTTTGCCATGATGACTTTGTACCATTTAGCATCACTCTTTGCTGTCTATCTGAAAGCCACAACTCTATCCATTTTAAGATGCTACCTGCAATACCATGGGACTGAAGCTGTATCATTAACCGTTTATGGGGTACCTTGTCAAAGGCCTTACTAAAGTCAAGATATGCTACATCAACCTGATTTCCCTGATCAAATTGTTCTGTGGCGAAGTTCAAAAAGTCCAAGAGGTTTGTGAGACACGATCGTCCTTTTCTAAACCCATGTTGAGTATTTTGAATCAATCTGCTACCTTCCAGATAACTAACTATTCTATCCTTGATAATTGATTCGAGTACCTTGCATACTAGGGATGTGAGACTTATTGGCCTATAGTTCTCAACTTTCCCTCTTTCTCCTTTCTTGAAAATAGGAACTACATTTGCCCTTTTCCAATCGGTTGGAATTTCATTATGTGAAACTGATCTACAAAATATTATACTAAGTGGAAATGCCAGTTCCTTTTCAGTTTCCCGCAACACCCTAGCATAAATTTCATCGGGTCCTGCTGCCTTATTTTGCTTTATTTTCCTGATATGATTGTAAAACAACATCACTATCAATGAAATCAACATCATTTGTCAGATCCCATGTCACTGAACTATGGTGTATGGTCGGCAGATTGGTCATATCTTCCAATGTAAACACTGATTTGAACTGCTTGCTCAGCTCCTCAACCATCTCACTATCCTCACCCAATATAGTCCCGTTTACTTCCAGTGGACCAATTGTGCTAGAAACTTTACTCAGCTTGTAGAAACTAAAGAACTTTTTACTGTCCCCATTACAGTTTCTAGCTAAATCCAGTTCTTTTGCTCGCTTTGCTGCTCTGGTTTTTTGCTTCACAGTGTCTCTAGCTTTTCGATACGCCTTTAGATTAACGACATTTGAGGCTTCTTTAAAAAACTCTAAATGCAGTTTTCTTAGCCTTAATTGTTTTTATGACGTCTGGTGTAAGCCATGCTGGCTTTCCTACCCTTCTTTTGCGTCTTTGCTTTTGGGGGACATGTCTAATCTGAGTTTCCTTCAAGTAAGATTTGAACTTTTCCCACATTTCACAGGCATTTAAATTGGAGAATTCTTCTTCCCATCTGATGGCACTTAAAGCCGCTCTCATGCCGTTAAAGTCTGCTCTGTTGAAATTTGGAACCTTTACCAAATTATCCTTGATAATTTCCCCTACATGTGCCTTGAATCTAACTATGTTATGGTCACTTTTTCCCAGAGTTTCGCCTACAGTCAAGTCTTGAACCAAGTCACTTAAATCCGAGAATACAAGGTCCAAGAATGAACCATGCCTGGTAGGTTCCGATACAAACTGGTGTAAGAACAGGTCCTCTTCAAGGCATTTCCTAAACATTTTGCATGATGGGGTGCCAACACCAGCATTTTCATAACCTTTAGATTAAAGTCACCGAGAATAAGGCACTTCCTCTTAAAGTTTCTACTGATTTCCTCACAAATCACCTTGTCAAGCTCCAGTTGCTGAGAATTTGGCAGGGTTCCTGATCGGTAGAAAGCTCCTATCCTAAGAGTATTGCTGTTGCCTTTTCCCACAGTGACATCAAGCCAAATGGACTCCACAGACACATTTTTATCCCCACCTGCTACTTTTTGAGAACTGAATAAGCTATTTATATAGAGCATTACACCACCCCCTTTCATTGCTGGACCCCTATTGCACGAAAACATATTGTATCCCTGGATCTCATAGTCCTGTAAGTTATCTCCAAAATACCCTTCACTGACCCATGCCTCCGTAATGCAAACAAAATCCGGTTCCTCCTCAGCAACATAACACTTGAACTCATCAAATTTGGAACGGATACTCTGAGCATTAAACATCATACACTTAACGAATGCTCCATAACCACCTTTAGCTTTTTCATATTGAGGAGTTCTTTTATCACTAGATGAACTATAACTCTGTCCCCTTGAGTTGCTGCTGTCCCTATTTGCAGACTTCGAGGTTCTATTGCCTTGGCTGACACTATTGGAATATTCCTGAGTTGGCAATGCAATGTATCCCTCCCCACCCCATTTCCTAGTTTCCCTGAAGGACATGCTCGTATACTTTGCCTAACACATGGACCCCTTCCAGAAAAGTGCAGGCCATCCCTCTGATAGAGGTCCCACGATGCATAAAACCTGCTCCACTCGTCTACAAATGTAAAACCTAGCTCATGGCAGAGCTTTCCTACCCTGGCGTTAGCTGCCAGTGCCCTAGAGCTCCACTCAGGGAGGCCAGCCCCAGGCAAATTCCTGTTATAATGACTCTATTGGTACCCTAGGGTGGCCAGAAGGGCCCTGTACTCAAGGAGCCCCACTCCTAGTCTGCCCTATGTTATTTACCCCACATGCACTAGACAAACGGTGACACGGACCGGCCACCGCAGGTCCAGGTCCCACCTGGCACCAGGCCGGCTACCCTGTTGGTGAAGAAAGTGTTTTAACCTTGTTCTGCTGTGGTTAACTTAATTTTGAATTTATGCCCTCTAATTGCACCATTTCTGTTAAATTCAAACATTTCTCCAAGATATCCCCTGTCCAAACCATGGAGAAATTTAAAGACCTCGATGAGATCTCCTCTAAGCCTTCTATATCTAAATGAAAACATACTCAATTTCTTCAATCTTTTCTTATATGCCAGGTTGCTTATACCACTAACCATTTTGTAGCCCTCTTGTGTACTCTCTCTCTCTAAAAGCCAACAATCTTTTTCATAGCTGGGAGACCAAGCTTGGATGCTGTATTCCAAATGTGGCCTGACATATGCACAGTAAAACTTCCTGATGACTTCCTCACTACTGTATGATACATTCCTATTTATTGCCCCAAGCATTCTCAGTGCCTTCTTCATAGTATCTTCAATTCTAATAGGCAAATATGCAACCTTAATAAGTGATCAAAAATGGAAAGAATCAAACATTCTTCTCATATGTTGTGTTGTATCCATAAATATCACTAAGTACTGAAAGTTTCATTAAAATACCATTATCTGGTAAAGGGCAACAACAGGTTTACCTTTTTTGAAGGTGACCCTCCTTGACCTAAACTAACTTGTTGCCCTAGATGAACAGACTTCAAAATTGTGACACAATATGCCAAATTGATATGGGAAAAGGTATGCCAAATGTCGGTGTGCTACCGTGCACTGTTCTTTCACTACCCACAGAGAACCTTAGGGGGAATGGGTCCTTCATGGTTTTGCGTGGTTTCGCTTGCCATTGTTATGGATCGCTGTGATTATGTTTACTTACTCCAAAATGGAAATCAATGATGTTTTGGACATTACTAATGATGCAATACAGATGTTAGACCCTGCATTTGACCTCAGATCACCTATATAACATTCAGAGTTCACTCGGACATGGTAAACAATTTATAACATGGTAAACAATTTATAGATAGAGATACAGTGACAGATACAGTGAGGGAAGAAGCCACCTCCCTCTGCAAAGACACTCCCTGAGATAATTTTAAGGTAGTGGCTCCCAGGACTAGACATGTGTCCCCCATGACAATTCCTGGATGAATATGAGCGGTGCACCGAAGGAACCAAGGGGCATCACCAGGAATATTGCTATGGGGCCTATGTGGTGCTCATTCAGGAGCTAGCTTATGCTAATGAGCTAGCCAACAGGAGCTCTTGGGGGGTTGCTATGCTTTTGTTGACTCATGCTATGTGAACCCAAAGAGTGTTTGCATAGCATACAAAATATGTTAGGTGCAACATCAACTAGCCTAACATACCTTTTTGGAAAACCACAAAAATAAAACGAAATATCTCAAGCAATTTATTTTCTAAACAACCTCAAAATTAGAAAAGAAACCTAACCCAGCCTAACCTCGTCTAACTGAACCTAAGGTGCTTTTGAAGAGAAAAACAAATTGAAAATGTGAAAAAGGAAACTCATCAATGTGATTTAAGGTGGTAAAAAGAAAAGTTCTTCCATGCAATTGCCTCCATAAAGCAAACAAATGTGTCGGGTCGGGTTAGGTTAGGTTAGTTTGATATGTTTTCTTTGGAGAATTTAATTAAAAAATAACCTGAAAAAAACTTTAGAAGACATTCGTACAAGAAGATAAGTGGTCCCATTATCACCTTAGTCACCTTCATAAACATTGCATTCCAAAATATTTTATTTTACTTTATGAAATTTTTTATTTTTTTAAAACCTTCAAGGCAAATTTACCCATTTCAGTACACTGGGAGTTCAAGTGCATGCAGTTTCAATTCATGGTGCTTCGGTTTGGTGATTGGTCGTGGCTCTGCATCTTCACCGGACTATATCCCTGGTTAGTGCCATCCACAGAGGTCTGTGTCATCCATTGAGGTTGGCAGTGACATTCTTCAAGGGTTCAAGATTTCCCCAAATTTTTCCTTAAAAGGAGAGATGTCACAAGTTTTATGAGTGTTTTGAGGTTGATGAAGGGCTGCCCTCTAACCACACCAACTCACCCCAACCACAGATATGCCTCTGCCCCTTATGCTTCCTTCATTCACATACATGTTATGTGTTGGCTAGTTCTTTCAGGGTGCACCTTGAGTCTCAGGGGCTACATTTTACATTTGAGCTTGAAAACACTTACTTCCAGGTGGGGTTTGCAGGAATCATCTGGATCATAGCTATAATACTGACATCCAGTGAAGTGTAATAACACAGTAGCTGTCCACAAGGAACTAGATTCACAACAAGAGTCTGAGGGCCAAGGTTGGTACAGGAATAAGACTTGCTGCATAACAAAGTTACTTCCCATGAACTGTTGGAAATCTGCCACAAACTGGCCATCAACACTCAGTACCATAAGGATCACTGAACAATCGGTAGCAGTGGGCGCTCTATGGCCGAAGTAGTTGATGTGCCCCTAAGCGCAACAACCTGACACTGCGGCCAGTGAAGAAATTCGGTTCGAAATTTGTGTCAGTGCTTTGTAGGTTCCCAGTGTCTGTAGGGCATAGTCTTTAGGTAATAATGAGATACACAGTGTTAAAATAGTTGTTTTTTCGTGGGTGTGAGATGTCAAAACGAGCATAGTAGGATGTCAAAGTTTGTCATGTAATTATTGTCATTAAAGTGCTTTCAATGACTTTCAGACTCAAATTTGAGCCAACGGTATACTCACCCAGGGAGGCACAAACCTGAATGCAACAGTTATATTACTGTTATTACAATTATATTGCTTTAGCTGTCTAGGCTGGAAGTGTGCAAATAACTTAATTTTCCAGCGTGTCCTGCAAGACCACCTTGAGCATGGACCCATTCTTGCTGTCATCTGTCCGGCCTACTGTGAACCAGAAGTTCCATGATGCTACATTAGATGGCGGTGGGGACGCGGCGGCCCAGCCAGCCCCGTGGACCACCTTACAGCGACTTCGTCTGAAGATTAGACGCTGTGACGATGAAATGGTGAGCTGATAGCGTGATGTCCAAGTGTGGTTATGCTGCCTCCAGAGAAGCGTGGACGACCGATGGTGAAGCCAGAGCTAACTGCTCGGCTGCCATGTGCTTGGCAGAAGGGTTGACCTGAACTGCCAGGTTCGGCTTGACACGAACAGCACGCCTTTGACACCCTAATAATGTGTTTGTTACGTCCTTTGCTTTCCCAGAGCTTCACCGAAAATCAGATATGTTAATTTAACTTTTTTATCCGTTTGGATCATAATATTTAATCTCAGCCTCAGATAATATCGGTCCGGTGGAGCCAGTAACCAGTAATATAATTCGGTGGAGGACAATGTGCTTCTCACAGTGTTGGAAAAACTGGCGTTTGTTGGTGTCATGCATACCAATACATTTTGTACTCCAGGATTGTGACTAGACCAAATGAGATATTTTGTACTCCAGAAGGGAAAACGAAGAACAACATTGCTTGGTTGAGTGCTACCACTAAAAGTCCATACCTGACAACAACTAGCAGTTTCCGCGACCCCAGCGCCCCGACCAGCCAACGTCACTACACATCCTTGAAAGGCAGTACAAAGCATACGGACAATGAGCCGTCGGTGTTGCGCTAAAATTCATAAAGAACCTTACTAAAACCGGCTACGCACAACGTTGGCGCTTCATATGTGAAAAACGCTATATTAGTGTCAATAAAGTCAATAATTAATTCAATATTTATTCAATATTGGTTCAATATTTATCATTATTTTTTATGATATATAACATACTTAGATTAATGAATATCTATTTCATATTACTCTTTGGAAACTTGCGCTGGAGCCTAGAGGTGTTCTATAGCCTTGCGCTGGAGTACTCGCCAAGGAGCACCAGAATTCTCTAGTTGGCAAATCTAGGGGTACTTGGTGTAATCGGAGTTTAAAGTTGAAGCCTGATTTCGCCAGTAAATGCTTTAAATGCGCAATCGAAGGTCGTTTTGTGAAAGGGACAACTTTTTTAGACACAATGAGCCTGTTCAATGCAAGAAAATCACTTCAAATTTTCTAAAATCCGCCCCGGAGCAAGCAAGTTCTCCGAGGCGATTACACCAAGAAACCAATGTCATTTGTGCACTTTTGCATGACTGTCGCATATTTTTTTGTAAATGTGTGCGAAGATAAACAAGCGCCTTGAGATATAACCACATTTTGGGTTCATCGGTGTCAGTGAAGGGTCTGTAATACATGCTCCGAAATTTACTCCGACCCATTCCCTGTTCCCCGCCCCATGAACAGTTGTACTTCTCGGGCTGAGTTAGCGAATCCGACCAGCTCTATCTAAGAAGAAAAATAAAACCGCCCGTGTGGCGGTTTTACAGGTAGCTCTAGATACTCCTAACTCGATCCTTGCTTCAACTAAACATTCCACACATGAACTAAGCAAGTGCATAAAGGAACTTTTAATATTCATAAGAATCGTTTCCAATTATTTTGATTAGCTTTTCCATGCACAATAACTGGTTCTTGGTGGTGAGAATAAAGCTATTTTAGACGGATTGTTTTAGTATAATTTGTATTCAACCATCATATATTCCAAAACAATAGTCCATCCATATCCAATAGTGTGCCAGGTGTGTTAAGCGCGGGTTCGTGGTGTCGGGTGTGCGTTTGTGACCTTCGTTGACATCGTTTAAGTATACTTTTGTTACCATTTTCTCTACCATTGCTCATGAAGTTGGCTTATAACTTCATCCTTCGCTAATAATTTAACCACAGCCAGTTTTGGGGTCTGAGGCAGAGCTGTGTATTATGCGTCAGTGGCGAATCGTACGCAGAAACTCGGAATGGCTCAAAGGTTGACCAGGCCATGAAATGCAATTTGGGGTGCTTGGGATTTTGGACAACAACGGAAGTTAGCAATAATTCAAATTAATCACGGGTGAACTCGGCTCATTAATTGTGGGACTAGTCCTTCAGAACTGTGTGTTGGAAGATGATCCCAGTGTGTTGGGGTCCGCCCAAGATGAGTGAGTGCGATACATCATGAGCTCGGCCAGGATAAATGTTATTGGTGCATTCACATCACATCATGCCTATTTATCATAAATATTTGTTTGTGAACTTTGAGAATACATCACCCACCTACACTCAGGCAATATCTATACACTTTGCAGATATCACATGTATATTTTTTTTAAATTACTTTGACTACTGAGGGCATTTCCCGCTAGGTTGCATTCCTTGGCACAATTGCACCTATTCATAACTTACCTTGCTGACATGTTGCTGACTTAGCAGTTAGCTATATGCACATATATGTTTGTATGGTACACACAGCATGAAATGCTAACATTTATTTTTAATCCCATTAAAGCAATACTACCTGGTTATGGACAACTCATTTTTTTAGTGCAGCAAAGTTTTTTACATGGCTTAGTTTGCCAAGATGTTTATGCAAACAAAAATGCTAACATTGGTTTTTAGTCCCACTAAAACAAGGTTAATTATCAGCAAGTGCATAGCTATTTTTTGGAATCCAGCTGAAAAATTCGTACTCCAGCTAAAAATTTTGTACTCCACTACCAAGAAAAAAATATGGAAATCCTACACTGTCTCAGTATGACTGGCACACCGAAATTCGGCTGTCCACGTGCTTTGAGCTAGCCATGGCTCATCCAGCACTTGTGTAGGCATCTTATATGGTAACAGAGTTAGCTTCTGGCTGTAGCCTTATTATGAAATTGGGGAGCCAAATCATAGCTGTATGTGTTCAAGCTGTGTGTTATGAACCTTGGCCCTTGTGTGTGTGATGCACATTGTCTGAATCAGAGCACATGTCTGCAGTTTATGTCCACCCCATTGTCACACCTCTATAGTACTGGTGGTGCACACAATATTTGCAAGACACCAATGTGAATTGTTTGTGTGTTTATGAAGGTTGGTCACCACGTGTATGTGCATATTACCTGCATCACAACATGCGTCTGCAGTTTATGTCTACCCCTACCCCTGTATAATGTTCAAACATGGTACTCTGATATTCAGTCAAAGATTAATGTCGTATGCATGAGATTAGGTTGTCATTGGGTTCCGGGCGTAAGCATCACTCGAAATGTGTGTTTTATTGCGGAATTTCTGTCAAAGTCAGGACATCGAACCACTCCGCAATCCTGGCATACACAAGACGTTCTCAGCCCAGCATAATCGCATTACCCGCTGGACTGCAATGCTGTTTGTAAATGGAGGCTTGAACAGAACCCTGATGACTGCACACCATTTTTGACGCCGGCAACCCTTCTCCAAACGCAGGTTGGGCCGGCCTTCGCTGCACCGGCGTCCAATCGGCTGATGCCAGCTGGCAGGGTGAAGGAAGAGCCGGCCTTCATTGGTCCGGATTCTCCGTCGGACGGCTTCCTTTACATCACACCTAAACAGGAACTCAAGTGAGCAACATTGCCAGTCTGGGGCTCGTTTTACTGTGCCATGCCGGCTATGGACACCAAAGGTCTGCGCCGTGGTCTTGCGTCCGGTTTTTAGATCCAGCTGTCTTCAATTCGATTATGTTAGTGTGCATCATACATAGAAGCCATGGAGGAGCAGGAATGGAGATCACAGATAACGATTTTGCGAGCAATTTCTTTTCAAGCTCAACCACAGCATTGTCCCCAGTATCATTGTCAGACGTAACCTAATCTAGTTATGTACATATGTATATATTTGATATATTTGGAGATGTATTTTTCTTTTTTATCTAGCGTCACCTTGTATGCAGCCTGAGCGCTTGGGTATCGTCTGTAACCACGTTGTCTACCTATTCTGTATACATACTTCATGCTTTTGTATTCCATTATGCACTTGTATTTTATGACTTATTGCGCGACGAAAGGTGATGGAATAGCTCATGTTGTGCATTTGATCTAAGAACGGTGACATTACGATGCGATGCAACGCGCAAAGTTCTAACAAATTTCATGGGCACTACATGACCAATGTAGTCGATGCGCCCTAGAGCCCTAATAACTAACTAACTCTGACAAATTGCATTGGCCTGTACCGTGATGGCAGGGGTGTGTAGTTGCAGGAGTGCACTGCCGTTTGTCTTTACTGGAGCCGGTATCACAAGCAGGTGCCCATGTCTCCCTCTCGGTAGAGCGGTGGCCAGCATTCCACTCCTGGCCTGTCCTGACAGAGGGTGTTCGATTCCCTACATCAGGTCACATATAGCCTCCCAGCTGAAGTTAGCTAACCATTTGGATTCGCGTGTTAAAAAGGCGTGTTTACCGTGATAATTAGTAAGGCGGCTTGAGTTTCTATTACCTTTTGACAACCGTCGTGTTATAGAAATGTTCTGATCCAGCTTTGCCCAGACCCAAAGGGTGAACGCGATGCAAGTAAGAGCATGGGTAGGACACTTGTAATTCGAGATACCATCACAACTGCTGTCTCTGGAGTTATTTGTCTCCTCTCTACCGCCTGTGCTTGATCCTCACTGTCCTGCTGTTTTTATGCATGGCAGCATAAACACGGTACCATCACAACTCGTGTAATATTATGTCATATGTTACTTGTCTAATGCCTTTCCTTTATTTCCCTCATGAACTGCCTTGTTTTTCTACGTGGAAATATCAGGACGATACCATCACGACTCGTGCAATATCAGGAGTTACGTGTCTTTTCGCGGACGTCCGTTATTTATTCTCCTTGCGGTCTGCCTGTTTTTATACGTGGTAACATGAGGACGATACGATCACAACTCGTGCATTATCAGGAGTTATATGTCTCGATGTATCCCACGTCATTCAGAACCACGGTCTTTAGTTCTGTGTTGTATTGACAAGGTCATGACCGCTGCATAGCATATGCAGTTGATGCGCCCCTATGGCTACCTCCTGCGGGCTGGACCATGGATTTCTTCTGTGCATTGTGGCCGTGACCCACGGACGTGCTGGTTTTCAGAGCGGACGGTACGCCGGACACACTGGGACAGCAGCCGAGGACCGTAACTGGTGAGGCCTGACAAGTGTATCTGCCTGTGCCATGGTGTATACCTATCCATGTATAGGGCAGGCACCAATTATCCCCCTCCCTACCAAAAAGCGCACCAATTTCGCCTTCTGATGTACAAACACTGAACGGATTTGAATACTTTTTGGACACAAAATTTGGAAGGGCGTACTTGTTCGACGGTTCCAAGATTCGCGTGAAGGAGGATAGACGCCACGGCTAAAATACCTGGAGGGTCGCTTACAGCTGGAAACTCGCTGAGAAGGGGGATTGCACTAGCAGGTACTTAAGAGGCATCCTTTCCTCTTAAAAGGACGTCTTTGGGTGAAAAGTCCGTTGGTCGGCGGTGGTGGATGTACTCGAGTCTCCTCAGAGGGGCGCCTTTTGCCGGTCATAATGGTGCCATGTTTCCATGGGGGCACTTGCCCTCAATTATCCCTTCTTGTCTCAGCCCCTGGTTCAAGCTACACGACTTGAGGCATGGTCTGAGAGCTCCCCTTCAGCTCCATCCTGTCAATGAATGTTATCCCTTCTATGTTTCGTGATGTATCTTCACATCACCAGCACCCCCCCCTGCCGAAGCAGACCACTTACACCACGCCGCCTGCAGATGATGGTCAACTGGAGCCGAGCTGTCGAGCGAGCGAGCTGGAGCTGTCGAGCGGCGAGTACCGCGTGCTGGCCTGGGCGAGCTGTGATGGCGTCAAGGGCGAACCGAGCGACCAGGACGAGTCCTTCGTTGACGAGGGCGAGCTCAAGCCAGTGCTGGACGACGGCGATCTCAAGCCAGTTCTGAAGAGCAAACACAAGGAAGTTCTAGACGAGGGTGAGTCCGAGTGAACGTAGCGGCGCAATTACTTTTCTACACATACATGCTGCACTTACCCCGGCTAAAAGTTCACGATTGCCAATTGACCGTATTGCCACTGAAGCAGTCCAGTGTCCTAAAATTACTTCACCATTAACTGTGTGAATGAAGAAAGAAGTTGTTTGGGAATAGTGAAAGATTTGAAGAAAATAAAGGATCGCCACTTAAGGATTAAAAAAGCGGAAAGCCTTTCAATTCAGTCACATGCATTTTACATTCTTTCGCAGTCGTGTGTATAATGACTGCCCACACATGTAGGAAAATGGTAAAAACCTAAAACAAGGATGAAATAGCACAATTCCATTAACTGTGAATTTCCAGGCCACATGGTCATTTATTTTACACTGAAGCAGTCCTTGTCACAGTCACCATAGTGTTCTCGGTCTGCCCACAATACTACGGGAGGTCCGTGGATCAGAACTCGATATTCGATATCGCTCTCGCCTGAGAATGTTTGCCTACTGGGCTCCACACACCAACGATTATATGCAGATAATCCATGGTGCTGAAGCTTTTGGCCTTGTCTTGGATTTTGTGCATTGCATTTTGACTGTGGTTATACAGCAGAGATCACAGCATTGTCCCATAAAAAGTTGCTGCGGTATCGCCAAGATATCGCCATTCAAGCATCTTTGTTGGCTGTGTTTATCAAACCAGCTCTGGAGGCTGCGGTAGCTCAGTCAGTATGGATTTCAACCGTTGATCGTAAGATCGTGGGTTCGAATCCCAGAACCGGCGGGATAACCGGGTCTACCCGCGACCGAGCGGCGTGAGAAGTTGGCGACGCTTTATGACCCAGCAGCTCAGTGCGTCGTAAAAGGGCCGAAGTACCTTGAACGTACCAGCCGTGTGTACGCAGCTGCCGTACCAGGTAGCTGTTGACGCGTCGTGCTGCTCCCCGACACGTTCGGTGGCGGCGGACGGTGAGCCTGGCCGGCGCGAGCGGGCACGATGACGTTACAAAACGACTTTACCATAGGATTGTACGTTCTTTACGTTGTGGCAGTCTATCGAGGTGCACTCTAATTATGATCAAAATTGGTTACCTATTCTACCTATTCCACGTTGTTTGTGTTTGCTATTTAACACCTATGACCATACCACCGAAGGTTACGGCGTACTTCGAAACAGCGACAATGATCATATTACTAATGGCCGTATTAATGTTGACTTGTGTATAAACGAACGAATTAATACTTAGTTGTCCTCAGAAGTGCACCTGAACGGTGGAAATACGGCTTGAGTATGCGGAAACTTTTCTCGACTTCGCGATCGGTACGGGAATTTTGTACCAGATTTTGGACCGGTATGCCATTGCTGTTGGAAAGTCGTCCAGCACTTCCTTTGTTAATTAACACATCTGAGATGACCGAAAGTAATTTAATTCGTTTTGTTTTCTCTCTTCAACGTATTAAACACATCCATTTATATAATTCGCCGTAGAAAGTAAATCCTAGTCACAAACCTGTCAAACTACGAGATATTCCAAAGCACACCTAAATATCTTGAGTTTCAGGCGTCACTGCGCCCCCGTCTCACTGTGGACGGATCGGGAGTACTCGAAGTCATCGCACGCCGTGGAGAGTTGCGTCGCAATGCAGTATCAACAGCGCCAACGACAGCAACAACAGCCATTGCGCCCTGGATGCCAGTGATACTTCGCAACGACAGCCTATGAATCGACCTGCAGCGAGTTCGTATCAGTGTGAAGTGTGTGGGAAGTCGTGTAGACATCGCGGATGGCAGCTTCAACACCGCAGAGTTCGCACGGGAGTCGGGGCGTGCAGTGGCGGTACCCTCGGCAGATCTCCAGACCAGACAGTCTTTACTGAGACATTGAACCCAGCGTCGACCATGACGACCGGAACCGGGAAGAAGACATTCATGTGTGAGACATACGACGGCACGTTCGCTGCCAGCCGCAATTTCGTTCAGCACATGAAAGTGCACGCCGGAAAGAAGCCACACAAATGTTGGACATGTGGTCAGGTGTTTGCTGCCAAGTGCAATCTGCTTAATCATGTCAGAAGACACACCGGAGAAAAACCGTACAAATGTGAGACATGTGGCAGGACGTTTGCTCTCAGGTTGACTATCCATTTGTGAACACACACCGGGGAGAAATGTTGCAAGTGCGAGGAATGCGACAAGACGTTTGCTGATAGGATGCGTTTGACAAGACATATGAGAACACACACCGTAGAGAAACCTTACAAGTGCCAGGCATGTGGCCGGGCGTTTGCTGCCAGGGGAAAATTGGCTGAGCATGTGAGAACACACACAGGAGAAAAACCTTACAAATGTGAGACATGCTGCCGGGCGTTTGCCTTGATGAACGGCTTGGTTCAGCGTGTGAAAACACACGCTGGAGAGAAACCTTTCAAATGTGAGACATGCAGCCGGGCGTTTGCTGCCAGGAACGGCTTGGTTCAGCATGGGAAAACGCACACTGGAGAGAAACCTTACAAATGTGAGACATGCGGCCGGGCATTTGCTTTCAGGGTGGTGTTGGTTGTGCAGATGTGGAGCATCAACAGGCACCGGCCAAAAGGTGCGACTCGGAAGAGCTGTGGCGTTTAAATTGCGGCCAGGGACACCCCCCCCCCACACACACTGTCTTCGACAGAACCTGCCCAGTTCATGTTAAGGACAGACATTATTGCACTAAAACGCTCCAAGGAGGTATCGTATCGACAAGCACGGAAGATCTACATCCCCCCAGATGAGGCACCACCTTTACGCGGTGGGGATTGAGTGTCCCAATGATCCGGCGACCATCATACCGGCGAGGGGTGAGACCAGGAGTGCCTCACTCGTCCTTCCATCCATACGCTCCCATTCCAATGCCCATCTCATCCCAACATCCATGTCCCTCACCTGGCCATGTAACACTTAACTATCCCTACTATGAGCAGGCAGGGCAACTTCCCCGGTCCTGCCCACCAGCTCAGTTTTATCGGGGTAGCCGTGCCCCCTCGGCCCGTCCCCCGGGGTTGACGGAGTCCTGGAGGTTGAGGTCCCCCGTCGCACGGTGCTAGTTGTGACGGGGGACCAACACCACTCCTCTTTTTTTTTTCCTCCCCCATTTTTTTTTTTTTTTTTTTCTTTCCCCCTTTTAAAAAGGGGGGTGGTCCTGATATAATTGGAAATAAAATAAATAAAAAATAAATAGAAAAAAAAAAAAATATAAAAAAACCTCCAGCTGGTCTTAAACCGGCACTGCCCTGTGGCGGTATGTCTCCAGGAGACCAAGCTTTCGCCTAACAATATGGTGTCGTTGAGTGGTTACTCCATATGTCGGAAGGATGTGGGGACTGATGCTGTGGTACATGGTGGAATGCTACTGGCGGTACATAATAGCGTCCCCATGCTTACTACACTCCATTAACCTTGCTTACTACACTCCAGGCGGTTGCCGGTCGTGTGCTTTTTGGGCGCAGACTCATTACAGTGTGCTCCGTATATCTGCCTACAGGGAATGTGTTCCCCACCATGGAACTCGCCAACTTGATGTCTGAACTTCCTCGACCGATCTTACTTTTGGGCGATTTTAACGCTCACCACACGTTATGGGGATGCGACGATATCAACACCCTTGGTCGCCACCTGAAATCTTTAATCCTTAACGAAATGCTCAGCATTATTAATACGGGAACACGAACACACTTTTCCACGCCCTTGGGAACAACTTCCACCTTGGACCTCAGCCTGGCCAGCCCGCAGCTAACTGAGTGCCTCGAGTGGACGGTGGACTCCGATCCACTGGAGAGCGACCACTTCCCAATCTGGTTAAGTTATCTGGACGGCTCAGTTTTAGGCCCGCGCCCGCAGCGGTGGAATTTTAAAAAAGCGGACTGGAGTAGATTTCAAGAGAAAGCTCAAGCTGCTTTCCGCTCCGAACCAAGGTTTCCGCCACTACCAGTGACCGAATTCACTGCACTTCTCTTGGAATGCGCCACCTCAAGTATTCCCAGGACCTCTGGATTTCCTAGACGTACCCCTGTGCCGTGGTGGACGGAAGATTGCCGTGACGCTATTCGTGCTCGAAGACGTGCGTTTCGTGCCTTCAATCGTAACAGCACCACTGTCAACTTAATACAGTTTAGGCGTGCTCGGGCCCTCGCCCGGCGCACTATGCGGGAAGCCAAGCGTGTTTCGTGGCTTGAGTATGTTGGTTCACTCAATCGATCTTCGCCAGCCTCATTAATTTGGTCTCGCATCAAGCGTATCTCTGGACGATTCAGTGCAGGCCCGCTTCCCACGTTGACCGTCGGTAGCCGTGAGGTCCTTCGCCCGATTGATGGGGCCAACGAGATTGGACGTGAGCTGGCAGACATTAACCGCGCCGGCAACGGAGACGCACAATTTATGCGTTATAAAGACCGCTGTGAATCAACTTCGATGGACTTCTCCACTCCCGAGCACCTATCGTACAACATCTGTTTTACCCAGGCTGAGATGGAATCAGCGATTAACTCGCTGCGTAGTGTTGCCGAAGGACCTGATCAAGTGCACAATGAGCTGCTGAAGCACCTGCCTGCCTCTGTGGTCGCGGAGCTTTTGCGTACTTTTAACCACATATGGACGAATGGCGAGTACCCTCCATCGTGGAGCCAAGCTACTGTTGTCCCACTCTTGAAATATGGGAAACGCGGCGGGATCCGCTAGATTATCGCCCAATATCTCTGTCGTCTGCATTAGGTAAGCTTATTGAGAAACTCGTGAATGGACGCCTCTCCTGGTTTTTAGAAAAACATGACATCCTCGCAAATACGCAGTGCGGGTTTCGCAAAAACAGGAGTACCGTTGACCATATTTTAACACTGGACACCGAAGTACGCCTCGCTTTTAAGAGGAAGCGACATCTAGGCGCTATGTGCTTTGACATCGAAAGGGCCTATGACACCACGTGGCGCAGGGGAATCCTAATGAATATCTACAAACATAGAATCCGAGGACAACTTGGCACCTTTGTACAAAACTTCATAGCACATCGCTGTTTTCGTGTACGAGTCGGCAACTGCCTGTCTGATTGGTTTACCCAAGAGAACGGAGTTCCACAGGGGAGTATCTTAACTGTGACCCTTTTCGGGGTAATGATCAATGACATTGGGGACTCGCTTCCTGCGTCCGTTGGGCAATCTTTGTATGTTAATGATTTCGCCATATGGTCATCCGCCTCACGTATATCGCCGATGGAGCGACAGCTACAGTTAGCAGTCAGGTGTTTGGAGAAATGGGGGAACATGAATGGGTTCCGCTTCTCTACAGCGAAGACTGTTGCAATACACTTCTGTCGCCGCCGTGTATGTCCCAACACGAAAATCATGCTGTACGAACAGGTGATACCGGCGCAACCGGTAGTGAGATTTCTGGGGGTGGAATTTGATTCATGCTTGACATACCGACAACATCTTAAAACGCTACGAGCTAGGTGTGCAACTACTTTGAATATCTTAAAATGTGTGACTCGTGCGACCTATGGAGCAGACCGCTCATCGCTGCTTCTGTTATACCGATCACTTGTTCGATCAAAGCTCGACTACGCGTGTTTTATTTATGGCGGAGTTTGTTTGATGAATAAACGCACATTAGATGCAGTCCACCACTCTGCCCTTCGTATCATCACGGGAGCATTTCGTACCTCTCCAACGGGGAGTCTCCTTGCGGAAGTTCACGAGCTTCCACTCTCTCTGCGGCGTGAACAGCTTGGCATGCGATATGCTTGCAGGCTACGGCAATATCCGGACCACCCTGCATACCCCCATGTATTTTCCCACCGGATGGTAACACTGTTCTCAAACGAACCTACGGAGTGAGGATGAAACGACTTTTCTGAGAACGGTGTCCGGCTCCAGGGTGTTCGACGGACTGAGCACATTTGAACGCCTCCCTGGGAACTGATCACACCGGAAGTCGACACATCCGTCGCCTACACAAAGAAATCCGATATTACACCACATGAATTCAGAGCAATTGCCATGGAGCACATTGAGTGTTACACTGGATTTGTTCCAACATACACCGATGGATCCAGAACTGAGACCGGCGTAGGCAGCGCTTTTATTACAGGTACTGTGGTGAGAAGCTTTTCCCTTCCAGCACATGCTTCTTGACTGTAGGCGAAACTCTGGGAAAAAGTGACCATAACATAGTTAGATTCAAGGCACATGTAGGGGAAATTATCAAGGATAATTTGGTAAAGGTTCCAAATTTCAACAGAGCAGACTTTAACGGCATGAGAGCCGCTTTAAGTGCCATCAGATGGGAAGAAGAATTCTCCAATTTAAATGCCTGTGAAATGTGGGAAAAGTTCAAATCTTACTTGAAGGAAACTCGGATTAGACATGTCCCCCAAAAGCAAAGACGCAAAAGAAGGGTAGGAAAGCCAGCATGGCTTACACCAGACGTGATAACAGCAATTAAGGCTAAGAAAACTGCATTTAGAGTTTTTAAAGAAGCCTCAAATGTCGTTAATCTAAAGGCGTTTCGAAAAGCTAGAGACACTGTGAAGCAAAAAACCAGAGCAGCAAAGCGAGCAAAAGAACTGGATTTAGCTAGAAACTGTAATGGGGACAGTAAAAAGTTCTTTAGCTTCTACCAGCTGAGTAAAGTTTCTAGCACAATTGGTCCACTGGAAGTAAACGGGACTACATTGGGTGAGGATAGTGAGATGGTTGAGGAGCTGAGCAAGCAGTTCAAATCAGTGTTTACATTGGAAGATATGACCAATCTGCCGACCGTACACCATAGTTCGGTGACATGGGATCTGACAAATGATGTTGATTTCATTGATAGTGATGTTGGTTACAATCATATCAGGAAAATAAAGCCAAATAAGGCAGCAGGACATGATGAAATTTATGCTAGGGTGTTGCGGGAAACTGAAAAGGAACTGGCATTTCCACTTAGTATAATATTTTGTAGATCAGTTTCACATAATGAAATTCCAACCGATTGGAAAAGGGCAAATGTAGTTCCTATTTTCAAGAAAGGAGAAAGAGGGAAAGTTGAAAACTATAGGCCAATCAGTCTCACATCACTAGTCTGCAAGGTACTCGAATCAATTATCAAGGATAGAATAGTTAGTTATCTGGAAGGTAGCAGATTGATTCAAGATACTCAACATGGGTTTAGAATAGGACGATCGTGTCTCACAAACCTCTTGCACTTTTTGAACTTCGCCACAGAACAATTTGATCAGGGAAATCAGGTTGATGTAGCATATCTTGACTTTAGTAAGGCCTTTGACAAGGTACCCCATAAACGGTTAATGATACAGCTTCAGTCCCATGGTATTGCAGGTAGCATCTTAAAATGGATAGAACTGTGGCTTTCAGACAGACAGCAAAGAGTGATGCTAAATGGTACAAAGTCATCATGGCAAAATGTTCTTAGTGGAGTCCCCCAGGGGTCAGTACTAGGGCCATTACTGTTCATTATATTTGTAAATAACATTGAAAGTGGCCTTAGCAGTAAAGTTTTGAAATTTGCGGATGATTTGAAGGTCTTTAGGGCAATAACAGGTCAGGATGAGCATATCTCGCTGCAAAAAGACTTAGACGAACTTGTGAAGTGGTCCGAAGAATGGCAAATGAAATTTAACTTTGATAAGTGCAAAATCATGCATGTAGGTAAGCAGCATATGAAGGTTCCATACTTGATGGGTGGCCAAGGGCTATCAGTGACTCAACAGGAGAAGGATTTAGGTATTGTTCTAAACACAAAACTGGGGGCATCAGAACAGACCAAGGAAGCCAGGAAGAAGGCACTGAGAATGCTCGGGCAATAAATAGGAATGTATCATACAGAAGTGAGGAAGTGATCAGAAATGTGGCCTGTGCATACGTCAGGCCACATTTGGAATACTGCATCCAAGCTTGGTCTCGTAGCTATGAAAAAGATTGTTGGCTTTTAGAGAGAGTACAAAAGAGGGCTACAAAAATGGTTAATGGCATAAGCAACCTGGCATATGAGGAAAGATTGAAGAAATTGAATATGTTTTCACTTAGATATAGAAGGCTGAGAGGAGATCTCATCGAGGTTTTTAAATTTGTCAATGGTCTGGAGAGGGGATACCTTGGGGAAATGTTTGAATTTAACAGAAATGGTGCAATTAGAGGTCATAAATTCAAAATTAAAGTTAACCACAGCAGAACAAGGTTAAGGCAAACTTTCTTCACCAACAGGGTAGTGGAACACTGGAACCAGCTGCCAGAAAACATCGTCAGTAGCAGCACATTGAACATCTTTAGAAACAGCATAGGCAATCATTATAAGAATAGAGGGCTTGCTTTTCAGTATTACAGGGAGGGCTGATTGACAGATTTGGTGGGCAACTGGTTCAGTGTACAGAGTGCAACCAAGAAGGGCCCTTGTGGCTCATAGTTGCACTAATCTTTTAAGTCTTTATGTCTTTTATGTCTTTATGCTTCTGTGTATTCTTCCGAGCTTATTGCCATTCTGAAAGCTATCTGTTTCATCGAAGTATCAGATCATCTACTCCACATTATTTTCACGAATTATTTAAGTAGCCTTTTAGCTTTGAGGACACACAGTCCGTCAAACCACATTTTACGGGACGTCTTAACTCGTCTCACCAGTGTGTACCAGACAGGTAAAACTGGTGGTATGTTGGATCCAGAGTCACGTGGGCATTCCAGGAAATGACCTAGCTGATGCTGCTGCACAACGCGCGTCGGAAGCTCCATCCTCACGAACTCTACCACTCCCTGCCCGTGCCCACTTCCGAACCATTTCCGACTTTATGCTCACAAAGTGGCAGGGCTCGTGGAACGCAATACCCGACAACAAGTTGAAGGCGATCAAGAATCTCCTCGGTAAATGGAGTTCGTGCTCGCGTAGGATCAGGGGAGATGAGGTGGCACTATGTCGCTTGAGAATTGGACATACATATGCCACTCACTCTTGCCTCCTAACTGGTGATGATGTGCCATGCTGCACCAGATGTCACGCCCGCTTATCTGTGCGGCATGTCTTGCTGTCCTGTCCCGGCTACGAGGAGGAGCGTAAACGTCACTTTGGAGGTGCTCAGTCTTTGTCACTCAGCGAGGTTTCAGGCAACGACCCGGATATTGTTCGATCAGGGCGACTATTTGACTACCTCGCTGAAATATCATCTTCAGTAATATATGCACCAAGTTGAAAATGTTGAATGTTGCCATATTTTATTTTATGTACGATTCGTTGTGTCGACTATTATTATGCAAGCTTAACTAGCTAGGATGTGTGATATATCGACGAGTACGTAAGTTGTATTGTTATGGGCGCTACATGACCAATGTAGTCGATGCGCCCTAAAGCCGTAATAACTAACTAACGGAAGATCTACGTGAATACGCATCCCACAGCGTTATATGCAGGTAAAGTTAAAGGTTCCCAACCTCCCACCACTCACCGGGAGCCTCCCAGTGCTTCCCAGGTTTTTGGTCAACTTGGTGACTTATTGCGATGATTTTGACCCGTCTGCACCTCCTTGCCGGATTGAGGTCTGACCCCTGATACTGATGCACCACGCAACTTTCCTCGTCTCCAATTGTCCACAAATTGTCGAACTGTGATATTTTAAGTGACAATTCGGAGATAATTCAGCAGGTTGATGTATCGAAATGTGGATATACATCTACTGCACAGTCCGTCTAATCTATCCCTTCCAAAAATCCTCATGCTGCCTACGGTAAGGTGAGAAATAAGCGAGTTATAGGCGCTACATGACCAGTTGTAGTGTATGCGCCCTAAGCCAAAGTAATCAATGAATCAGCCGTGTGTATCTGATGCCTTCTCAAGGGATACAATATTCCAATGTACACATGAATGTTTTTGGTTTCAGGAGGCACTGCGCGTACGTCCAACTCTGGGAAGATCTGGAGTCGTCGAAGTCCAGAAACGACGTCGAGAATTACACCGCAATGCAGGATCAACAGGGTCAACTACAGCAACAACAGCCAGTGCTTCCTGGGCGCCAGCGACACTTCACAACCACAACGGAGGAATCGACCCGCAGCGAGTTCGTATCGCTGTGACGTGTGTGGCAATTCGTTCGAGTATCACAAGTGGCTGCTTCAGCACCACAAGGTCCACACGGGTACGACGGTGTACAGCGACGGTAGCGGCGGCGGCGGATCTCCAGACCAGGTAATCTTTGCCAGGACGTTGAACTCGACATCGTGCATCATGACCGGAAACGGGAAAAACATGTTTGACTGTGAGGCATGTGACGTCACTATTGCTCCCAAGTGCGATTTGGTTCAGCATATGGAAGACCACTCCGGAGGGAGACCTCACGAATGTGAGTTATGTGGTCGGGCGTTTGCTACCAAATGCAGTTTGGTTGGACATGTGAGAACACACACCGGAGAAAACCCATTCAGCTGTGAGATATGCGGCCGGGCGTTTGTTGGGAAGCAAGCTTTGGTTAAGCATTTCAGAGCACACTCCGGAGAGAAACCGCACAAGTGTGAGACATGCGGCAAGACGTGGGCTAACAATGGCACTTTGGTTGAACACATGAAGGTCCACACGGTAGAGAGACCTCACAAATGTGAGTTATGTGGCTGGGCGTTTGTTGCCAAACGTTATTTGGTGAGACATATGAGAACACACACCGGAGAAAAGTCATTCAGCTGTGAGATATGCGGCCGGACGTTTGCTCTGAAGCAAACTTTGGTTATGCATGTTAGAACACACTCCGGAGAGAAACCTCACAAGTGTGAGATATGCGAGAGTACGTTTAGGAAAAGGATGGGTTTGGTTCACCATATTAGATTACACACCGGAGAAAAACCATTCAGCTGTGAGATATGCGGCCGGTCGTTTGCTGCGAAGAGTACTTTGGTTAAGCATTTCAGAATACACTCCGGAGAGAAACCTTACAAATGCGAGACATGCGGCAAAATGTTTGCTAAGAAGAGCAATTTGGTTGAGCACATGAAGGTCCACACAGGAGAGAGACCTCATGAATGTGAGCTATGTGGCCGGGCGTTCGCTGTCAAGCTCGATTTGGTGGGACATATGAGAACACACACTGGAGAAAAACCATTCAGCTGTGAGCTATGTGGTCGAGCGTTTGCTACCAAGCGCAGTTTGGTGGGACATATGACGAAACACACCGAAGAAAAACCATTCAGCTGTGAGATATGCGGCCGGGCGTTTACTGCGAGGAGCTCTTTGGTTTACCATATCAGAACACACACCGGAGAAAAACTTCACAAATGCGAGACATGCGGCAGAACGTTTCCTATGAAGACGAATTTGGTTACACATGTAAGAACGCACACCGGAGAGAAACCTTACAAGTGTGAGACATGCGGCCGGGCGTTCACTGTCAGATGCAACTTGATGACGCATATGAGAACACACACCGGGGAGAGACCTTACAGGTGTGATACTTGTGGCAGGACGTTTCTTGTGAGGACGAGTTTGGTTGCACATGTAAGAACGCACACCGGAGAGAAACCTTACAAGTGCGAGACATGTGGCCGGGTATTCACTGCCAGGAGCAGGTTGGTTGGACACATGAGAACACACACCAGAGAAGGGCGTTGACCGTGCGGAGGTGTCCGGACGTCTGCCGCCAACTAGAGTTTGGCTGGCAAAAACGGGAAAAAATGAAAAATTCAACTCGTACGTTTTGTTGTATCCGTAATGATAAGCAAACGCTGAAATTTCATGAAAATATCTGTATTCGTTAAAGCGTGACGACTGGTTTAACTTTTTTGGAGGTGACCCCACTTGACCTTGACTAACTTGTTGACCCTAGATGACCTGACCTAAAAATCTTGAATCATCATGTCAAATTGATGAGGGAAAAGGTATGCCAAATTTCGGCGCGCTGCTGCGCGCCGTTCGTCCGCTATCCGCGAAAAACCTCAGGTGGCGGGTAAAGACCCACTGAGACGGGACAGGTTAAGCATATCAGAATACACACCGGGGAGGGACCTTACAGGTGTGAGACATGCGACAGGGCGTTTGCTGCGAAGAACAGCTGGGTTCGACACATGAGAACACACACCAGATGGCGGCGTTGACTGTGTGGAGAATGTGTCCGGACGTCTACCGCCAGCAAGAGTTGGGCTGGACACATGAAAGCGCACACGGGAGAGAGAACTTAGAGGTGTGAAACATGCAGCAGGGCGTTCGCTGCCAAGAACATCTTGGTTGAACGTATGAGAATGCGCCTGGAAGCGTCCCCAAATGTGTGATACATGCGGGACGGGACGTCTTTCGCTTGGCAAAACACGTTGGGTTTGACGCCTCAGAACCGACTCGGGAGTGCGGTTCCGGAAGTGAGGCGCGTACCGTACATTTACTGACGCGGGGGTGGGATTAGGCACGCGACATCTGACACATGAGGGTGCGACACAGTGTGTGATAGGAGAACCCACACGACACCTGCCGTCGACTCTACACATGTGGACATTGCAGACGGGTGTAGCGTGGTTAGCGAGGGCATTGGGAAGTCTGTCCTGCTGAGTGTTTGGAACCCGCTGTGCTCGTAGTTTGTGTTGGTGAAATACAGGCAGTCTGGCCACTATCGCCGCTGAGACGTCATCTGGTATGGTGCGCCCACACAGAGATGGCAAACATGGACGTCTTAGGCATAACATTCCCTAGTATGGCGTGCATCATGGAGAAACCGTGTTGGCGAAAATCATCATCACGAGGGTAAATAGACGATGTCCATGAGCTTTTGGGAAGGTTTCGACTAGAAGTGACAACGATTGCTGGCGATTCTGGTGGTGCGTTCAGACGCACCGAGTAGATGTGGACCGGCTCGAGTTGGTGTCCTACTGCGCCAGACTTAATACGCAGATGTAAATGCCTGATTACATAAGGCAAAGTGGCATGCTTGCCATGTTTGATGGCATGCAATACACGCGGGCCCTTCTCAGGAACAGTTCGTCGTTCGACAGCACAGGAGCCTATGGACGGTGTATCGATAACCGGCTATCCGGAATGGTGTCACACTTTCAAGTGAAACTATCGGTCTTTCATTTAAAAGTGAGAACTGTTTTGTGTAAGCACAAACACTTTTCCTCTCATATTTTGATTTCGTTCCATCTCCGGCAGTTTTCAAATGGCAGAACATTTGCACGAAGTCCATGTGTGCTTCCCCTCCAAAAATCCGCGAAGTTACGTGATGTGATGAAGAACGGTCCGCGATGTCTGATATTGATCAGAAAGCATTTATGTCCTTTTGTAGCTCAATGTTGTTCTCTTTTACTTCCGCTGTTTTCAAGTCTGCTCAGCTAGGGGTTGCGAGTGGTCACTTGGTCACGAGGTCGTGTGTATGAAATGTTTTATCTGGAATATTGCCCTTAATCTTTCCGACGGATGTATAATGTCACACTTGTGTTTCGTATCGATGGGATACCAATCGTCTAAGCTATCCATACTTTTTTAATAGACCAAAAGTATGTTGATCAGATCGCGTTGAAGTTTGCACAGTGCTATTCGTGGCCAAAGAAAACTGCGCAAGGAAATCTTAGTCTACATAAGATTTTGGGTTCAAGCGTATTGGCAAATATGTTGCCAAACGCACCAGGGGTCAAAACTAAACCACAGATGATTTAAACCAGACTTTGGTTTGACACCTATCCTTGTTTGGTGTTTCGTTGTAATTGTATGGCTGTTGAGACCAGTGCACAGCAAAGCTCACTTAAAGTGACACCCAGATGTGTGCCGATATGTGTACTAAACACGAAGAGTTACAGAGACGGTCACTGCCTGACGAGTGGTATGGTTATTTTTTGCCGACTCGGTATCGTTGTTTCGCCAGTGTTCGGTTTGGAGATGCCATCGAAACGCTTGGTGTGCAGGTTCCTTCCACACCGTCCAGCCAGTTGTTGGGTGGAGTCAAAGCCAGTGGTCAAGACGGCGCCACGTATGTTGAAGTGTGCAGAAGTGACAACGTACGAACACGATTCCAGAAGAAGAACAGGTTCCCACGCCGTCAGCTGTGGGATTCGAACCAATAACCTTGCGATCAAGAATCCGACGCTGTACCAACTGAGCTGCCGCGGCCCCGCGGGAGCTTGACCTCCCCCGTCTTTCTGGTCAGATCCTCATACCCCGCCTCGGAGAGGGGTTGATACAACCCCACCCTGATCTCCAAACTAAACTTCTTGAGAATACAAAAGCGGTGTCATCGAAAGCGCTCGACGAGTATGGTCAGAAACCGCCCAAATAATTTTACCAATCACTTCTCCCAACCACGAAAAAATATGGCTTAACTAGGGGGTCTATGTTTTCACAACTGACTTTCTGATTTTGGCACTGCACAGTTTGATATGTCAAGAGAAAACTGGCCATAAATGCACTTCCCGACAATTTTTTATGCCGTATTTCTGGCGCTATTGTATCAGGAAATGATTGAAGCATACGAAGGCACAGTTTTTATGAAAATTAGCACAAGATTTGACATAGAAATAAGTCAAGGAGCACGAACAACGTCACGTGTGAAAAAACGACGCACACGTGCACAAATGTCGCAGTTTAACGATTGATAAAGATAAGCTGCATTCTGAAAACTTGGACAAGTGAAATAAGAAATGATAGCTGAGAACATTCTCACTGCATTCTTTTGGGCCCTGGGCGTTATTTGCGAGGTCGCCGGCCGGACCTTTTAAGGTTGCAGATTTTAAGAGGTTAGGCTCGACTTTTTGGAGGCTCCAGACATATATTCTGGGGCCCGGTTCCACTTTTTCTTTAGCCCCGGCCCCATTCTCAGGGACCCAGGACCGATTCTTTGGGGGCACAATGTGATTTTCAGGGGCCTCGGTGCGGCTTTGTGGGCATTATCAGGCGCCACTGCGCGACTTTTTAAGGGCCCTCGACACCATTTTCAAGGACCCAGATGCGATTTTTGGTGGCCCCAGTAGGATATCTAGGGAGCCTGGCGCATTTTTTTTTCAAGACCCAGGCGCGATCATTGGAAGCACCACAACTTCCCAGAGGCGGGGAGCAACTGCACCCGATGCCCTCACCCCTCGCCACTTCGGCACGCCGCTGTGGCGTGGTGTTGATATTACACTTAACATGTGAACGAAAAAAAGGAAGGAAATTGCGAGTTGTTAGGAACGGCGTTTTGGCAGCACTGTTACATCGCATTGCACGCTGGATAACGAATTTATTACTTGTTTCTCAGGCTGCGTTGGGCTTCGCTGCCAACGTGGTGGTAGAAGATGCCAAGACCGAGAGGCATCTGCAACTTTAAATGGATGCCACCTTCCGTGTCGCCCCAAGTTACCCCCAAGATCCCAATTTTTTGTCCAGATGTCGAGAGTGAGTGGGAGTGAGAATGAGAGATAGAGAAGAGAGAGTGTCACAGGAGAGATAGAGAGATGAGAGAGTCAGAGAGAGAGAGAGAGGGAGTCAGAAAGAGAATGTTAGAGTGTTTGTCAGAGAGTCGGAGAGAATGTGTGAGAGGGAGAGATAGAGAGAGAGAAAGAGGGAGAAAGAGGGGGAAGGAGAGTGAAAGAAAAAGAGAGAAAGAAAGAGGAGAGAGAGAGAAATAGGAGAGATAAAGAGAGAGAGAGCGTGTCAGAGAGAGAGGTTTTTGACTGGACCTGATTGACACAAATACGGATCCGTTTGGCAATCGGCAAGTGGGTGGGAGCAGGTTAACCTGCAGCTCCAGTATAAGCGGGGGACTGCTCGTCAGGGCAAATCTCCGACAAGCAGGCCGGTATATCTACTCTCGGTCGGGACGAGAGCATGTCTTGGTGACTTCCCCAAGCTCCGCTTCAGACGACCTGTGGCGACTACCTCGTGTGGTTGAGCCAGTCTTATGCGTCAACCCGCTTCTGTTGACCCATGTAACTAGAATACAACAATACAACATTTCATTGCTGCCGTTGTGGGCGTATTCCGTCCCCTCCTTCGGTAGGGGTGTGCAATAGCCACTTATTACACTTACATCAATCCTGTAGCACGCCGCACAACTAATATATATTCACAACACACCTCAAGAGCAGGACGTTCGTGCACCGACTGATATATGGGGGGGGTCTAAAGTGGTGCTTCGGGATATATAATGGTTTAAGGAAAGTTATACTAAAACAATCCGTCTAAAATCTTTTATTCTCACGACTATGAAACTTTTCTTAAATGAGAATGCTGAGAAAACTTATTCAAGTCAATTCTTATTAATATTAAATGTATTTCGATGCACTTTTTAGTTCATGTCAGGAATGTTTAGTTGAAGCAAGGAATGACTTGGAAGGAAGAAAAGCGACTAGACGGGCGTGTAAATTGCCGCTGTAAAACCGACTATCGTCACGGACAGGCGGAAATTATGGTCTCATTTCGCACCATGATTGCTATGAAATACAAAAAAAAAAAAAATAAGTTAGAGCAAACCGCCAACAGAACTACGTGGGATTTTTTCTCAATTAATCATCATCAGGATTATGGGAAGAAATTAATAATTGGATCAGAATGAAGCTTAGAGGATCGTCAGTGTATTAGAACAACGCACGTAAATCTGAACTTCTCCGGAGTGGGAGACCTCGCGGTCGGAGTGGCATTAACACAACTATTCGCGCGTGTTGATGAAATTCTGAAGCAATATAATTCACGTAATAAACAGTGAAATTTCTGGTTCTATGGAACGTCACTTTGGCGCAATTTCTCAGGTTTTAAGAACGTTTTGGCACCATTCAGGCAATTTCCAAGGGGAAAATCCATCTAATATCTTTTATGTATATCACTTCTGACTGCTTTATAATATAAATATGAACGTTTTTATCCAGGTCATTTGATACAGAACATTATTCTTCAAGGAAGCAAAAATAAATGTATTACGCATGGCTTTTCTTGGTGATGGTTCAAATACCTCCGGCCGGAGTGGGAACTGGAGAGCGGCGAATCCATCGAATCTAGGAACGGACCTTCGTACGCTTTCGGGCTGGTAAAGGTGAACTCCTTTATCTGGTTAGCGGAGCGTAGTGGTTTTTGTTCATTGAACGAAGGAATTTCTTGGAAGCTCTTCGTTGCTATCCGGGTGGAATTGGTTGCATGTTTTGCTCGAGTCGTACTAAAAACTGGATAAAACCCGCGCATTTCCCGTTGAGGGCGCTAGTGCGCGCACTACTTATGACGTAAAGGTGGTTTCGAAACTTTTCGCACGCACGATGCCAAACATGTGTTTGCTGTGCTGTCTAGTGGTGAGAATGTGTCATTATGAAATCACAATTCGCGCAGCGGTCTGCAATGACATACTTTTGTTGTGCTAATCTGACAGTGTAATACATATGTAATTGTAGACTAGCAATATTGCAATGCACATCTTTTTACAGGTTACCGCCAAACTCAGCATGTCAAATCAATCTGTCTTCTCTATACCTCCAATCTGGACATAGTTTTCGTTCGAGAAAATTAATTGCAAATAATACCTGGATCTATTTGAATCATGGCGACTCTTCCATATATAAAGTTGAAAAGTTGCACTATGTATTTATAATTATGGTTTTCAATATGCCAATATGCCAACAAAAACTGACAAATTTAATCCTTACAAACAGCGTCGAACGCTCAGTCAGCGTAGACCTGGCGCTATCTATTGTTATTACAATATACTTTAGATGACAAATTATCTGAAACAATATAGGGCACGGATACAGACGCGATGGACAGAATTTGTGCTAGCTACACTGAAGGGTCTAGATTTGGTTGTGGAGATGCGGGTGTATTTTTATGGGCACATTTTTCACCCGGAGAGGTACCTTAAGCTAAACCGTCGTTGGGTGGGACTGGGGGTGCATTGAACCTCCACAGAGGTGTCACCTGGAGGAGCGGCCATCTCTGTCGGGGACACTTTCCCGGTTCCTAGGGGGATGGAGGAGGGCGGTCGTCCCCTAGGGCTCCTCTGTATTCGTTCTCATGTAGCTTGATGCAGCTTCATGAAGGCATGTCTTGTCAGAATAATTGATCAACACAAATTAAAAAGACTACTTCAAAACCAGAAAAAGTGGAAAATTATACGGGAGAAGTTGCGCAGAACTAAGCAATGGCAGAAGCTAACCTTCATGCAGTGGCGTCGCCACGAAATTCTTCCAGGGGGGTGAGATCGAAAGGGGGCCTCCTGCTCCCCGAAAAGGGGCCTCCATTGTGTTAGGGCCTCCTATTGTTTTTAGGCCCTTAGTATGGTTCGGGAATGGGAAACTGAGGGCTGGAGGGCCTCCTTTTCGTCCTGGAGGGCCTCCTTTTCGTCCTGAAGGGCCTCCTTTTCGTCCTGGAGGGCCTCCTTTTCGTCTTAGAGGGCATCCTTTTCGTCCTGGGGGCCTCCTTTTCATCATGGGTACCTCCTTTTCGTCCTGGTGGCCTTTTCGTCCTGGGGCCTGTGTGTCAATATTTGGCACTCGCTTGATTTCTGGGGCCTCCTACCCTCTCCTAGGTGACTTCTTTTTATAAATTAGGGACCTCCTCCTGGAGACCCCTAATTTATGTAATCTCGTTTTCGTCTTGGGAGCCTCCTTTTCATCCTGGAGGGCCTCTTTTAGTCCTGGAGGGCCTCCTTTTCGTCCTGGGGGTCTCCTTTTCGTCCTGGGGCCTCCTTTTCCTCCTGGGGGCCTCCTTTTCGTCCTAACGTACCTTCTTTTGTCCTGGGGGCCTCTTTTTTTCGTCCTGAGGGCCTCCTTTTTCGTCCTGGGGGTTTCGTTTTCGTCCTGGGGGCCTCCTTTTAGTCCTGGAGGGCCTACTTTTCGTCATGGGAGCCTCCTTTTCGTCCTGATGTACCTTTTTTCGTCCTAGGGGGCCTCTTTTTCGTCCTAAGGGCCTCCTTTTCGTCCTGGGGTTTCGTTTTCGTCCTGGGGGCCTCCTCAAATTTCGGGGGGGCAGTCTCACGGCACAGGGGCAATTGCCCCCTCTGCTCCCCCCGGTGGCGACGCCACTGCCTTCATGACTGTACAATTGAATTTATCTTGCAGGAAAGTCCCAAGTTAAAAGTAAAAATTATTGGGGGACAAAGGGAATAATGGAGAGGAAACAAGCATCCTCCCAATAGCGTACAAAGCTGCAATCATAGGTACTTGCAGCGCCACCTCTACTTGCAAAGCTGGTGCAACAAGCTCCATTGGCGTTGACATGACTCCGAGTTTTAAAGGTGAAAAACTGAAAGCGTATTTCAACTCATCTCACCACGCCAATAGACGTTTCCTCGGGTAGCATAGGCAAATCTTTCAATGCTAGATTGAACCACAATTTTGATCAGATGAATGTGGTATGCCTCCATCGGTCATTTTCGAAAAAATTCCTCGCTTAGCTCTGAACGACGAGAACGTGGAAATTCAATGGTCTTTTAAAGAGGAGAACGTTACTCGGTCTCCAACAAAATGCGACCAATGTAGCAAACGCAGGAAAAATGTATTCCTCTTCACCAAAATATATTCCACAAGATACAAGCATTTACAGAAACAAAAGATAAAAGAACCAAACAGAACACATCAGGGCACACCCATATTTCACTGGCGGATCCGGAGGCGGGCGTGCACTGGATGATCCCGTGCCGGGTCCTGATCAGCGAACGACAATTTTCATATAACGAGAAAAGTGGCACATCACGAAGGTACATTCATACAAACTTCAATCGGCCAAAGGCCACTATCCTGCCACCCCGCCATCGAAATGTTCAGCAAAATGTGTCCCCAGGATATAAATGCCTTAAGATGTTAGTGCATATCCCCCACTCTCCACACCCCAAAACAAATTCCACATCCCTGTTCTGGATCCACAATTCCACGACAGACAATAATAGGAAGCTTAGAATCAAAGCAAATAAAGTGATGAAATGTTCGATGAGAGGCGCATCACCTTGCCCTCCTCTGTTACATAAACATGGGGATCAAGCTGCGAATTTGTCGAAAAGTCTCCCAACAGCTATCTGGATACAAAATCCATTTGGTTCTTACGAGTGCCTATTTGCATTAACTTGTAATAATCTCAAAGAAGGAAAAATCGGATGACTCTTACCATCTTCACGCCAGCTTCGATGCTTACCATGAAAGACATCTATACGCAAAACTATTAACAGTATGCAACACAAGGCCATCGTTGATCCTGCAGCTGGAACGATGAACTTCCAACATATCTTAGGCTTGTGTTCAGGGGCGGTCGCAGCACATTAAGAACATCAAATGTCATAATAGTGCCTCCCAGCGACATGCCAGTATACGTTTGTCATGAAGTGGCCTGTCACAGGCTATAGGCTATATGGAGAGGTGAGCCCTCTCTTCAGTGGTGCACAAAATGACACCGCTGTCCCACCACCACTTGATGTTCCACTCTGGTCAGAAGGTGTTTTTTTTTCAGGCAGCAGCTTATCTCGGCCACCTAGTTGGCACCACTTGCACGGCCACATATGCTGCTGCTGCAAGATGCCACATGTGCGTGGTGGTTTCTCGATGTCGCAATATATGCATAGTGTGGTATATCAGTAGCATTTACGTGCTGCCGTCATGCAGCCTTTGGTATTCCCATGTAGAAGTACCTTTAGAATACGATCACTGGATCTAATGGAAGATGTCCTGATGATCTAGAGCCACTGTGATGGCTTCATGGTGGTTTCTCGCTGCCATAATGTGTGCATAATGTGATAAAACAGTCTCTTTTAGTTGCTCCCCTCATGCAGTTTTTGGCATCCCCATGCGGAAATACCTTCAGAATACAATCTCTGAACCTATTGGAAGAGGTACTGATGATCTGGAGCCATTACTATGGTTTCATAGTGGTTTCTCGCTCCCGTAACGTATGCATAGTGTGGTATAACCCTCTGCTTTACTTTCTGCGTCATGCAGTTTTTAGTATCCCCATGTGGAAATACCACTAGAATATGATCCCTGGATCCATAGAAAGAATTCCTGATGATCTGGAGCCACTGCGATGGTTTCATGACGGTTTCTCGCTGCCTTAACGCATACATAGTGTAGTTGAACGTTAGAAAAAACTGAGAGCCATCCGAACCCGACCGTATATTGCGGGAGACCAAAGCAGACTGCCCCCGGCCACGACCGGGGGCCATCAGCACAGCTCGGGCTGAGTCAGGGGTTCCGGCTCCGGTTCCCTCGCGTGATCGTGACTCATGACACCACGCGTCGGCCGCCGGAACCACGGCGCGCCAGACCGGCGCCGATCGACGGCCCCCGCCCTTCCGCCGTCGAACCGGTCAGGTCCACACGTACGCCCGACATCATACTACACCACCCCTTGATTTTAAGGCAATCAAACACTCAGAACATACGCAACCACACAACCCATTACACATGGTCGCCAGGCCGCTCGTACTGCCCGGCCGCCAAACGCTCACTTCGCCGTGGCGCGCCACGCCAACACTCATCGTCGGACGACACCGTTTCGTCCGGCACAAAATCGCCATCAGAGTCGCCACCCGTCGTCGCGTCTAGGTCCGAAAAAGTCACCGCTGTGGACTCATGCGCCGGTACAGCCAGCGGCCCCGGCGACCACACCTCTGGCACCACCCGGTTTGACGTCGTCTGCTCAGGTGACCCGTCAGGCACGGGCGGCACGGTTCGTTGCCGCGGCATCGGCGTCGGGGGCAGCACACCTGCCGGCTCGGCCAAGGGCGCCTCCTCTTCCGTCGCCTCCGCATCAGAACCGTCTTCTGCCGTCTGCTGCCTCGGGTACCGGCGCCGCACGTTCCGGGTGTGCCAGGGTATACCGTCCACTTCCACCAGCGGCGGCTCCAAGACGCGGGTGACGACACCTGGCCGCGACACGTCCATACACGGTGTTATTCCACGGCGGCGAATCCAGACCGGCTCGCCCTGGCGCAGCGTACCCGCACGCAACCGCGGGGCCGGTACCGGTCCATCCGGCACGCACGTCATGTCGACTGGCAGGTCGTGGCCCGGCTCGCGCATGAGGCAGGTCAGCGGTGCAGATGACGGGACGGCCGTGTCGCTTGGCGTCGTGTTGTAGCGGTGTACGGCTACCTGCACAGGACAGCCCTGCCGCGCCACCATCACCTTTACCGTTCGGTGGTGTCGCTCGACGATACCATTGCCGCCTGCCTCGTACGCGCCACGGAACCGCAGCCCCACCTGCCAGCGCGCCATGAACGCGGCCATTTGCCGCGCGTGGAACGCCGTCGCGTTGTCCGCGAGCACCTCCTCAGGTGCTCCGAACCGTAAGAACAGCGACTCGAGCGCGTCTACGACCCGATCCGTCGTCTCCGCGCTCAGTCGCTGCCACACGGCATAACGCGACGGCCCGCAATCGATGACCGTGAGGTACGCCACGCGGCGCACGTGTGTCACGTCAATTGCCAGGCGATGCCAACACCGCGGCACCTGCAGGTGACCGTGTCGCCACCGTACAGGCGCCGGGTCAATTGACTGGCACACGTCGCACGTCGTGACCACCTCACGCACCACAGCGCGGCTCACCCGACCCTCGCACGTCCGCCTGGCGTGCCACAGGGTCCGCCTGACCCCGGGTGGCCCACGCTGTGGTGCACGGCGCGAATCTGCGCCGGGTCGGCCGACTCCCTTGCGTCAACCACCCGCGCCGGCGCCGCCACCCCCAGGTCTTCTCCCTCGTTGCCCGTAGCGACTGCGCGCAGCCACTCACGAGGCACACGGGTGAGCTCATCCGCCGGGTTGTCCGCAGAGCGAACCAGTCGCACGCTAATCGTCAGTCGGAACTCGTCCACGAGCTGACGAATCACGTCGACACGCCGGCGAATCAACATCTCCCCGTGCGCCTTTGTACGGAGCCGGGTACGGCCGCTCAAAGCGTCATCCAGCCATTTGCGAACGGTGGCAGAGTCCGTACGAAGATCAATCGTCGTGACTCCCCACGCGATGGCCAGGTTGATGCCGCTTAGCGCCGCGTCCAGCTCCGACATGTTAATGTGAGTGGCCGCCTGCGACTCGGGGCGTAGCCAGCAGGCGTCCTCGATGACGGCACCCGTCCCGGCGTCAGCCAAGACCACACCCGTGGCCAAGGAGCTGGCGTCGGTCCAGACCGTCATCGGGCCGTCTGCTACACACCATGTGCCGCGCGCCGGGTCTGCCGTACGCAGTCGCTCGGCCACCTGGCTCACCTGGCCGGCAAACGTCTCATCAGTGATCTGGTCGTCCCAGCCCACAGATAAGGCGTTCGCCCGACGCTTGAGCCACGCGGCCGCCGGTCGCAGCCACCCTGCCACAGGTACGTGGGACACCATCTGTCCGCCCCAGGCGAAGACGGTACGTCGCATCAGCACGGCTGGCGGCGCCGCAGGCGCACCGTCTCGCCTCCACCGCAGGTCCCCGTCGCCCGTCTCACCAGCACTTACTCGCAGGCCGAGCAGGCGCGCCCCATCCCGCACCCGTACAGGCGGCTTGCACTCCAGCCCGTACTGCGAGAAGTGCTCGACCACACGCTCAGCACTCACCACCGACTCGTCCACGAGCAGATCGTCGACGTACGGTAGAACCCCGCGCACCATGTCCGCGTCACGGCGCAGTACGGCCTGCACGACGGCTTTCATTACCAGTGGGGCGATGTTCAACCCAAAACCGACCCGTGTCAGACCGTACCGTCGCCCGCGGAACTCCACTGTCTGGTACGGCCACAGCCGCCGCTCAACCAGGAGTTGCAAGTACGCCTTACGCAGGTCCACAACTGCGACACGGTCGCCGTGCCGTCTCCAGCGACGAAGCTGGGCACAACAAACGTCCGCGTCGGCAGTGTGAGCTGCGATGTACGTATTCAACTCCCGGTAGTCCAGCACAGGGCGTACCTTATGCTGGTGCGGCTGCTGCACCGCCATTAGCGGAATCAAACCGCGCGCCGGGCCATCCACCATTACGTCGTACGGCACGAGCCATCCCTCCCGGATCCAGAGATCCAGCTCGGCCTCGTATGCTGCTCGGGCCACCGTCGGCACCGAGTACTGGGCGACCCGGTTCGTGAGACGCTCGGGACCCGCCCCGTCGCCGGCCCACTTCCAGGCGACGGTCCACCTCCGCGGCCGCGCGTCGAAACGCGCCACAAAGTCCGCCGCGTCGATCCGCATGTCCTCGGCGGTGCCACGCGGCCCGTCCGCCAGCGCTCCAGCATCCGCCCCACCTGCCACCTGGGAACCCGTGCCACGCGGCCCGTCCGCCAGCGATCCAGCACCCAACCCGTTCCCGGTCGCCACGGACCCACCGTCCGTACACAGCGTGACACCGCCGGCCCGTACCGTTACGCCGCCCAGTGCCACCACGCCCGACATGCCGCAGACCACGTCCACCCCCAACGGCTTGCACGGGACCACCAGGGCGTCGAGCGTGACTCGCTTGCCCCCATACTCTATTGTCACCGCCGCCGTTCCGACACACTGCAGCATGCCGCCATTCACCGTGCGCAGCTGCGCCCGACGCGTCGTATCGCACCGCCCTGTACAGCACTCCCGGCTTACCAGTACGTCCGTACAGCCGGTATCCACTAGAGCGTGCCGCCATAACCCGTTCACGCGCATCTGGACCACCGGCAGTGCGCTTACGCCACAGGAGACGGCGCTCGCGCTGGCGCGCCCCCGGCATCGTTTCCCGACGACACCGGTCTCCCACGCCGCGGGCACGCCGCCGCCAGGTGCCCTACAGCGCCGCACGTCCAACAGCGAACGCGCGGGCGTGGGCGTGGCTGGCCGTCATCTCGTCGAGCTGCTGCCGCCGCCGTCGACCCTTCTGCCGATGGAGACGCACCACCGGCCCGCGCATCACTCAGCACGGCGCGCACGCGCGCCAGGATACTTGGCAGCGCGAGGGCCTCCGCGCGTGTCCCGGCGCGGATGGTCGTGCGCACCGAGGGCGGCAGGCCGGCGATGAAGGCGCACATCAGGGCTGCCTCAGGTACGCCGCCGTAGAGCTCAGCGAGCCGCTGGAGGTCGGCCAAGTACACGTCGGCCGACTCCCCTGGCTGCAAGCGACGCTGGGCGTACGCATCGTACGCCGCCAGCTGGTCCATCGCGAACGCGTCGTGCAATGCGTCGCGCACGGCTCGCGTCGACCGCCGCTCCACCTCCGGCATCCGCAGCCACACAGCGAAGGCACCTCCAGACAGCCGCGCAGGTACGATGGCGGCCAGGTGGACGTTGTGGTGCCGGCACAGGACCTCAGCACGAGTCCACCACTCGACGACGTCGGTGCCGCCACTGAAGTCCGGAATCAGGCGGGCGTCGAATCGGCCACCACCACTGCTGCTCCGCACACTGTCTGCGCCCGCAGAAGTCTCCACTGGGTCCGGGTCCGGCATGGCTCGTTAACCAGAAAGGCCGAAATAGCTCGTAGTTGAACGTTAGAAAAAACTGAGAGCCATCCGAACCCGACCGTATATTGCGGGAGACCAAAGCAGACTGCCCCCGGCCACGACCGGGGCCATCAGCTCAGCTCGGGCTGAGTCAGGGGTTCCGGCTCCGTTTCCCTCGCGTGATCGTGACTCATGACACCACGCGTCGGCCGCCGGAACCACGGCGCGCCAGACCGGCGCCGATCGACGGCCCCCGCCCTTCCGCCGTCGAACCGGCCAGGTCCACACGTACGCCCGACATCATACTACACATAGTGTGATATATCAGTCTTCTACTTGCCGCCTTCATGCAGTTTTTTATTGTCATGTGGAAATACTTTTAGAATATGAACCCTGAATCAATTTGAAGAGTTACTGATGATCTGGAGCCATTACTATGGTTTCATAGTGGTTTCTCGCTGCCGTAGCGTATGCATAGTGTGGTATATCCTGATTTACTTTCTACCGTCATGCACTTTTTAGTATTGTCATGTGGAAATACCTTCAGAATATGATCCCTGGATCTATCTAAAAAAATCCTGATGATCCGGAGCCACTACGATGGTTTCATGATGGTTTCTCGTTGCCGTAAAGTACGCATAGTATGATAAAACGGTCTCTTTTACTTGCTGCCCTCATGCGGTTCTTGGCATCCCCATGTGGAAATATCTTCAGAATATGATCTCGAACCTATTGGAAGAGGTACTGACGACCTGGAGGCATTGCTACTGCTTGATAGTGGTTTCTCGCTGCCGCAGCATATGCATAGTGTGATATAACCTTCTGTTTTACTTTCTGTCGTGATGCAGTTTTTAGTATTGCCATGTGGAAATATCTTTAGAATATGATCCCTGGATCTATCGGAAGAGTTCTGATGATCTGGAGCCACTGCGATGGTTTCATCATGGTTTCTCGCTGCCGTAAATTATGCATAGTATGACAAAACAGTCCCTTGTACTTGCTGCCCTCATGCAGCTCTTGGTATCCCATGTGTCAATACCACTAGAATATGATCCCTGGATCTATTGGAACATGTCCTGATAATCTGGAGCCGCTGTGATGGTTTCATGGGGTATCCCGCTGCCATAATGTGTGCATAATGTGATAAAACAGTCTCTTTTACTTGCTGCCCTCACGCAGTTCTTGGCATCCCCATGTGGAAATACCTTCAGAATATGATCTCTGAACCTATTTGAAGAGGTACTGATGATCTGGAGTCATTGCTACGGTTTCATGGTGGTTTCTCGCTGCCGCAACGTATGCAGTGTGGTATAACCTTCTGTTTTGTTTTGTTTATTGGTTGGTTCACGACACACTTTATGCACATTCACGGCTAATGGCGCCGCCCACACTGTTTCGCCCGTGGGCCGCGGGATTGGGAAATGTCCTGAGTGGCGCTAGAGTCGAACCCGGGACCTTTGGTACCCATAGCCCGACACCTTAACCACTCGGCCATCCCCGCCCCGGTATAACCTCCTGTTTTACCTTCTGCCGTGAGGCAGCTTTTAGTATTCCCATGTGGAAACACCTTTAAAATATGATCCCTGGATCCATCGAAAGAATTCCTGATAATCTGGAGCCACTGCGATGGTTTCATGATGGTCTCCCGCTGTCGTAACTTATGCATGGTGTGATATATATATATATATATATATATATATATATATATATATATATATATATATATACGTTCATCCATAATCGTGCAACATCTTTTAACTTCCTTTTGCCGTCGTACACTTCTTGGTATCCTTGGAATGTTTTGGTATCACTATCTATCTATCTGCCACCAGAATATGATCCAAGAATATAATGAAGGAATTCCTGATGATTTGGACCCGCTGCCATGATTTCATGGCGGGTTCTCTCTGTCGTAATGCATGGATGATGTGATATAACAGTTTCTTTTACTTGCTGCCCTCATGCAGTTCTTGGTATTCCCATGTGGAAATACCTTCAGAATATGATCTATAAATTTATTTCAAGAGATACTGATGATCTGGGGCCGCTGCGATGATTTCATGATGGTTTCTCGCTGCCATAACGTATGCATATTGTGGTACAACAGTGTCCTTTACTTGCTGCCCTCATGCAGATTTTTGCATCACCATGTGGAAATACCACCAGGATATTATCCCTGGATCTATGGGAAGAGGTGCTAATGATCTGGAGGTACTGCGATGATTTATTGGCGGTTTCACGCTGCCCTGAGTCATACGTAATGCTGCAAAACAGCGCGGTTTCCCGATGGGCGAATAAGTCGTATTATTGTGACTGCTCGTGACGTCATCAAAACGTTGCATCTATATACACTGTATATAGATGCAACGTTTTGAAATATACAGCTGTATATTATACAGCTGTATATTTCATCAAGTGCGGCATCCCCTGCCTATATGCGGCACATTCGGTTACATATCTAGTGCAAACGTTGTCTCTAGTTATCTTGGTGTAAACAACGCCACGGCAGAAAGTAAAAGAATACCCATCAATTTGACATGCTTTTCCAAAAATTTGAAGTAAGGCCATCTAGGGTCAACGAGTTAGGCAGGGTCAAGTGAGGTCACTTCCAAAAAATTTCAACCAGTCGTCACACTTTAACGGACACAGATATTTTAACGAAACTTCCAGCGTATGCTTATCTAGGGATGCAACAAAACTTACCAGAGGAATGTTTATCTTCCATTTTTAGCTTCTTATTAAGTTGGAATATTTGCTTATTAGAGTTGAAATTGAAGATTCTGTCTAAAGTAAGCATTTTTATGAGAGCAAGTTGCCTTGCAACAATGTTTCTTGGTCTGCTCTACCTATTAGAAAAGGAAATTGAAGAAAACTAGAAAACTCAATTGTGAAATTTCTACAAAAATCTTCTTTTTTTTGGGAGGGGGAATTGTATGGCCATGGTTGATTTCTCTGTCCTTTTCTGATTCCATTTTTTTCACTTTTATTGTAAACCAGCTGAAAATTTTATACTTCAGCTAAAACATATTGTACTCTACTACCAAGAAAAAAGGAAATCCTACAGTGAAATAGGTACCATTCGGTTATCTTTGACCCTCTGTCAAAACCTGGTAAATGTGACTTGGTCATTTGTTGTCTGTAATGTGGAGATTAGCAAATATTCGTGGTTACTTCTTCAACATTCATTCACTCTAATGTCCATTAACACTGAGCTTGAGGCTATCGGAAGTGCTCATTTTTTGTTTAATAAAGGGTATGCTTGTGCACCTCCATGTTCTGTCGGTGACATATCAGAATGTCCACAGTTCACAGTGTCCACAGCTCACAGTGTCCACAAGTTCATAAGTCCACAGCTCGCAGTGTCCACAGTTCATAATGTCCACATGTTCATAACTTCCACAGCTCACAATGTCCACAGTTCATTACAGTTCATAATGTCCACAGGTCATAATGTCCACAGTTCACACTATGTCCACAGATCACAATGTCCACAGTTCACAGTGTCCACAGTTCATAAGTACCACAAGTTCATAACGTCCACAAGTTCATAATGTCCACGAGTTCATAATGTCCACGAGTTCATAATGTCCACAGGTCATACTATCCACAGTTCATAATGTCCACAGCTCATAATGTCCACAGCTCATATTGTCCACAGTTCATAATATCCACAGCTCACAACTTCCACAGCTCACAATGTCCACAGTTCATAGTATCCACAGGTCACAATGTCCACACGTTCATAATGTCCACAGTTCATAATGTCCACAGATCACAATGTCCACACCGTTTCGGCGAAAATATGCTACGTGAAATCATTTTCAACCTTATCGTACTGGCGTGGCAAACCGGTAAATTTAGGAAACTCTAGTTCAACTCTCGTCAACAGATGGCAGGTCGATGAGTTCGTGCAAAATGTGGGAGGCCGAGGAATTCATACCAGATACGTGTCCTGTGATCGAAGTTGGATATTTTTGTACCTGATGGTTGGTTTTGAGCCTGATGTGTTCAGTCATTATCGATGGATCATAGATCGACCGACTATTGTGAATAACTTCTTAAATAAAATTTACCCGAGTGTAGATAGTGTACTCATTGGTAGCTTTCCGATTCTCCTTCATTTTCGTGGGACGCTCAAGAGGTCGACCCGCTAACTTTTTGTTTCTAAACCGAATGGCATGAAATCTGGTGGGGATTATTGACGGTTGGGGGCCTGTTTACGTTGAAAGTGTCAAGATGATATCTCTTATAGAATTCAAGTTCCGAAATGGTTATTACGAACATCTACGGGAATTCACAAGCGTTTACGGGCAATTACGCATGTGTCGGGACCATTCCCAAAGTGTGCTGCACCTCTGAAAGTTTGCGGTCCTTTATGTACGTCCACGGGCCCTAACGAACGTCTACACCAATGCAACTAGATGTTAGCAAAAAGTGAGTGCACAAACACAGTAAAATGCATAATTAGCGAAATGCTTCGTAGACATCCCCACTCCTATATCTCGGATATCTAGTTGTTCCAAGACAAATCTATCAATATCTCTCTTCAGTGGGTCAAAATAGTTACCACGATCACAACTGCAGAATAACAAACACATGGGTAAGCACGTCATGCGCGATTGCTGCACAAATCTTCGTGCGCCCTTGGAACGGTCAAAACTAATGTTCCGATGCAGTAATATTGGTGAGCAATATTTTAACAGCGGTTCCTCTTCTGACGCCACAAGCACACAAAATTGACAAAAGTTGGAATACGCCTTTAAATCGGTGAAATGTATGAAGCCTCTGGAGAACTAATATCACGCTGGTTGGAAATTAAGGCCGGGTTGGCGGTCAGGCAGTTCGAACAGAAAGGCGAAGGGATAAAATGGTAAATGGTTAGGTAGATTCGGCTAGATTAGAAACGGTAACGTAACATTTACCGGAAGGGTGTACTAGGATCCTTTGGCGGTGCTTTTAGGTCTTCCACCAAATGCTGTCACTCTCCCAGATATAAATTATATGTTGCGGTCATCTTATGCGAGCGGATGACTATCATAGGACCTAGTCTCCCACTAACACTTGAAGTGATATTTAGCGCCGAAAATCCATCATAGGTCACCTGCCTAAGCTCACTCTGAGATCGACCATTTCATATGTTGCAAATTAGCAATGTCTTGCAACGATCTCATCGTTAAGCTAGTTGTATGAATACCGACAAAGAATCGGCGCGTTTCACTGGTGCCGGCACTGGTATCGAATTTCGGCCCATTTCGGCCAACATTCCCTGGTAGCGGAAAAGTATCAACATTGTCAGCCCGGCCGCCACTCAAGTACCGCGGGCACTATTTTGGTACTGGCTGCCGCAACCGTGGTACAACAATTGTACATTTCTTTTCTGAATGTGGCTGGCGTTAAAAAACGCCAGGTATATAATAGTATCATATATTCATATTGTTATAACATTATTATCATATTCGATGGAAATTATAAACGACGTCATAGCCGCGGGTGTATACCTAGACATAGGTATAGGAGCATCGGTTAAGGCATAGGCAGGGGGCGTGGGCGCCATGGCACCCCTATTTTTCGTGAAATCTTAACATTAACCCCATGGCGATGCATCTAAAAATCGAACCCAAAAGGCCGACGTGTAAACAGCGAACCAGGGTTTCTCTGAGTTTGGAGAATTCCCCTGTCATTGACAGAACTCACGTGCCGGACCCCCACCCTCCACACAACGGTGTCGCAAAGATAATGAAACAGAAGCAGCATTTAACAATACTCAGAATTAATATGTTAATTAAGGACGTGTTCAAATGCAATGTTCATTTAGCGTAGGCATTTCTCACGCCGTGCCCGTGATGGGAGAGGTTCAGAGGTTCAGGTAGCGGGATTCGAGCCCACACAATGTGGAACACGGCAGTGAAAAACAACAGTTGTTGCATATATGCAAACGTATAGACAACATTCGGTGCTAAATACAGGCTTGTTGGCAGATGGTCAGGTTTTCCCCATGTGATTATATGACCCATGAACCCGTCACCAGTGAGAAGCAACACGGTTACCTTTTTCTTAAAACTCGACTTGTCCCCAACCACATTTTATTCTCGCGTTCCTAGGACGCTGGACACGCCCGATGACACTCCGTTGACCTCAGCCTTTTACTGGGGCTGTATATGCAACATCTGGGCTTGCCCGTCACTTGCAGCATTTGGCTGGCTGGAGTAAGTTCATGATGAACCTCATATAGCAAACAAGCCACTCGTCGATGGAAGTCATCGTTTCTCCCGTGACCGCTCACCTATTCAGAAGTTGGTTTCGGGTTGGCTCGCTGACGTCCTATCCGTCAACGGATCGCCGGTGGAAGTATTCAGCTAAAGCTCAAAATCATCTCATTTAGCATAAGCGCCAAAGCAGTATTCTATTCCATCTAATCAGGTCATTGGGCTGGACACATGTATGAACATTGAACAAATGAAGGGCTTGAGCCATCAGAACAAATTACGTCGGCCGAAGCGTGGTGGATAAAAATAAAAACCGGCAATCCGCATTGGTATTGGTCATAACCATGTCCCAGAGATTAAGGATGACATATCAGAATAGAAAGGGGAGACAACTCGGGTCTGAATGGGAAAGGGACAAACCTGATATAGCCTGTGTTTTTAAACTGAAAATAGGATATACATACTTATATATATATATATATATACATTATATATATATACATGTATATATATATACATATATATATATGTATATATATATATATATATATATATATATATATATATATATATATATATATATATATATATATAACTGCAATTAAGCGGAGTGGACTTAAACTCTGAATCACAAGAGGTGGTGTATATTCTGACTCCATTCCACCTCAGGGCAACTTTTACAAGTTGGGTGGACTCCATGCCTAACTCCGGCTGCCCCAAAATATTCAGATTAGACTCCGTCTTCAAATCCTGACAACTATGTCTGATTTCGTGGGCGACTCCAGCCATAAATATACGCACGAAGTGATGTGCTATGGCTATCCAGTACGCACATGCCACTTCTTCGCACGTCAAAAATTCCGTAAATGCATTCCTAATTACAGTGAAAGCTAAAAGCATATTTCACATAATAAAGGCATCATCCACCTTTAAACAGTTGGGGCGGTCCAGCACCGAACAACCAACGGGTGACACCGCCATGCGAGCGATTTCAACCTACGTGGGTGCATATGGTAGTCGTGGGTGTTGAATCAATCTGTGAAAGTTTTAGCTTCATACTGGCAGCGACCTCGGAGATATAGCCTGCAGAATTTTGCATAGGTCACATTGCAGGTCAATATTTGAGAGCGATCATCTTCAGTACTTTAAAACCTAGCATAGACATATAGCATATCTGTAGGATCGCAAAGACCTCTTCGTTTTATATCTGGGATCGGTTTTTAATTTTGAACACATTTCAAAACTTTGGCCATTTGACCTCAGGTCACGTGACCTCCCGTGACCCCAAGCCACTTGATATTCACATTTGTAACCACATTTACTATAGGGGTTATCGATTGACGTTCGAAGCAAAAAATAAAAATTATGTTTATATCCTGATAACTACTCATAATTTTCCTCCATTTTACCAGAGTTTATTGATTTTCGCACGTTTTGTTGAGTGGTCGGGTCAGTCTTTTGCTAGCGATTGACCCCCAAAGCTCATAGGGCTATGATTTGAGATACGCACTTATCAGGCATGATGAGATGAATCCGACCGTGCCCGATTTCATGACCTCAGTTCACCAGGTCACCTATCCAGTTCAGGTTAAATACATCAGTGGAGGTGGACATGGTAATGTCTGAAGACGTCTTGTACCCATAATATGTAGTGAGATAGGTGCTGATTTACACCTAAATAAATATTCAATGTATGCCTGTTACGTAGTTAATGAGAATGATTGGCAAAATCATTCAATTCATAGTTTTGGTACCCCACCTTTGTTTTGCGGCTCGCGCGGTCAATCGCAGCTAGTCGACCTCGAAACTGATAACGGTCGGTCGAGATTTAAACAGCGACTGTTATGGGACGACGGTAGGGAGCATCATATCGGGAAGGGGTGAAATAGGAGATGAGGTATCGATGACAATGGTTATCATCAGTAGGGCCGAAACGAGTACAGTACACATTACTGTCAGTCGTCTGAGTGAGGATAGCGCGTTAATACCGAGACATTGCGCGGGCCGTGTATATTTTACTGAAAAACGGTACATCGTTATTGCTGTGATCCGTTCGAGAAGCACAAAACACGTATTAAGAAGAATTTGCGAACGCTACCTGCTCATTTATTCCAAGTGGTGAATGACGAACGCGTCGGAAATGGATATCTGCTATGTGTTAATTGTCTTGCTGCGCTGAAGAAAGATCCCAGCATCCCAGCATCCTGCAACCTATCACCAGAATTCGAAGCTAATAGTGCGACACTACGAAGGAACCATAATCCTTTATGGTTCCTTCGTACGAAACATGCATGATGGAAAACGGCCTCAATTTCCCCAGGGAGCAGGACGTCCTTTCCTTCTTATGATTAGTAGAGGACGAGTACGAGGACAACAAGACATTGGAGGACACCATCATGTACAAACAGCGAGCTACAACTGATCGTTGTACATTGCTCGATCATATTGAGCTGCGTGACGCGTTTATGACGACCTTGTCTAATAAGATCCGCAGTCTGACCAGACATCATAGAGTGTCCAAGGAACAGGGGCGTACTTTTCAGGACTTGAAGGATTCAGTCGGTGTGGGCGAGGCAATAGTTGTAGGCGATTTTGTCGATAACTATGCCTGTGATGTACTCGATGAGGGACAGAGTTATCGTTGGTACGCTCCTCGAGTGACGGTTCATCCCTTTGCAGCTTATTGGAAAGAGGACAACTCCACAGTACATCAGAGTTTATGTGTTACATCCGATGCACTGAAGGACAATGCTGCCATTCTCCACGCGTTCTTACAACAGTTAGTTCCTATTTTGAAGTCACGCGTCCCTGGTTTCAGAAAGATTCACTACGTTTCAGACGGATGCGCCGGTCAGTGCAAGAACCGCTTCAATTTTATGAACCTTTGCCGTCACAGTGAAGATTTCGATGTTGACTGCGAGTGGCACTTTTTCGGTACCTCCCATGGCAAGAGCGTATGCGATGTGTCGGTGGTACAGTGAAAAGAGCGACGGCTATGAAGAGTTTGAGACGACCTAGCCAGAACCAGGTTCTGAGTGCTGAAGATATGCACCGGTTTCTTAGTGAAAAAAAATAATTTCGGTCATTCACTTCCTATTCGTTTCCAAAGTGACTGAATCACGTAAAGAGCGGTACGCCAAGGCTCTCACCGCCGAGGGTACACAAAGGATTCATAAGTATATACCAGTTGACCGGTTTCACATCATTGCCTCCGAATTATCATCCAGTACTGTAGGAGTTCATGTTCGCGTTTATAGGGATGAGGTGGTAAACGTTATTATGTGGTTGATTTTAGGCGTTCAAGTGTGAGCGAATGTAGGGATGCCAATACAAAAACGCGTGATGATATTTGCATTGGCTTGTGGATACGTAATTTTGTTGTTCGAGGATTCGTTTGATCTTATGTCGATATTATTGTTATTATGCATATAGGTGCATACGGTGGTATGTTGCTAATGTTTATTTTTAACTTTGCATGTGAAATGAGAAAATGTTGGCATATTAATGCTACCACTAAAAACGATTTACGCTAAGAGATCAAGAGATACATAGATCAAGAGATCAATAGATACAGAGAACAAGAGATACAGAGATCAAGAAACACAAAAATCGGGATGCAGAGATCAAGAGATACAGAGTTCAAGAGATGCAGAGATCAAAAGATACAGAGGTCAATAGATACAGACATCAAGAGATACAGAGATCAAGAGATACAGAGATCAAGAGTTACAAAGATCAAGAAATACATAGATAAAAAGATACAGAAATCAAGAGATGCAGAGATCAAGCGACACAGATATCAAAATATGCAGAGATCAAGCGAAACAGATATCAATAGATCAAGATAGATGCAGAAAGATGCAGATATATCAATATTGATGGAGAGGTCAAGAGATATGCAGAAAGATCAAGACAGATGCAGAGAGATCAAGAGAGATGCAGAGAGATCAAGTGCTGTGCAGAGAGATCAAGATATCTGGAGATCAAGAGATCAAGAGAAATCATGAGATCTAGAGGGTTCAAGAGGTGAAAAGAGTGAGGGAGAAGGGGGGAGAGGAATATATGGATATTATATGATATAGAATGATATATATATATATATATATATATATATATATATATGTGTGTGTGTGTGTGTGTGTGTGTGTGTGTGTGTGTGTGTGTGTGTGTGTGTGTGTGTGTGTGTGTGTGTGTGTGTGTGTGTGTGTGTGTGTGTGTGTGTGTGTGTAGATGAAGATATAGACCTGTATTTAAATATGTATATATATATATATATATTTATATATACATATATATAGGTTAGGTATACGCTGCGCATTCAGATGTTCTGGTGACTCGTGTTTGCCGACATTAAATTCAGGATTTGCAGGATTCGCAGGCGTTTTACCATCCAACGCCCGGCAGCCGTCCCAGAGACTCGTGTTTCGCGACGTCACCTCTCGCCGAGCTGGGCCGCGACGTCGAGCGCCCGGCCAACGCAGGCTGGGAATCTGACGACTGCAGTGGCGGACACAGTTGTTGAACTATACCTCACTTTGTCAACGTGTACAGTATCTTCAGATCTGTGTGCTGCTGCGCTGTTGGCGCATCATCTTTTCCTTGTCACTGTCATGTGGAGGTGTCCTTGGAGATCAAGCTGAAGACGCCACTGGCAACGTGCACATGCCACTGGATACGGCGCGGGTGAGGAACTATATCTTGCGGTCGTTGGGGAGGGGAGGGGTAGTTGATTCGTGGTCTTCCCACGCAGGCTTGGGATTGGGCTGCTGAGAACTGGCACCAGCGGATGGTCTGGACTGACGTGGTTTACTGGTTTAATGTCGATACACATATGTATAATACAAGGTGTTGAACTATATGTCAAATGTATGGCTTTTTAACCTTGAAGTCATACTGCTCGCATGCTAGGAACTAGGAGAACATGTCAGCCAATTAATACAATCAGTTACTCAGTTTGGATGGGCCGCGATAATTCAAATTTCTACCTTAAACAGCGCAGCGTCGCATTTTGTCGTCCCATGAAAATGTTTTCCTACGTCAGTAAGTTCAAATTCAGCGCGGGCGTAAATCCTGCCCCCCGAAGAAGGATTTTAGCAATGGGAACGGATTTAGTTTATATTTACGGTGAAAACAAAAACGTGACTCATCTCCGTGTCGCGTTAGACAAAAAAACTGTCTTAATCTACTTCCATGTGGACAATGAAAATGCTTCGAGGGAAGGTGAACTTCAAGTGATGCTGGGGCTGGTGCGAGATCACCAATTATTTCGTGCTACCATCGGCAACAGGCATCGCAATGCACACGTCAGTTCGTGCTGAGAGCGTAAATCGAAGTTGTTCGAGCATGACAATTTGATTGGCATCACTCTTTAAGTGATTCAGTCACTTTGGAAACGAATAGGAAGTGAATGACCGAAATTATTTATTCACTAAGAAACCGGTGCATATCTTCAGCACTCAGAACCTGGTTCTGGCTAGGTCGTCTCAAACTCTTCATAGCCGTCGCTCTTTTCACTGTACCACCGACACATCGCATACGCTCTTGCCATGGGAGGTACCGAAAAAGTGCCATTCGCAGTCAACATCGAAATCTTCACGGTGACGGCAAAGGTTCATAAAATTGAAGCGGTTCTTGCACTGACCGGCGCATCCGTCTGAAACGTAGTGAATCTTTCTGAAACCAGGGACGCGTGACTTCAAAATAGGAACTAACTGTTGTAAGAACGCGTGGAGAATGGCAAGCATTGTCCTTCAGTGCATCGGATGTAACACATAAACTCTGATGTACTGTGGAGTTGTCCTCTTTCCAATAAGCTGCAAAGGGATGAACCGTCACTCGAGGAGCGTACCAACGATAACTCTGTCCCTCATCGAGTACATCACAGGCATAGTTATCGACAAAATCGCCTACAACTATTGCCTCGCCCACACCGACTGAATCCTTCAAGTCCTGAAAAGTACGTCCCTGTTCCTTGGACACTCTATGATGTCTGGTCAGACTGCGGATCTTATTAGACAAGGTCGTCATATACGCGTCACGCAGCTCAATATGATCGCGAAATGTACAACGATCAGTTGTAGCTCGCTGTTTGTACATGATGGTGTCCTCCATGTTCTTGTTGTCCTCGTACTCGTCCTCTACTAATCATAAGAAGGAAAGGACGCCCTGCTCCCTGGGGAAATTGAGGCCGTTTTCCATCATACATAGTTTCGTACGAAGGAACCATGCAGGATTATCGTTCCTTCGTAGTGTCCCACCATTAGCTTCGAATTCTGGTGATAGGTTGCAGGATGCTGGGATGCTGGGATCTTTCCTCAGCGCAGCAAGACAATTAACACATAGCAGATATCCATTTCCGACGCGTTCGTCATTCACCACTTGGAATAAATGAGCAGATAGCGTTCGCAAATTCTTCTTGATACGTGTTTTGTGCTTCTCGAACGGATCACAGTAACGATACCCTTTTTCAGTAAAATATACACGGCCAGCGCAATGTCTCGGTATTAACGCGCTATCCTCACTCAGACGACTGACAGTAATGTATACTGTCCTCGTTTCGGCCCTACTGATGATAACCATTGTCATCGATACCTCATCTCCTATTTCACCCCTTCCCGATATGATGCTCCCTACCGTCGTCCCATAACAGTCGCTGTTTAAATCTCGACCGACCGTTATCAGTTTCGAGGTCGACTAGCTGCGATTGACCGCGCGAACCGCAACACAAAGGTGGGGTACCAAAACTATGAATTGAATGATTTTGCCAATCATTCTCATTAACTACGTAACAGGCATACATTGAATATTTATTTAGGTGTACATCAGCACCTATCTCACTACATACTATGGGTACAAGACGTCTTCAGACATTACCATGTCCACCTCCACTGATGTATTTAACCTGAACTGGATAGGTGACCTGGTGAACTGAGGTCATGAAATCGGGCACGTTCGGATTCATCTCATCATGCCTGATAAGTGCGTATCTCAAATCATAGCCCTATGAGCTTTGGGGGTCAATCGCTAGCAAAAGACTGACCCGACCACTCAACAAAACGTGCGAAAATCAATAAACTCTGGTAAAATGGAGGAAAATTATGAGTAGTTATCAGGATATAAACATAATTTTTATTTTTTGCTTCGAACGTCAATCGATAACCCCTATAGTAAATGTGGTTACAAATGTGAATATCAAGTGGCTTGGGGTCACGGGCGGTCACGTGACCTGAGGTCAAATGGCCAAAGTTTTGAAATGTGTTCAAAATTAAAAGCAGATCCCAGGTATAAAACGAAGAGGTCTTTGCGATCCTACAGATATGCTATATGTCTATGCTAGGTTTTAAAGTACTGAAGATGATCGCTCTCAAATATTGACCTGCAATGTGGCCTATGTCAAAATTCTGCAGGCCATATCTCCGAGGTCGCTGCCAGTATGAAGCTTAAACTTTCACAGATTGATTCAACACCCACGACTACCATATGCACCCACGTAGGTTGAAATCGCTCGCATGGCGGTGTCACCCGTTGGTTGTTCGGTGCTGGACCGCCCCAACTGTTTAAAGGTGGATGATGCCTTTATTATGTGAAATATGCTTTTAGCTTTCATTGTAATTAGGAATGCATTTACGGAATTTTTGACGTGCGAAGAAGTGGCATGTGCGTACTGGATAGCCATAGCACATCACTTCGTGCGTATATTTATGGCTGGAGTCGCCCACGAAATTAGACATAGTTGTCAGGATTTGAAGACGGAGTCTAATCTGAATATTTTGGGGCAGCCGGAGTTAGGCATGGAGTCCACCCAACTTGTAAAAGTTGCCTTGAGGTGGAATGGAGTCAGAATATACACCACCTCTTGTGATTCAGAGTTTAAGTCCACTCCGATTAATTGCAGTTAGATATATATATATATATATATATATATATATATATATATATATATATATATATATATATATATATCACATATATATATGTATGTATATATACATGTATATTAATAAAAATATATATATAAAGTATATCTATTTGCAGTTTAAAAACACAGGCTATATCAGGTTTGCCTCCCATTCAGACCCGAGTTGTCTCCCCTTTCTATTCTGATATGTCATCCGTAATCTCTGGGACATGGTTATGACCAATACCAATGCGGATTGCCGGTATTTATTTTTATCCACCACGCTTCGGCCGACGTAATTTGTTCTGATGGCTCAAGCCCTTCATTTGTTCAATGTTCATACATGTGTCCAGTCCAATGACCTGATTAGATGGAATAGAATACTGCTTTGGCGCTTATGCTAAATGAGATGATTTTGAGCTTCAGCTGAATACTTCCACCGGCGATCCGTTGACGGATAGGACGTCAGCGAGCCAACACGAAACCAACTTCTGAATAGGTGAGCGGTCACGGGAGAAACGATGACTTCCATCGACGAGTGGCTTGTTTGCTATATGAGGTTCATCATGAACTTACTGCAGCCAGCCAAATGCTGCAAGTGACGGGCGAGCCCAGATGTTGCATATGCAGCCCCAGTAAAAGGCTGAGGTCAACGGAGTGTCATCGGGCGTGTCCAGCGTCCTAGGAACGCGAGAATAAAATGTGGTTGGGGACAAGAGCAAAGTCGAGTTTTAAGAAAACGGTAACCGTGTTGCTTCTCACTGGTGACGGGTTCATGGGTCATATAATCACATGGGGAAAACCTGACCATCTGCCAACCAGCCTGTATTTAGCACCCAATGTTGTCTATACGTTTGCGTATATGCAACAACTGTTGTTTTTCACTGCCGTGTTCCACATTGTGTGGGCTCGAATCCCGCTACCTGAACCTCTGAACCTCTCCCATCACGGGCACGGCGTGAGAAATGCCTACGCTAAAGGAACATTGCATTTGAACACGTCCTTAATTAACATATTAATTCTGATTATTGTTAAATGCTGCTTCTGTTTCATTATCTTTGCGACACCGTTGTGTGGAGGGTGGGGGTCCGGCACGTGAGTTCTGTCAATGACAGGGGAATTCTCCAAACTCAGAGAAACCCTGGTTCGCTGTTTACACGTCGGCCTTTTGGGTTCGATTTTTGGATACATCGCCATGGGGTTAATGTTAAGATTTCACGAAAAATAGGGGGTGCCATGGCGCCCACGCCCCCTGCCTATGCCTTAACCAATGCTCCTATACGTATGTCTAGGTATACACCCGCGGCCATGACGTCGTTTATAATATCCATCGAATATGATAATAATGTTATAACAATATGAATATATGATACTATTATATACCTGGCGTTTTTAACGCCAGCCACATTCACAAAAGAAATGTACAATTGTTGTACCACGGTTGCGGCAGCCAGTACCGAAATAGTGCCCGCGGTGCCTGAGTGGCCGCCGGGCTGACAATGTTGATACTTTTCCGCTATCAGGGAATTTGGCCGAAATGGGCTGAAATTCGATACCAGTGCCGTGAAACGCGCCGATTCTTTGTCGGTATCCATACAACTAGCTTAACGATGACATCGTTGCAAGACATTGCTAATGTGCAACATATAAAATGGTCGATCTCAGAGTGAGCTTAGGCAGGTGACCTATGATGGATTTTCGGCGCTAAATATCACTTCAAGTGTTAGTGGGAGACTAGGTCCTATAATAGTCATCCGCTCGCATAAGATGACCACAACATATAATTTATATCTGGGAGAGTGACAGCATATGGTGGAAGACCTAAAAGCACCGCCAAAGGATCCTAGTACACCCTTCCGGTAAATGATGCGTTACCGTTTCTAATCTAGCCGTATCTACCTAACCATTTACCATTTTATCCCTTCGCCTTTCTGTTCGAACTCCCTGACTGCCAACCCGGCCTTTATTTCCAACCAGCGTGATATTAGTTCTCCAGAGGCTTCATACATTTCACCGATTTAAAGGCGTATTCCAACTTTTGTCAATTTTGTGTGCTTGTGGCGGCAGAAGAGGAACCGCTGTTAAAATATTGCTCACCAATATTACTGCATCGGAAGATTAGTTTTGACCGTTCCAAAGGCGCACGAAGATTTGTGCAGCAATCGCGCATGACGTGCTTACCCATGTGTTTGTTATTCTGCAGTTGTGATCGTGGTAACTATTTTGACCCACTGAAGAGAGATATTGATAGATTTGTCTTGGAAAAACTAGATATCCGAGATATAGGAGTGGGGATGTCTACGAAGCATTTCGCTAATAATGCATTTTACTGTGTTTGTGCACTCACTTTTGCTAACATCTAGTTGCATTGGTGTAGACGTTCGTTAGGGCCCGTGGACGTACATAAAGGACCGCAAACTTTCAGAGGTGCAGCACACTTTGGGAATGGTCCCGGCACATGCGTAATTGCCCGTAAACGCTTGTGAATTCCCGTAGATGTTCGTAATAACCATTTCGGAACTTGAATTATATAAGAGATATCATCTTGACACTTTCAACGTAAACAGGCCCCCAACCGTCAATAATCCCCACCAGATTTCATGCCATTCGGTTTAGAAACAAAAGTTAGCGGGTCGACCTCTTGAGAGTCCCACCAAAATGAAGGAGAATTGGAAAGCTACCAATGAGTACACTATCTACACTCGGGTAAATTTTATTTAAGAAGTTATTCACAATAGTTGGTCGATCTATGATCCATCGATAATGACTGAACACATCAGGCTCAAAACCAACCATCAGGTACAAAAATATCCAACTTCGATCACAGGACACGTATCTGGTATGAATTCCTCGGCCTCCCACACTTTGCACGAACTCATCGACCTGCCATCTGTTGACGAGAGTTGAACTAGAGGTTCCTAAATTTACCGGTTTGCTACGCCAGTACGATAAGGCTGAAAATGATTTCACGTAGCATATTTTCGCCGAAACGGTGTGGACATTGTGATCTGTGGACATTATGAACTGTGGACATTATGAACGTGTGGACATTGTGACCTCTGTGGATACTATGAACTGTGGACATTGTGAACTGTGGAAGTTGTGAGCTGTGGATATTATGAACTGTGGACAATATGAGCTGTGGACATTATGAGCTGTGGACATTATGAACTGCGAAGATATTAAACGTGTGGAAGTTATGAACTCGAGCTTGTGGACATTATGAACTGTGGATAGTATGACCTGTGGACATTATGAACTCGTGGACATTATGAACTCGTGGACATTATGAACTTGTGGACGTTATGAACTTGTGGTACTTATGAACTGTGGACACTGTGAACTGTGGACATTGTGATCTGTGGACAGTGTGAGCTGTGGACATTATGACCTGTGGACATTATGAACTGTGGACATTGTGTACTGTGGAAGTTATGAACATGTGGACATTGTGAACTGTGGACACTGCGGAGCTGTGGACATTATGAACTTGTGGACACTGTGAGCTGTGGACACTGTGAACTGTGGACATTCTGATATGTCACCATTTTGCACGAGGCGAGGAGTTTGCGCGCCTGGAGCGGGCGCAGCGATGCGATTCGACACTAACCGCTTGGCTTTAGCTGAACCACCAGTGTCACGATGAGGCCATCTAAGTATCGGTATACCGAGGTGCCGACACACTTCACGTTCGATCGGACTGTCGAAAAGTGGAAGCCGCGTCAACGTGGAGGAGACGAGGTCGTCGCACGTCTGGTGTGAGTGAGTCCAGGCGATGCCGAGCGCTTCCATCTGCTCCTGCGGCACGCGGCCGGCGCCGTCAGCTTCGATCACCTGCGCACCGTGAATGGTGCGCAATTTCTCTTCCTGTCTGTCTATCTGTCTCTATCTGTCTGTCTATCTGTCTCTATCTGTATGTGTCTGTCTCTGCGGAGACGTATCATAACCTCCACAGGTCGTAACCTCCACAGGTCACAACCTCCACAAATTCAACACATCGGAGCGGTTGTAACCTCCACAGGTCGTAAACTTCACCACTCCGAAGCGGTCATAACCTCTACAGGTCACAACCTCCACAGGTCGTAATCCCCACAGGTGTCAACCTCCACAAGTACGGAACGGTCATAGATCACAGACCATAGATCCACAGATTCAAGGTTATGATCTCCACAGATCATGACCTCCACAGATTCAAGAACTACATAGGTTTATAGAAGCATCATTTAAGAGAGCTATCGCTAGGTAGCAGTACGGTCTAGGTATTATAGCAATGGATATTGAATGACTGTCATGCGATTGAACGTTGAAGTATAGACAGCAATGTTTCTCACTAGATGGCAGGATGTGTCGTTGAATACGCTTTTTTCTGTGTGCGCGCATTGTTAACTTTTCACACGTCGGGAACTGGCCATCGCCCCGTGGGAAGCTGATATGCGGCGCAGTGGCGGATGCAGAGTACGAACACCCTGCTCAGACCTTGTTTGTATCAGCTTTCATGGCTACCTAAAATGTTGAATACATTGTGATTATCGCGCAATATTTGCATTGTCGCCCTGAATATGCCGACTAGTCATACCCTGGTAAGGCCATTGATCAGCTGTCTGGGGAAGGAACGGAGAAAGCGCAGCGTCTGTGGCGCGAAAGGGGACGGTTCACGTCGCGAACCAGTCACGGTGTCGCTGATGAAAAGTTAGGGAAACCTAAGTGGGTAATGAGACTTATAAAGCACTGCGATGATGCAAATTTGTTGCCTAACAGAGCACAATGTTCCACCAAAGTGAAAACAGAAGATGGTCAAGGTTCATGTTCTTCAAGAATTGGCTGGAAACAAAAAAACCTTTGCTGATTTATCATTCGGATATTTTGCGACTACGGATAGCCTGTGAAGCTCGTTGATTGCCTAGGTCGGCTTTTAGTATTGTTGGTGATGTTCTGACATACATATTTTCACTTCATAAATGACTAAGTATAATTTTGTGGAGATGATACTCGGGTAGCTGAGGCTGGGGGAAGACGACAAAATTGAGGGGGACAAATCGTCACTTCTCAGAAATTGGGGGACATGTCCCCTCTCGAGTCCCCCTCAATGGTTACGCCCATGCAGCACACCAATAGTTAATCCCTGATTCCGATGGACGGGGCACGTACAAACGAATTGCCATCATAGATAAGGAATCAAACTGTTAGGCGCCAAAATTGTATAAACACTTGTATTCGTAGCGGAGTACAATCTAAGCATACATGGGATGAAAATACAACTTGCAATATCTTCATAGCCATGAAAAAGTTCTTAAAACGAATGACTATTATTTCAAGAAATTACCAACGTTTCAGATTTGACATTAAATTGGTGATATATGGTGATCAAGTCTGAAGCGCAAAACGTCGGTAATGTAGTGAAACAATGTAACTTTTGAATGTACTGTCCCAAACGATTGAAGGCGAGTGGGACATTAGTACCCTGCGGGGTGATAGTAGGTGTCATCCCTTTCCTCAAATATGCACCACACGACTGCTAATCGACAAGAACGTAACTTACAAACTTCTATGAAACCTAAAGTGATCTGCCCTGAACTTTACTTCAATGACTCCTAGTTCCTCAGTTGAACACGGGTCATCTTTGCGTTGGTAGACGCACACCAGCAGATGTTACGCCACACGTTCAGCAATGAAACCAACATTGGAGGGTCCTGAGCCTTAAGCCCCCAGTCGGCGCGATTTTTAGTCAGGTGCATCGATTTGTAAGCCTCAATGCAATTTGCTATAAACTCTACTCGATATTTCGAGGGTCCCTTGTTTTTTTATATAACTGAACCATTACGCATCCATGTGGAAGCTTTGAGGCCACGGTGCACTTTTTCAAGATTCAGCGCGATTTTTCTTCTCGGGAGGATGGAGTCAAACGATTTTGTGGACTCTGATACGATTTTCTTAGGCCGCGGTACAATTGGTATGGAGCCCTTCAAGGTTTGTTTGAGCACTATAGCCGTTGTGGTGTCTGGTGATATTTTTTACAGTTATACCCAGCGGCCTTGTTTTGAGATGAATGGCTCACTCAATCTAACTACATGATACCGTCCCACTCTCCGTAACACCCCAGCCAGTTTTATTTTTTATCACAATATTTTGCAATGTCCTTTCTGCAGCGTTTCGGGAGCAAATATGATGCCTATGATTATGTAATCCCTGGCGTCAGAGGATCAAAATGGCGCAGCCCAGGTGACAGCTTGCGAGGTTGCCATGCAAACACATTCAATAGCCGTGAAAAATAGGAATATGGAGACAGGGCCTAGTTTATACACGGGATGGTTGATACAACAGCATTTTCTCAAAAAGCATGAAGCCGTTTGCAATGGCTACTGTTGCACATTTTGCTATGCCAAAATACGCCCACACATCCAAAAAAATTAGCCAGACTTCGGCCGCTTTGTTGTAGACATCGGGTATGTTTGAAACATTTTTACCAACTGTAAAAATCAAGCATGTATTTGGAAGTTGATGGACCCCTGCCATCCCAACTTTCAAGTTGGAGAGGCAGTTTCCCATAATGGCATCACAGTATCTACAATGATCTACAATGATGATGTCTTTCACCTCATTAAACTTAGAAGTACAATAAGTAGTACTGATGCCATATTACATCCGAAGCGATCACTACAGCTTGAATGGGTTCATTCTTGCTATATTTGTGGTTAATAAGATGGAATTCAGTGTTAATTCAGCAAATATACCTAATTGTTCTGGTTTTTCTGACTATGGAGGAATCATTCAAGTTGTCATGCTCGAAAAACTTCGAATTACTCTCTCACTAAGAACTAACGTGTGCATGACCATGCCTGTTGCCGACGGTGGCAGGAAATAATTGGTGATATCACACCAGCCCCAGCATCACTTGAACTGCACCTTCCCTCGAAGAATTTTCATTGCCCACAGGGAAGGTTTTTAAAATACTTTGTTTTTGTCTAACGCGACACGGATACGAGTCACGTTTCTGTTTTCACCGTAAATCTAAACTAAATCCGTTCCTATTGCTAGTCGGTTGGTCATTGGTTTTTACGACACATCGACCGTTGTCATGTAGCGTCGCCAATCTCTCACGCCGATTGGTCGCGGGCGAAGAGTAGCGACAGGCGAGACCCATAACCTTTCGATTGTGAGATGAGCAACTTACCCCTAAGCTACTCGTCCCCGTGTTCCCATTGCTAAAATCCTTCTGGGGGGGGGGGCAGGATTTCAGCCCGCGCCGAATTCGAAGTTACTAACGTATGACAAACGTTTTCATGGCACAACAAATGCGACGCTGCGCGGTTTAAAGTAGAAATTCGAATTACCGCGGCCCATGCAAACTGAGTAACTAATTTTATTAATTGGCTTACATGTTCTCCTAGCTGCATGCTGCATACGAATAGTATGATTTCAAGGTTAAAAAGCCATACATTTGACATATCGTTCAACACCTTGCACTATGCATATGTGTATCGACCTTAAACCAGTCAACCACGCCGGCCATTGGTACAATAAGATAGACAATAAGTCAGACCGTCCGCTGGTGTCAGTTCGCAGCAGCCCAGTCCAAAGTCTGCGTGGGAAGACAACGCATCAACTACCCCCCCCCTCCCCCCGACGACCGCGCGATATAGTGCCTCACCCTAGCAGTATCCAGTGACACGTGCACGTTGCCAGTGGCGTCTTCAGCTTTATCTCCAAGGATACCTCCACATGACAGTGACAAGGAAAATATGATGCGCCAACAGTGCAGCAGCATACATATCTGAAGATACTGTACATGTTAACAAAATGATGAATGTTCAACAACTGTGTCCGCCACTGCAGTCGTCCGATTCCCAGCCTGCGTACCTGGCGCTCGACGTCTCAGCCCGGCTCGGCTTTCCCCGAAGAGGCGAGCTGGCCGCGATCCGAACGGCCAGCCTGCGGCTAAAGCAGAGCTGATGTAGAAACGGCTAACTAATGGCGATCTTGCAATTTCTAATGGAACACTGAATCGGTACAAAGTAAATGAGAGTACTCCATATCAGCTTACAATTACCTCTGGTATTCTCCTCCACAATCAACAACCATATATATGTGTCATTTGTGAAGGTATTACTGGAGAAAAAAAGCACTAGGTGGTCATGAATATTGCGGGGCATGGAGGAGGGACGCGCTGACTTATATATCTCTCCTGGTAGATCTAGAGAACCAGGGGATAAGCAGCCATATTTTGTGCCGTCGCAACAGACTAGATGACAGCCGTGCCCAAGCTCTGCTGTTAAAGAACCAATAGGTGACTCAGCCACAGCCGAGCTCGGCACCTAGCAATATGCAGCGTGAGTGTGAATGTGTTTGTGTGTGTGTGTGTGTGTGTGTGTGTGTGTGTGTGTGTGTGTGTGTGTGTGTGTGTGTGTGTGTGTGTGTGTGTGTGTGTGTGTGTGTGTGTGTGTGTGTGTGCGTGCGTGCGTGCGTGCGTGCGTGTGTGTGTGTGTGTGTGTGTGTGTGTGTGTGTGTGTGTGTGTGTGTGTGTGTGTGTGTGTGTGCACTTGTGCTTCGTGCAAACCGAGGCCATTTTCTGTTTGCACACCTGACAACCGAGGACGTGATGTGTATAGCGAGGACGTTTTTGACGTCCTCGGTTTTCAAACTTCGTCTGAAGCATTGACAGATGCTTACCAGTCTCCAGACGGATTTTTTCGCCATCCTCGGTTTTGACCATATATGTGACCGTGTGTGTCCAGCAGGTGTGTATGTGTGTACTACGTAGACAAAGTGTGAGCAAGCCGAAAGTTACAGTGCAGACGCGTCGCGCTCATGTTTGCAACTTGACACCACTCATGCTTGCAGCCTGCTGCAAGGCAGGACGGGCCGGTCGTCGGTAGGGTGCCGAGTTGGCTTCCGCCGACTCGACTGACGGCGGGCGGCCGGCGGCCGGCACACGCGTGTGAGGAAACGAATTGGCGCTTCGGTTAGGCCGATTTTTTACCAGTATTGTGGGATAGGACAGGGCTGAGGATTGGAGGTTAGGAGCTGCGACAGCTATTATGGGCACACTTTGCAATTGATCGTTAGCGCAACAGAGGATAGGAACATCTCGTGCGCCACATAAAGATTTAAGCGAAGTACGTTTTGAAACATCTTTGGGCCTACATCTTAACCCGCGCCGTTTCAGAGGAGGAGGCGTGTTTTTTGCATCCCTTAAGGTTTTCCGCGGATAGTTTAAAAAAAAACAGCGCACGGCAGCGCGCCAAAATTCGGCACACCTATTCCCACATCAAGTTGTTATTTTGCGTGGAAATTTTGAAGCCGGGTCATTCACGGGGCCGAACTAGTCGAGGTCAAGTCAGGTCACCTCCAAAACTGTTCAACCAGTCGTCACACTTTAACGGGTAAAGATATTTGAATGCATTTTCAGCGTTTAATTTTCTTTATGGACGAAACGCACCAGAGGTATGGCTGAACTTTCGCCTTTTTATGGCATATTTGCTTAGATATTTGCCTATTTAGGCTAAAATCGAAAATTGTGGCTCAAGTAAGCAATTTGCATGAGGCGATGTTTACCTGAAACAACTTCTCTCTCGGTATGTTTAATCTATTAGAAACATAATACAGTATTTAAGAATTGAACTAAAAATTGAGCAACATAAAAACAATTGGTATATTTGGGTGGGCGAACATTTTCCACAATGCCAATTTCGTCTTTCTATTCTGATTCCAATTCAGTTTTCTCCACGAAATTGAACTCCACAGAACATACATGACGTCAACCGTGACCACATAAACCCCCTCAGTAGGATGTCGGGGTGGTTTTTAGCCGTACTCGTCGAGCGCTTTCCAATGAGACATCTTTCGGTTTCGTGCGACGTTTGGTTTGGAGATTGGAGGGGTATATAATGAATCCCTCCTGAGACGGGGTGTGAAGATCTGACCGGAATGACGGGGAGGGTATTACTTCCGGATTTAATGTTTTATCGTTCAATCCGTCGCACTGACAACGAATGACTTCGTTCAGATTCCTAAACATAGATTATCATCATCATATTACGTTGTTGCAGGAAACCCACTCCAATATTCAAGATGATAAAGTTCTGGAAAAAATAATGGGGATGAGACATATCCTTCATATATGGTGAAAGGAAACCTGATTCTGATATCCTGCCATTCCTTCCATCTTTTCCTGAACTGGTCCGCAAGATGGAAAATGTTCTTGTGGATGCCAAGGGAAGTTTATTTGTCGCTAAGTTGACCTTCGAATGTCCTAGAAGAAACCATTGGAGCTGTGCGCTTCAACCCAGCTTTACACTTTGGGTCAAGTCTTCTATTTTACCATCTTTCCCACGTTGGCTGAATGGATTGCTTCCAAATGAATTAAAGTGCATGCATATTCGTTCGTCCTCTTCAGGCTAGCATCATCACAAGACCTGTTACTTAGACTGATCATAATGTTTGCTTTAGTAAACATTTTTGATCATATATGGGTGAGCCTAGGCCAGGTTAAGCGAGCACGAAGGTAAGTTGCCAATATGCCAATAAGCGTACGTAATTTTGTACTGAAGCAACATGTACAATAGCACATTGATGCAGTCCACTTCGTTTGCTTTGCCCATGATGCGGCAGGGGTGACAGTTGCAGGCCACCGTTTCTTATTTTTGGGGGCGGGAAATCATTACACAAAAGCATTCCGAACTTAGCGCAATTTGGCTTCATGCGCATTAACCTCCGCCCGTGTGGGGGCTGCGAGGGGTTAGGCGGGTGTCAATGCATCCATTTTTTCGCGACTACGCGACGCGACGCGACTACTGATCTGTTGTTGTTAAGGCAAGTGTGAATTATTGGCAATCAACGTCACTTGTTGCCCACACATAAAAAAATGTTGGATACGGTGAGATGATAGGCATCTAAGCTCATGTGCATACATCAGCTTGTTTTCAAAGTGATTGAAAGTTGCTGACGTATCTGTACCTATGATAATCATTTTCAGCTTCTGAGCTACTCGTGATTTAGGCCGAGATACATATACTGAGAGTTTCGGTTGGCTGGTTGGTTGGTTATTGGAGTTTAGGGGCTCATCGACTGCATCGGTCATTCAGCGCCCATATCATCGTCAGTCAAATAGTAAAATGCTAGCAAAAGTCAGTCAGAATTGAATATCACGGGGTTAAGTACGAATGATACCTTACCATGCTACGATTCTCATTTCGTCCGGTATAAAATCTAGTTAATGAATATATCACAGTGTAAATCAAAGAAAACTTGATTTCTGATAGGAAGCGGAAAAGCCCTCCCGGTTGAACAATTGATGACTTCCCTAAGTGAGAGAGAGAGAGGGGTATATCCAAACTGACGCCTTCGCTCATGGTTAAGTCGGCTGCAGGCAACCAGTACGTGACTGAGAGTTTCGGGGCATTCGGACTTCGGGTGCATCGCACTTCGCACTGCATGAGTTCAGTATAGTAAACTCCGGCGTAAGCCTATAGCAACACTTATAATATCTAAATTTAGGTCTATGAATCCCATGAGAATGAAACAATCGGTTCTCTATTCCAAAATGATCAGAGCCAAGTAATTAGGTAGACCAAAAAGGCGCAGCTCAAGAAATAGTTTACGTACACTGATCTTTATTGACAACGTTTTATCTAGAATGATAGATGCAATCTCTAAATCACCAAGCATCTCCTATATCAGTGAGGGACGCCCCAGTACCAGTCAGGATGTCCTCATTTTCCCGCGAGAGCCTCCTCTGTCAGATGGCTTCCTACGCCGATCACGGGGCCTCCTATTTCCGTCAGAGGCCTTCTGTATTGGTCATGGTAGTCCTTGTGTCTGTGAGGAGCCTTCTGTGTCAGTTACCTCTTGTATCGGAGAGAGTCGTTCCGTGTCGGTTTAAGAGTCTTCCGTGTCCCTCAACCACACAATTTTTATGGAGATTAGTGTGAATTTCCAGAAACTGAGTGAAAGTATTCATTGTCAGGGCCATTTTTTGTCACGTCGTCTTTAATTTTGAGGAAGTGGAAGGCGCAGGCACATATGTTCACTCAGTTCCATCAACTTTAATCTCATAATTTACATTGACTAATGTGGCAGGACGCATCATGAGGTGTGGGGATGCTGTAGCGGACAAGGAACTTCAGATTTCTTGCGGCGTGGTCACTATTGAGCATACCACGGCATTTGCTAACGTAGGCGAAAGAACGCGAACAACTAACAAGTATACTTCTGAAACGTAACGCAGTGGTGACGACTTCTTTACCATTCCTTGGGCCGACATGATGAATGTGTCTGGCACTTTCAAATGTATAAATCATGATTCCTTGTCAGATGCTGAGGTCACACACCTCGTAATGGACCTGTCCAGGCGAGCGCATGTCAGTACTGCCTTCAGGGATGCATGAACCGGAGGAAGGGTGACACGGCGGGAGTACCCCTGACACTGCCAAAATATTGTATACACATTTCATACATAATAGCCATGGCTTGGATGAATTCATAAGCACTGCTCCTCGTGTTTGTCAGCAAACCAGCCTTAAGATGCTGATTCGCCTGTCAAATGCAACGTGGCATTCAGCGGCCAATTTGACGGCCAATTCGGTTAATTCAGTTCTTTATAAATGGAGCTGAAAACAACAGGGCATAGACCACCGCTTTGGGCTGTGTTCGTCGCTACCCGCATCCAGTATTCGTCGTCAGCATGCAATGGCATGGGGAGATTTTAAGTTCTTTGGTGAGGGACATCCGTTGCATTTAGTGCTATGGTCCATCGGAGTAGTCGCCGAATAAAGTGAAGGGCTAGGTTTCAAGTCAGTAGACTGACATAAAAGGAGACGGAAAGTTTACTGATGGAGTTTGCGTTACATTTGCATTACATTGCATTGTATTGCATTTTGTTACCTTATCCAGAAATTTTACAGATGTGGTTTACTTCTCCAAATATTAACAAACGGAGAATGTTAGCGAAGCGAAAGAAAAGCTAGCGTGGTGCATGTGATCAGCTGTCGTGATTAATACCGATTTGTATACTTCGGGTAACAAATGAATACTTACATTAGCTTGGACCTCGCAGTGAAGGGATTAATTAGACCCTCTAAGGTTTTCTGAAATAACTCATAATCCATCTAAAGAATCACTTCGGTAATTTATCATATAACCCGACAATTGATGAATGTGCATGTCAAATGTTGAGGTGCAGTCCACTAAATTAACGAAGTTGGGGAACACCAAAATCAGGTGACGTCATCTAGTGCAGGTTTTAAATGTGCATTAAATATATCTCACAAACCGTTTAAGAAACAGCCAAAAGTTAACCTGTAGTGAAGAGAGAAATGACTAAGGTAAAGCTAAGAAACAAAAAAGTAGCCCATGTGATGTCATCGGGTCAAACGGTAACTTGCCTTTGGTATTTTGCACGCAATGTTGTCACTAATTATTTATTAAAACCTGAATATGGGTACGGAGGGATTATATGCCTCAATAGTGTTCTCGGTTACAGGTCACTCCCCGATTAGGCCACTGATGGATGACCCGATAAGAGTCGATAATAGAGTTGTTCACTTTTTCTTCCAAACACTGGCATGAGACGTAGCACGGGCACAGCAGGTTCTGGCACCGCACGACACATGGCACAGCAAGCTGGATGATGGCACATAAAAAAGCATGGGGATACAAAGGGACCATCTAAACAACGAGGGAAATCATGATTGATGACGAAAGTAAGCAATACCAGAGATGCAAAACATTTCACACACTGACAGCGGATCAGTCTCTACGTTTCAAAGTTATTCCACATATCATTGGTTAAGCCCTTTTTCCTGGTAATCTTGGTCAATTCAGTTCAACATCAAGACAATTTGAGATATATGCTTTAATTTTATTACTAGGGGTACCGACACTGGCACGGCAGTGGCACGGAAAATTATGGCATTGTACAGCAAAAGGATCATGTTCCCAGGATTACGGGTTGCCGTGTCTTGCCACTGCGCCAGAAAGTGGAAACTATAGTCGAGAGTACGTGCATCGCAAAAATAAGACCCCCTCCCCGCGAGTTACACTAAGAGGCCACATGCTAACCAGTGACGTTTGTTCCGTGGTCACAAAGATGGGTGGCAATGTGATACGCTCCTGAACGTGCGAGGGTTAAAGTTAAGCGGACAAAAAGTGTGGTAAGAGCTGAACGATTCCACATGATGCTTCACCATCATCCCACATCCACAAAGGAGGCATTAATCCACCGCCTTTCCGTATTCTGGCGAGTGAAAATGAAGTGTGTTAAGTCAATAAGTAGTTATATATATATATATATTGTTTCAGTAAAATGTTATGCACACCTGTGGCAAGGTAGCTTCATGTCTGACTAAGCACAGCCAGAAATGACCCGTTAATTGCATGATATAAAACATTCGCCTATGTACGTCGGGATAATACCACGCGCTTTAATAATGTCAGCTTCCAGACGAAAAACGAATATGTATGCAGGCTGTTGTCAGTGAATAGTATGTATATGTATGCAGTGAATAAATGACCACATCTGAAGAACGGGATCCGATCAGGAATCTTTTAAGTAGTCATGTTGGTGTATGCATGGCTTCGGCTATCATGCACTGATTTCGGTTTACACTCAGATCTGAACATGTCCCATCAAAATACACCAGGTTTAATTTCGGCTGGCCATTTTGTCAGCATAAACTAGAAATAATTGAAATTCGGAGTATCCTGACGAAATGTCCGCCTAAGCATGGAAGCGAACACAAATACCTGGCTTTCAGTACACATGGATCAGGATGCATGCATCGGTATGCATCACTATGCATGATGCAACACATAAATATTGCTGAACACGTAACCACTTCTTGATTGCTGAATTAATTGAACGGAGTTTCGTCACCGCCAGATATGCCTGGCAATTCTGGGATGTTTTTCATGGCAAACATCCACGAATATCAGTTTACCTAAAATGTGATGCACCTTTGTGATATTCGAATTTGGGCGACAATTATATGCTTCAGCACCTAAATGCAATGGTTGTGAGATTGAATATCTACATAAGTTACAGTGTACGGACCACAGCCTATGCATACAAAAATTATACTGTCCGCATATGCGATGAGACCTAGATTATGGTGACTTAACAATACCCTTTTCGAAGATGATTTTTCATTTGCTGTGTGCGTATAGACCAAAAATGAATTATGCTAGCGACAGCATAAACGGAACAATGCTTACGATTTGCGTTTGAATTTAGAAATGACCACGAGTGCCATTCGAGTCAGTAGAATCAGAAGCCGTAAAGAAAAGATCGTGTAGAGGAGAAAAGAAGAAAGTACATTACATGACTGCAACAATATGGGATTGACTGCTTTTGTCGTTAGTTCTACCAACGAATATGCAACTACCACCACCAACGACACGCCCTTAACGATTCTGCCAACCATACGCAACTATTCGTGATCGAGCAAATGCATTCTAGGAAAATTAATCTTTGACCTGCTAGTTATGGTCTAGATTGAGATGGATAAATCAGGGTTATATACCTGCAAAATGCTTCTTCGGTATGTGTGCCCAATAAAATACTAAGGACACATCAATGTTTTGAAAACAGAAGACGGGCAGCTAGCTTCCGAAAGCAGACATTTTTTAATATTACAATGCATTGCTTACTTAACTATATGAGTCAACATGTCATGCAGATCATAGCGACCGGCGAATCAACGATTATCTGGCTTCTATAGATTTTCCCGAATTATACAAAATGGAAAGAACTCCTGTAATAGTCAACAAGTGAAGGCAATCTATATATGCTCTAAGGCATGATGAAGAACAAAGCTCCTTCCGCTTCTGGATTTTGGAAGGAATTTTCCCTTTTCTTCTGGCCAGACCTGGCCAACATGATCGTAGATTACATAAAGGAAGCAAAAGGAAGCGCGGTGTTTTCATATCGCACAGCTGTGGAGTGATAACATGAATAAGAAAGAGGATGATCCGCAGAGTATTAACCCGTCCGTCTCGGGGAGGGGTCTTCAACCTCCCCCCTCAGGTTTTTCGCGGATATTGAACGAACGGCGGGCGGCAGCGCACCCAAATTTGTGATGCCTTTTCCCACGTCAATTTGGCATGCTGTTTCAAAATTTTGAAGTCAGGTCGTCTAGGGTCAACGAGTTAGTCGACATCAAGTGAGGTCACCTCCAAAAAGTTCAACCAGTCGTCACGCTTTAACGGATGCAGGTATTTTAATGAAACTTTCAGAGTGTGGTTATCTGTGGGGATGCAACAAAACGTATCTAGATTTTTGTTGTTTTTGACTACATATACATTTTGCATATTTGCCAATTGCAGTTCAAATAGAAGATTCTGGCTAAAGTAAGCATTTTGATTAGGGCAAGTGGACTTTCAACAACGTTTCTCGGTCTGCTCTACCCATTGGAATAGGAAAACTAAAGAAAACTTGAAAACTGAAACTTTTGACATTTCAAAAAATGTAATTTGTATTTTTGGCGGGCCAGGAAAAATGTATTGCCCTGGTCGATTTCGTTATCTTTTTCTCATTCTAAATCATTTTTTGTTTTCATGTATCCCCCAAAATGAACTCCCCAGAGCCAAAAACATAATGTGAGTCGTGAATAGTCATGATAATCTAGCCTCCCTTGTGACGTTACCTTTGGGGGGAAATTCTTTTCAGGGGTGGATCTGGACACTGCTCGTCGAGCGCGTTCCGGTGACACCTCTTTCTTTTTCGTGCGACGTTTAGTTTGGATTTTAGATGGGGTTACTATCCTCCCCGCCCCCCGAGACGTGGTGTGAGGATCTGACCGGAGAGACGGCGCGGGTTAAGAATATATAGAGTTGCGTACTAAATAGTTTCTATAATAGTGGCTAAGGCCTTGTCAAATATATTTCGGAGTGTCATGGGAAGTACGTGAAGAATGGTCCTTTAAATTAAACGAGCTCAGTTTGAGGAACATTTTTTGGTTCTAACTTGCGAAATCTACCGGATGTTATTAAATACTGCGAAAATCATGACTTGGAGAAACAGAAGAAGCCAGGATTGACGCAACCAGTTAAGCCTTTTCAATTTTTTTTTATATAACACTACACAATGCATTCCAGCTGTTGATACGTTGATTGCTATCTTGAACGTTTGGAGATGGTTTTCCAATACAAATGAAATATTTGTGAGAAAATGTATTATCTCATATCAGTTTGTGTAAGACATAATGATAGAGGGGGTACTCCCGCCAACGAAATAAAATCACTCATGCATTTCGCGAAGGCCCCTTTATCCATTTAAAACCATACTATTTTCCCAGAGGCTCATTGGATACCAAAATGACGACGATTATTCCCAAATTACAAGTAAGTGAAGACATGTTGTGGCATATTTAGCAGCATGGTGCACAGAAGAGGTCATGCAATTCGTAGATTTTACGAGTTAACTTTTCGAGGAAGCGTAGAAAACCACTGTTTATCTTTTACTTATGCTTGTAGTGGAATACTGGCAATGCGTTCATGTAGTACTCTCTCCGGACAAGGGTGAGGTTCTCGAGAGTCCCGCCCCACCTCCTCAGGTTTTCCCGGGATAGCTGCCGAATGAGGTGACACATTGACACGAAACTGTAGTACGTTCATATATATCTGATTTTGCATATCTTGAAATAAATTTGAGGGCAAGATCGTCGGCCCTTGACTCCAAACGGGACAAGCACAGAAATGTTCCCAAACATTCAAAGAGCCACCATTCGGGTAATTACCACATATCAACGCCAAGCTCAGACCATGCTGTTCTTTCATCAAGGCGTACAACTCTTTGGTAATTAGGGGCGCTTGGAATCGTTTGGAGGGGCCTATTTCCTCGGATGGGAGCAACTGCTAAAATCCGTAGGGTGGGGGCCTAGACTGACAATTTGCTGAGCTGAGGAAGGTGAATGGGTACACCGGTACACACAAAAGGGACATTTATTCCTCTCAATAGCCACTCTTCGTCTAAAGAGGGCACCTATTCCCCCTGATAGGGATATCTTCAGCTTGAAAAATAATATGCTGAACCGATTGGGGGACGTGGTGCATTGTAGTCTATCGTGGGTATTTTCCCGGTCAGGAGTCGTCACACTTCCTTGGATTGGGGGGGTGGGGGCACATGCCCAAGTGTCCCTCCCTCTATTTAGAACCTCTGGTGCTGAGTAGCCCCATGAAAGTGGGCAGCGTCATCCAGATCGCTCCAATAGCCTGAGCACAGGACGATTTTGCAGTGGGCATGTTGGCGCCAAACATTTGCTTGCTCTTAATTCTAGACACCATGATTTTGCTGACAAACACGTTGGGCTTGGTAATCTGACTTTTCGAGACTCACAAACATTGCTAAATATGATGTGTTCTTATAGCAGCACACCAAACTATGGAGGATGCAATATTATCCATAGAAGCCTGTTCAAACCAGACGTTTACCTTTTCTGTGCGTTTCGCGTGCGCCTGAACGAAACAAAAATCAGTCAGCTGGAGCCCTTTGCTTAAACGCGAAATTCCTGAAGGTGGTGCCTTTCTTTAAAGACTTCGCGTGGCAATGATACACCAACTATGAAACGCATACAAACATCAGCAGAGCCCTCTGATTCCATTTTGAATTCTCTGAAGAACCCACGAAGAAAAAACCGAAACCAGCATGTCTAAAGAAAATACCAATATTTACGTGCGCAATAAGGTGCCACAATAAGCCGGAAAACCAAACGAAAATTACAACAACCGAGACAAACAACCGGAAAATTAAATCCCTGGGTTACTTCTTGCTTCGATCATCATTAGCAAGACAAATTTTCCCACATAATTGTCAGATCCGACAAACTATAGACGCCGTCACAAATTTCTTCTTGTTGTCACTCCACCTTACGAGGTTTATCCAAGGATCCTGGCTCGTTGCAACTTTCTTAATAAGATAGCTAAAGAAATTACCGACAGATCATATACATTCACGTTTCATCTCTTTTGTATGCCTATACAAGCTGCACGAATTACGATTGCTAAGTTATCCATTTGTTCTGTACCTTACGCGATATCGCGAGCAATTTCAGAAAACATGCCCCAAAGTCGGCACATGCAGTGGGGTTGTGCTGGGCTCATCCAGTTGCCGACATCCATTGTGCGCAACAGGAAGCATGCCACGGGGACAGCTGTCCGCCTTTACCCATGACCGTTATGCACAGCGTTTTGTCGTGCATAGTGCAAGTTGTCACTACCTAGAACGAGGATCTGAAACCAAGCAGACGCAACAATTTAAGCTATGGAATGTTCACAGGTTCGCTAAAAACCGACGAAACTTCGATACACATAATGTGTTAAAGTCGTGATTTCTCAGCACTTTATATAAAACTTGCTACGGGACCACGAGCCTTTTTATTTAGAACCCGTATTAGCAAAGGGGTCAGACCACCTTTATCGTCACTTCTACATTTTGTTGGATCGACGTGCAATTTTGTATGCATGCTTATTATCAAGGGCAATTGAAGATGCATCCAGAAGGATTTTTGTTTGACTGTCAGGGGCACACCCTTGTGTGCACAAAGGACGGGACCTAAAGTTGTACAATGCTCAGTCATTGCTACTGCCGTCAAGTATTCATCATTTGTAATGATT
>JAOTOL010001073.1:227500-252550 GCA_034440575.1 Imbricaverruca yamaguchii | reverse complement strand
CTGTTCTGCAGCAGTGATGTTCTGCTCGAGTGATCGGGATTGCGGCGGCGTTTCAACACACCTTCCTGTTCAGCGTAACTGTTGATTTCGTGTCGCGTGCGCTCACCTGAGCCAATGGAGCCAGCAGCCAGGTGCACCGGATCTCATAGTTGTATTGAAAATGTAATGCTGTCGTCCTGCAGAGCATCACATTAGCTGATGCTGTCGTCCTGCAGAGCATCACATTAGCTGATGCTGTTGTCCTGCAGAGCATCACATTAGCTGATGCTGTTGTCCTGCAGAGCATCTCATCAGCTGATGCTGTCGTCCTGCAGGGCATCACATGAGCTGATGCTGTTGTCCTGCAGAGCATGACGTCAGCTGACGTTGTCGTCCTGCAGGGCATCACATCAGCTGATGTTGTCGTTCTACAGAGCACCACATCAGCTGAACACATTTTCATGTGTGGTTTGTGAGAGTTGGCCGATCGGTTTTCAAACCCGAGGCTTGGCAGCACGAACTCTGTAACCAAGTTTGTGCCAGCATCGAAATATCAGTATGATTACAAGCATTTCCAGAGATGCCGAGAGATGTTCGTAAAAGTTCTGGTTGCGGAAAGCTGAGACGAATCCAATTCTTTGGCTTGCATTGGCATATTGTGCTCTACAGAAGGGTTTCCATCAACTGGACGAGAGCTATTTATGTATCTGCGCATCTGCTAGGGTAACATCGCCCTCCCCCGAAAAAAATATCAGTCGAACGCATCCACATTGCCTTGCCACATTTATACAAGAAGGTTCCTTCATAATATAGTCCAGATTTCTGTGACTGTTTGATGTCAGCACAATCAATTTACATGTGATATACATCGGCTGATTTGTGACTTCCGGTGGCTCGCTACAGTTGTTTACCGCCGATCCATGCCCATGACATTACTGATTAGGTGGCTCGCTACAGTTGTTTATCGCCGATCCATGCCCATGACATTACTGATTAGGTGGCTCGCTACAGTTGTTTACCGCCGATCCATGCCCATGACATTACTGATTAGGTGGCTCGCTACAGTTGTTTACCGCCGATCTATGCCCATGACATTACTGATTAGGTGGCTCGCTACAGTTGTTTACCGCCGATCCATGCCCATGACATTACTGATTAGGTGGCTCGCTACAGTTGTTTACCGCTGATCTATGCCCATGACATTACTGATTAGGTGGCTCGCTACAGTTGTTTATTGCCGATCCATGCCCATGACATTACTGATTAGGTGGCTCGCTACAGTTGCTTACCGCCGATCCATGCCCATGACATTACTGATTAGGTGGCTCGCTACAGTTGTTTACCGCCGATCCATGCCCATGACATTACTGATTAGGTGGCTCGCTACAGTTGTTTACCGCCGATCTATGCCCATGACATTACTGATTAGGTGGTTCACTGCAGTTATTTATAGCCAATCTCTGTTCATGACATCGCCGATAATGCTATTCCCGATATGCCACTACAGTATGCTGGGCTGGTCTTAGATCTCAGTCAGTCCGAAATAAATTCATGCCAACGCCTGCCTGGAAAATAACGCCCCACTGATGTTTCCCAGTAAAATTTTCGAGATGAATATTTCCAACAGCAACGGCTCGATATGATCTGTGTTATCCTAAGCACCCTGTTAGTTCGTGTCACACAAAAAATTGCGAGTTAAGTCACACAAAAGCAGGACGGAATATCTGGAAGCCAATACCGGATAGATTGCATCCGCTCATCAATTTGAGTATCAAAGCGTTTTTAGCTGAACTTGTGGGACCAAAATGACGTTATGCAATCTTGCAATATTTGCGAATACGAAAAATCAGCTTCCGCGAGTTCAGGTGGCCTTACAGTGCCGAAGGACGATAACCTTGTTCCTTCGCATCGATTTATTGAGGTAACAATATAAATATTGTGATGTGACAATGGTTGTGCCATATTATTTCATCAAACTGCACAACATGTGCCTAACGGAAGCGCCGGTCATACCTTTGTTGGTGAGCCGACTGTGCCACAAGACATTGCACAGTGTGTGTGTAGTCATAAACCGAGCGGCCTTTCAGGCGCCAGGAAAGTCGTCTCGCACATTGGAAATGTGTTGATGTTGCATACCTCGCAAAAGTTCATATGCGGTTCATTGCTATGACGTTACAAGTGCGTGACGGACGGACCTGCCAAACAATGTTTTACGTCAGGTGGTGGCCGTTGGTCGCTTCAACATGTCGACAGTTTGGTTGGTGTTCCGAGCACGGGCCCCGGTTACTTCAGCACACACGGAGGCAAGGTTCACCATCAGCACACAGGCAGTTCCAGGCTGAATTGATGCCGGTAGTCGGGCAGCCAGAGCTACACTAGTTGGCAGTTCGCGATCGTGTGGCTAAAGTTCTGAGAGTTAGGATTTGTTGATTGGGTGACTAGACTTGCCACAGCTGCATGTTGCCACATATTCGATTGCATGCCCGAACAAGTTCAGCATGATAAGTCGAATACGACTAATGGTACGACCACTAGCCAGGCAAGTTGTGTGTCAACGCAATGCCAGCAATGCAAGAAGGTCGTGTGGGGTGACGACGGTCGGCATCCAAGACATCACTTATCGGTCAGCAAATATCGAAGCTGTTGACATCGTTTCCAGTAAAATATAAACTTCGCTTATTTTTTCCCGATAGCATGTGTGGGCAGTCAATTTATCCGCCGGCGCAGCAGCCGGCTCTATTGCGGCCAGTTAACCTAACGTCGCTCAGACGTGGTTGGAGCGGTTCTGCCGCGGCCAGTTAACCTAGCGTCGCGGTCAGCGGCAGGGGTTGCCCGGGTCAGGTCAGCGGCTGCGTGACCACCATACCGTGGCCAGCGGCAGGGGTTGCCCGGGTCAGGCCAGCAGCCGCGTGACCACCATACCCCGGCCAGCGGCAGGGGTTGCCCGGGTCAGGTCAGCGGCTGCGTGGCCACCATACCCCGGCCAGCGGCAGGGGTTGCCCGGGTCAGGCCAGCAGCCGCGTGACCATCATACCGCGGCCAGCAGCAGGGGTTGCCCGGGTCAGGCCAGCAGCCGCGTGACCACCATACCGCGGCCAGCAGCAGGGGTTGCCCGGGTCAGGTCAGCAGCCGCGTGACCACCATACCGCGGCCAGCAGCAGGGGTTGCCCGGGTCAGGCCAGCAGCCGCGTGACCACCATACCGCGGCCAGCAGCAGGGGTTGCCCGGGTCAGGCCAGCAGCCGCGTGACCACCATACCGCGGCCAGCAGCAGGGGTTGCCCGGGTCAGGCCAGCAGCCGCGTGACCACCATACCGCGGCCAGCAGCAGGGGTTGCCCGGGTCAGGCCAGCAGCCGCGTGACCACCATACCGCGGCCAGCAACAGGGGTTGCCCGGGTCAGGCCAGCAGCCGCGTGACCACCATACCGCGGCCAGCAGCAGGGGTTGCCCGGGTCAGGCCAGCAGCCGCGTGACCACCATACCGCGGCCAGCAGCAGGGGTTGCCCGGGTCAGGCCAGCAGCGGCGTGACCACCATACCGCGGCCAGCAGCAGGGGTTGCCCGGGTCAGGCCAGCAGCCGCGTGACCACCATACCCCGGCCAGCGGCAGGGGTTGCCCGGGTCAGGCCAGCAGCGGCGTGACCACCATACCGCGGCCAGCAGCAGGGGTTGCCCGGGTCAGGCCAGCAGCCGCGTGACCACCATACCGCGGCCAGCAGCAGGGGTTGCCCGGGTCAGGCCAGCAGCGGCGTGACCACCATACCGCGGCCAGCAGCAGGGGTTGCCCGGGTCAGGCCAGCAGCCGCGTGACCACCATACCCCGGCCAGCGGCAGGGATTGCCCGGGTCAGGCCAGCAGCCGCGTGACCACCATACCGCGGCCAGCAGCAGGGGTTGCCCGGGTCAGGCCAGCAGCCGCGTGACCACCATACCCCGGCCAGCGGCAGGGGTTGCCCGGGTCAGGCCAGCAGCCGCGTGACCACCATACCGCGGCCAGCAGCAGGGGTTGCCCGGGTCAGGCCAGCAGCCGCGTGACCACCATACCGCGGCCAGCAGCAGGGGTTGCCCGGGTCAGGCCAGCAGCCGCGTGACCACCATACCGCGGCCAGCAGCAGGGGTTGCCCGGGTCAGGCCAGCAGCCGCGTGACCACCATACCGCGGCCAGCAGCAGGGGTTTCCCGGGTCAGGCCAGCAGCCGCGTGACCACCATACAGAGGACGCGCCTCGCAGAAACACCGCGCTCCGACAGAAGGCCGACTCAGAAGTCAAGAAAGACTCACAGATTGTAAAAGACCGACGCCGGGGCCGACTTGCCGCGTGATCTGATTGCCGCGGCGCGATTTGCTGCCGGTACGGAACATCAAGCATCAGCATATCGAGCCGTCAGCTGCCCATATCCGACCGCCGGACGCCGGATCTGTCGCACCTCGCCGGCGGCCGCCGCGCGGGAATCCCGAAAGGGTCTGCACTCGACGCCTCGATTGGTGTGCGATCGAGGCGTGTGACAGGAGGTCAATTATTCGGGAACAGACACGCTTTGAGCACGATGTGACGCTACTTCATAATTAACGCGACCTATGCCAAATGTGGACGATGGCTAAGATCGCATTAGCAACTACTTGCTCGTTCGCTGGTTTTTCTCCTTACAATTGCGACCTACTGTTTGGCTTGTGACGATCTCGACCCCAGTAAGTTTCAGCCGTTCCGTTTTTGTCGATGTACGGCTGAAAGACCGTCTCTGACGGAAGGAGGAGACCGGAAGTGCGCTTAACGGACCGAGGTGTGGTTGATGGGATGGGGGTGTGCTAAACTAGATCAAACCTGCTCTAACCGGTTGTGCCTGCCGGGAGGTGCTCGGCAGCAGCGGTAGAAGGAACTTTGCCAGATATAACAACATATTTCAACCCTGAATTAATTTCTGTGCGCGACTTAGTACTACTGCTTGTTCCCATACGATATGTATTATGTTTATTGAATTACAAATGCATACTGCCGCACTTAACTGATAAGCTTAACTTAGTTTAGTTATATAACAGACACTTCCGCGCCTGTCCTGCCGGGCTCGACACCCACCGGCAACAAGAATAGATAGTAGAAGTTCGATATCGCTAAAGGTGGCGGGAACAGCCCGCCGAGTTCCTCGCCGAGCCCAGAGGGCGGGCTGAGCTGTCACCACCTGGTGGCTCGTAACAATGCTAATAACCACTGTCCTCACGGGAATATGTTATTCCCAAAGGGCTACTCAGCACTGGAGGAATTTTGCGCTGCAAAAACATGTGCATTCGATGTTTAAACAGCATGATACTTCACGTCTCCGAGTTTAATTATCGTTGGTTCATCCGGCATCATCATTCATCCGACACCCCATAATTCAGCATTAGAGAGGACAGTGCATGCAACCATACAGAGTGATCTGCTAACCGAAGGTTATACGATAACCAACGCAGCAGAGACGAGTCGAGAAAAAAAACACGCCATAAACGCCGAGTATCACGTGTATTTTATGTTGATTAATACTCATATATATACACATATATTCATATATATATATATACATATATATACATATATATGCATATATATATATATATATATATATATATATATATATATATATATATATATATATATATTTATATATATATATCGGGTCGGGACGTTGTCGCCGACCACCGTGCACATGCGCCTGCCTGCGATCTCAGCTGGCACTACGAGCACGGGAAGCGTTGCGGCGCAGTATCGGCGCGCTTGAGTGCCGCACAGTTTGGAGCGGTGCAACTGGCACGCCCAGATCCGAGCTCCTGACATGAGCAATCCCACGATGAGTAATTGTCGGGGCGCTGTCGGAGGTATGTTCTCGCATCTGGGCATAATCAGTTGCATAATGTGTCCATGAAGCTGTATGTGTGTTGTTAGCGACATGGATGGTGCGAGTCATCGTATATATCTTGCTTCTGCTAAATATCTTGCGCCATACTTTGCTCCATTGTGTGACTTATAACGGTGATGTTCACGAGCTACGCTAGCCCTCGTACATTAAGGGAAGAAAATGCTGAAAGTGCGCTGCCCACCACCGCTGTTCCTAAAATATGCACAACTGTCTCATTACTGTGCCTGCACCTGTAATGAGACACCTCAACCAGCTCGTTTAACTGTCCCTTGTTTTCACGGGGTAACATTAAAAAGCTCTTGAACGAACCCACTCTAAATTGACATCGTTCACGGCGCGTGGCACCAACCCACATAAACGGACACCCCGAATATAAAATGGGACTCGTGGCACCGGTGCTAATAAAAATGCACTCTTAGATATCTGGAATCAAACACCTGATCTCAGGGTACTCCTCATTATATTTGGTATTGAGACTAATCCCGGTCCTCCTTTCGTCGACCGTGCACGAATAAAAATAGGCCACGTAAACATAAACGGCATCACGGCCCCTGCAAGGATTCATGAGGTCGCACAATTTACAACTCAAAATAGTGTAGATATATTATTATTAACTGAGACAAAACTTAGCAACCAGGTCCACCTAAGTCCTTACAGAGAAGACAAATTCCATGATCCACTGACTAGGCACAGGACTCGCCAAGGAGGTAGGGTTGCAATCTACGTGAGCACGGCACTCGCAATCAAAAGACTGAACCACATTGAACTCGATGATGTGGAATAGATATGGTGCCTGGTGAAAATTAAAGATGTATCGATCATAATATGCTGCACATATATCCTACCGAACCTGTCATAAGGCAAATATAAGTCATTTACTGACAGATTGAATGATAGTATGTTCTCAGCCCTGATGTTGAACTCGTTCATAATACTTGTCATGGGCGATTTTAATTCTGGCAATATTTTCTTGAACCAGTCGTATGCCAAGGGAAGAGTTACCCAATTTGACTTAAATCTTCTGGTAACAATTAGCACGCTGCTACTCTTCCAAACTCTTATTGACGAACCGACACGAATCGCGAACGATGAACATAATCTTAGGGACTTAATCATTACTTCAAACAAATAAATAGATTCTGAAAGTGGCATCTTGCCTCCTTTCTCAAATATTGATCATTACCCTATATTTGTAACCTTAAATGTTATCAAGTCGACTAAGCAAAGATATAGCAAGAAAATATGGGACTCTAACAAGCTAGACAGCGACAAAATCATCATATTCGTTCAAAATGTAGACTGGGAAGATATTTTACGCAAGGACGTTGATGAAGCCACAAAAATGTTTTTTGATCATATTATTAAGGCCGGAAAAGAAGCTATGCCCATAAAAATAATAAATACCAACCGGACACGCAAACCTTAGGTTAATTTTGAGCTGAAAAATATCAGAAAACGAGACCGATTATTTCGAATTACCAAAAGGATGCAAACATGATTTAATTGGAATAATTGGAAAGATCATCGTAACAGAGTCACCGAATTTAACAAATAACTAAAACATAATTACATTAAAAGCCAAGTCATGGAACTAGATGAATGCAAACATAGTCATCGAAAAAAAACATCAAATTTTAAAGGGGATAATTGGTAGCACGATTTCCAAAAGCATACAACATCTAGATGGTCCAAATGGTGCAATTATTGATGATACAGAGAAGGCAGCACTCTTCAATGCCCATTTTGTGAAACAATCACAATCTCCGAATAACTTGCAACTACTCTGTATGGACGTACAACATAATCAAAGCATTCCAAGTTTGGCAAGTTTCCTATTATTGGCTTGGTACAAAAGCAGGCAAAACGCTGCATGCAAGGTTTAAGATGATCCTCACACAACTAAACGCAGACGCATTTGTCGTTAATCCTCTACATGACGCATCATGCTCATGCAGCCATTTTAAACAAGATGCAATTCACTTCATACTTCACTGTCCTCTTTATGCTTACCATAAAAACATTTTATTCACCAAACTCAGAAACGCAACATACATGTTCACTAACTTAGCTGAAAAGGATATTTCACAACCACTCATTTTTGGAAATGGTCTCGGTAAGACCCTTGAACAGTGTGTAACCTTAGCATTTCAAACGTTTCTTATCAACACATCAACACAAAACACCTTAACACAAGAAGCTAACATTCGGAACTAACCAGATGCTGCCGGGTGCGGGCATAGTGTTGAGTACCACACACACATGAGGGCATGCTTTGTGTGCCGATGGGGCGTGCTGGTGGGGCGGGTAGCGATTGTCGCACCGTGTCGGTTGTTAAGTTTTATTGGCTGGAAACGTTGTTGCGAGAGGCACCTCGACTTAAGATCAACTTGGTCTTCTGTGCCAATCGCAAAATTGCTCATCTTATAAATGTGCTATGATGTGCTAAATAAATCAACAAACAAGCAGACCTCACAAGGGAGTCATGTGTCGTCAAAAGCTCAAATTATCGGAAATTGACTCGAATTATGGGCCTCACATTGCATATGTTGGGTGTAGTACTGTGTTAGGCGGATGGAAACTCCGCTGACCTACATAGTTCATTGCCTTTCTGAGGTCACTCGAGGTCCTTGACAGAACTTGACCTAAGGTGGAGTTCTCATACTGAAGTTAAGATGTACTCCACTCTAGGTTCTTTTTATTGGTTTGCACAAGGTAAGGAATAAAATACGAGAGACATCTTTTACCACACAAAAAAACTACGTATAAAATGGATTGAGAGATTAGCTAATCATATGAGGGTTCACGAGCATCATGTAAGTGATATCGGAAGTATGATATGGTCAGGTGAAGCGCGCTGGGTTCCGGTTTATGTCGCTATTGCTCTCCACTTTGAATCGTTAGGGGTTTCACTAACCCCCACCTGCACCGATACTGTGAAAAGATATCGTACGCGGCAAGGGCTAAGCAATACTTAAATCAACATATTCGTCGGAGGCAAAGATAAAAGTTAACACATCAACGAATGCATTGCATGCTTAGGTAGCATATGATTCGCTTTGAATGCCTTCGTTGCACTACAGCCGTGTTTCTCCTATCGGCAGATTCTGACCTGGAGGAGTTCAGCCAGGAGCGCAGATATCGGCCAAAAGACGTCAAGACACTCGCCGACAACACACACTTCTCACCACACGAGGTGAAACGGATATACCGCGGCTTCAAGGTCGAATGCCCGTTGGGCGTCGTAGGAGAGGACGACTTTAAGGAAATCTACTCTCGGTTCTTCCCCAGGCAAGGTATACATGCGCCCATGTATATATAATCGTGTCTCATAGTTTGTCTTCTTCATGTTCTTTGTGTTTGGCAGTTTCCCCTTCATACATCAGTTAATATTAGTAACCCTGTATTACATTCAGTGAGTCTTATTGTGAAACAATCATTACTCATCTCTCCAAAAGTAGGACAGCCAACAAAATGATGCCCTGGGTATGTACCTCGTGAGGGCTTTCCTTTATACTGTTTGCTAGTGTACTTGATAGGCTGTGAACAGAAAGTCGTGCGGAATAAGTGTAACTAGTAAATGTGATCAACAAATGTGACCGACAGACGCTGGTGACAATATTGACACTCCTAGCTAACATTATGAAATGTGATGATAAATGATTATAAATGAGCGAGAGCGGTTAATTTACAAACTTCCATTGTATACCCAAATGCATTCACGCAACCACACTCTCATCTAAACCAAATATATGCTAGATTCCCATAAGAGGGATGGATATTTATTTTGACTGGTTTTCACTGACAGTATTCTGAGTAACTTTCCTCTCCCTTTATGGTGTGAAATTGTTTTTCAACTTGATTCCTTAACACGCGCCCTGGAGGGGGGGGGCGGAATCCGCCCGCCCCTCCAGTTTTTCGTCCTTAACTCCAGATTTTAATTTAGTAGATTTAGTAGATATGCCCCATTGTCTGTGTACCTGCTTAGAAATGACCGACGCGTTGTTTAAAGTAAGAAAAACGAAAATCGACCAAACATTTTTCGAATTATGGGTCGTTCAATAAATAAAAATTATCAGCGCCAGACCACAAATATCGGTGCTCATGCGTTTCCCGTATATTGGCAGAAAGGAAATGTCCTTAGCAACAATAGTGACTTGTTTGATGTATATTGTTATGCTATATTGTTTCAAAGTCATGTCTGGTCACCGAGGTCAAGTCAGATCAAGTTCATGGCAGGTTAACACACGCCCTGGATGGGGGAGGGCAAAATCCGCCCACCCCTCCGATATTTCGTACACAACTCCATAATTTACTGCCCGATATACACCATTTTTGTGTACCTGCTTCGAAATGATCGGCGCATTGCTTGAAGTGAGAAAAGTGAAAAGCGGCTGAAAATTTTTCAAGTTAGCGACCGTCAAAGTACAAACATTCGCAGAGCCAGACCACAAAAATCGGCGCTGATGCGCCTCTCGTATATTGGCAAAAGAGAAGTGTTCTTGACAAGACTAGCGACTAGTCTGATGCACATTGTTATGCTACATAACTTAAAAGTCATGTTAGGTTGCCGAGGTCAAGTCAGGCCAAGTTCATGACAAGCCTTTGACACCAAATTTGGTCAACTGGAATGTTGTCATATATGCAAATGACTGTCATGCGAATGATGTCACTTTGCATGTTACTCCCTAAACATCCGGAAATTGACTGTTTGCCATTGTATGCCTGAGAGTTTCTATACTTTATTCATGTATTTCACTCCTTTCTTTGTGTAGCCGATTGTGCCAAGACGCCCAACGGAGCAGTCGGGTGGGAAGCCCAATTCCGGTAACTGGAGCAGGTAATGGCCTGATAAAGTGCTTCTATATAGGTGGCCTGAGGTCAAATGGCGGATCTGGCATCGGTATTGCATCATCAGTAATGTCCAAAACATCATTAATGCTAATTTTTGAGCATTTAAATACAATTACAGCGATCCACAACAACGACAAGCCAAGCCACGCAGAACCAGAAATTCTTGCTTTTTGACCTCATTTCATCTTGAAGATATTGACCTAAGGTCATGTAATTTGCACACAATATAGTTTCCAAACGTGTCCATCAATCCTATGAATTTCGTTGCTGTAACCCTAATAGGGGCCGCGATCTTATGGGGGCAGAATCCGCCCCCCCCCCCCCTCGAGTACGCGTAATTTTCAGAGGCCCTCCAGGGCGCGTGTTAATGCATATGGAACTACATATCATAATATACCCCAATTTTCACAACAAAATTGGGATGCTAGACGTTATAGTTTTTAATGTTCAACTAAATGCTCCACGCGACTCTATAGTTGTGGAGGTTTTTTTTTTATTTCACTGTAAATGTCAGCTGTCTGCGTGAAAGCATTATGATTTTGCATAACAAAATCCCAAAGTGACTTTCTACTCTGAGCAGCCTGACAGTCTGCCCTCGTTAACAACTGCTCAGCGACACTTGGTGGCGACTTGCCGCTGCCGGCGTGAACTGCTGGAGGGCACCCCCACCCAATCCAACCACACCCCATACCACCCCTCCCCGGTCACCACCAAATGGATACGCTGCATCACCGATCTATCAGGGGAGCGATCGGCGGCACTTAGCCAGCGAGGATGCCGTTTGCATGCCTACACGAGCGCAAGTTTTGGCCGTATCGATGGCACTTGATATGGCCGTATCGATGGAAGTGACCACAACACCCGAGAGGCACGATTAACTACACCACCCACCATCCGAGAGGACGCGTGACCACACCACCCACCATCCGAGAGGCACGCGTGACCACACCACCCACCATCCGAGAGGCACGCGTGACCACACCACCCACCACTCGAGAGACACGCGTGATGATACCACCCACCACCCGAGATGCACGCGTGACCACACCACCCACCATCCGAGAGGCACGAGTGACCACACCACCCGAGAGACACGAGTGACCACACCACTCACCACCCGAGAGGCACGAGTGACCACACCACCCACCACCTGAGAGGCACGCGTGACCACACCACCCACCACCAGGCACGCGTGCCCCCATCCGAGAGGCACGCGTGACCACCCACCATCCGATAGGCATGAGCAACTACACCACCCGAGAGGCACGCGTGACCACACCACCCACCACCCGAGAGGCACGCGTGATCACACCACCCACCACCCGAGAGGCATGAGCAACTAAACCACCCACCATCCGAGAGGCATGAGCAACTAAACCATCCACCATCCGAGAGGCATGAGCAACTACACCACCCGAGAGGCACGCGTGACCACACCACCCACCACCCGAGAGGCACGCGTGATCACACCACCCACCACCCGAGAGGCACGCGTGATCACACCACCCACCATCCGAGAGGCACGCGTGATCACACCACCCACTATCCGAGAGGCACGCGTGACCACACCACACACCACTCGAGATACACGCGTGATCACACCACCCACCACCCGAGAGGCACGCGTGATCACATCACCCACCACCCGAGAGGCACGCGTGATCACACCACCCACCATCCGAGAGGCACGCTTGACCACACCACCCACCACCCGAGTGGCACGCGTGATCACACCACTCACTATCCAAGAGGCACGCGTGATCACAGCACCCACCATCCGAGAGGCACGCGTGATCACACCACCCACCACCCGAGAGGCACGAGTGACCACACCACCCACCATCCGAGAGGCACGAGTAACCACACCATCCGAGAGGCACGAGTGACCACACCACCCGAGAGACACGAGTGACCACACCACTCACCACCCGAGAGGCACGAGTGACCACACCACCCACCACCTGAGAGGCACGCGTGACCACACCACCCACCATCCGAGAGGCACGCGTGACCACCCACCATCCGATAGGCATGAGCAACTACACCACCCGAGAGGCACGCGTGACCACACCACCCACCACCCGAGAGGCACGCGTGATCACACCACCCACCACCCGAGAGGCATGAGCAACTAAACCACCCACCATCCGAGAGGCATGAGCAACTAAACCATCCACCATCCGAGAGGCATGAGCAACTACACCACCCGAGAGGCACGCGTGACCACACCACCCACCACCCGAGAGGCACGCGTGACCACACCACACACCACTCGAGATACACGCGTGATCACACCACCCACCACCCGAGAGGCACGCGTGATCACACCACCCACCACCCGAGAGGCACGCGTGATCACACCACCCACCATCCGAGAGGCACGCTTGACCACACCACCCACCACCCGAGTGGCACGCGTGATCACACCACTCACTATCCAAGAGGCACGCGTGATCACAGCACCCACCATCCGAGAGGCACGCGTGATCACACCACCCACCACCCGAGAGGCACGAGTGACCACACCACCCACCATCCGAGAGGCACGAGTAACCACACCATCCGAGAGGCACGCGTGACCACACCACCCACCACCCGAGAGGCACGCGTGATCACACCACCCACCACCCGAGAGGCATGAGCAACCAAACCACCCACCATCCGAGAGGCATGAGCAACTACACCACCCGAGAGGCACGCGTGACCACACCACCCACCACCCGAGAGGCACGCGTGATCACACCACCCACCACCCGAGAGGCATGAGCAACCAAACCACCCACCATCCGAGAGGCATGAGCAACTACACCACCCGAGAGGCACGCGTGACCACACGACCCACCACCCGAGAGGCACGCGTGATCACACCACCCACCACCTGAGAGGCATGCGTGATCACACCACCCACCATCCGAGAGGCACGAGTGACCACACCACCCACCATCCGAGAGACACGAGTAACCACACCACCCGAGAGACACGAGTGACCACACCACTCACCACCCGAGAGGCACGAGTGACCACACCACCCACCATCCGAGAGGCATGAGTGACCACACCACCCACCACCCGAGAGGCACGCGTGATCACACCACCCACTATCCCAGAGGCACGCGTGACCACACCACCCACCACCCGAGAGGCACGCGTGATCACACCACCCACCACCCGAGAGGCACGCGTGATCACCCCACCCACCACCCGAGAGGCACGCGTGATCACACCACCCGAAAGGAACGCGCCGGACGTCGTCAGGCGGGCGGAGGACAGGATATCACCGGTAGTTGAGTCCACGATGGGACCCCTACAAGTCGGGGAACCTGAAGATAGCGATACAACCGTAATTGTCCTGTTTTACGTGTTACTAAAGCAACAGCTTGAAGGTAACTTCGCCATTCATCATGCAGTTGATGCAATTTCTGAGCACAAGTTATATATTTTGTCAAAATAGTATGCACTATATGCTTTCTAAATGTTAAGTATGACAACCTGGGGAATTAAAATGTAGCTTGTCGCGTTCTATCTTTCCCCAGCTTTGTGCATTGGTAATATTATGTCAAACGTAAGGTTATAAGGAGAAGTTTCCGCACGGAGGTAAGCGTGAAAAGGAACGTAAGAGCCATTGGTATTTACTTTGAAATAAATTACACTGTTTTGGTTCTAATCTGACAAATTTCATCAAGTTCAGGTTCAAAGATTATGATAGCCTCAATTTCTGATGCAATTAGTGCTTAATTATCGCCATCATAAGGAGCCGGGCTACAATGGATATTGCGCTAGGTCGCATTGTGGGGTAGACGTCGTCTATCCTATTGCCACACTAAGAAGAATATGAACGGTTGAAAGCGGATGGACTTTGACTACGTGGAACATTTTCTCTCGCATTCGCATGCATATGTTGCAGGAAAATAATTTTATATTATAACCGCTTTTCCTTGTTTCTTATATTTGTTTCCAGTCTTGTTTAACACATTCGAAGTATCGTTTCCATTGTTCTAGATCTTCTGATTATTTCATTCAATCCCGCCTTCTGGCACATTTTAGGAAGAACTTAAGTTTGTTATGTTATGGTAATGATATTGGGCTTGATTGTGCATGATTGCAAATTCTAAAAAACAGCAATATATATTGTTCTCAACTATAATGAAATATATAGGTGTTAATTATAAGCGATGTTTCGCTTCAATATTGATGATGTGCAGACTGAAGAGACGGCCTAACATACATTCCAGCGCAACCATTCATTCATACACCAATGGCCAATGTCACCAAGGTCCATCGATGCTACCTGGAAATATGTGATGAACTGTTGGCGATAGCAATTTTATCAACTAAAGGCACCCATGAAAAAAATGACGAGCTTCACGGCAAAAGCATGCATACCACTCTTTTGACAATCGTCAAGAACGAAGCTTTGAACATTGTCTTTCAATGAAGTCCTCAAAATTAGGGAACACATTCAAAAGGTAATTTGGTGACTCCGTCAACATCGGCAATGAACTCGTGTAAAACTGCACTGGCTTAGTTATTCTTACTCGGCAATGGTTTGTATTTTAGCCTCTAGAGCACCTGTAATACTTTCACCTTCGAGGCATTTCATATCATATCTTAGTGGCCTGACCTGTCATTGGCTTGAAACCTGTTTTACTTTTAGTAGACATAACTTTCCACTTTGGATATTTGAGATGTTCCAAATAATAATTATGAATATTATCATGCACATGGTGGCATGTATGTGGCTTAAGCGCTGGCTTAATGTGGGAGCGTGCCCGAGGTCACATTTTTTCTTCTCATTTTCTGCATCATTTTTACATTCACAGGTTTTTCAGTTGACTATATGTTCATAGTTTGTATATGAAAAATGTTTTAATTTCCATATAAAACCACATTGAGTCAAGGTCTTCAACTGACTGATGCCCGTGGCTCCGATATGTTAAAGCGAAATCATGGACGACTCAGACTACCGCATAAAACTATGACAAGTAAAACTTGCCCGTGCACTGCGAGGGTTGAAGGTAGCTAATACACAGCATATAAAAGCGATTATCGGGATTTTGACTCCAGGATTTATTACTTTGGTTTGCAATAATGTGCTAGGATTGCAAAAGGAGTGTAATCCTTCCATTAAGAGAACTGGTCTGCTTACCCTTCATTGGCAAGGGGTTAAATCTGCCCGCCCCCAATCTAATATGCGCAATAACTTGTTGAGCCGGTAAGTGTCGGCTAAATTTTCGATACCTATCACGTGATCAGTTCTAAGGTCCCATTTCCAATTTAATACTTTCAAACAGCAGAATCACGAGGTCGTTAAAGGCTAAGTAGGCCTGACGCTGTGCCTCTATAGTTGTCGACGTTGGACAAAAACGCATCGGTGTCCACGCATTGCCATCAAATCTGCACGAATTAAGATATCTGATATCTGCAACCTGAGGTAGCAAGACAAGTAATGGATAGCTGCCATGCCATTTGGTCTTTTACTTTGGTATTTCGATTTGAAATTCCGGCATGTCAAAGTAAAAACATATCAGTAGAAGAGTGCTGCCGCGATTGTTGCCCTCAGTTCAGCATTTCGAGAAAAGCTGGACACCGTGTCCAGGCTGTGTTTGCAATGACTGAGTTGTGGCTTGGCATTTATCGCGGTGCATGCCACGTGGGCGCGGAGTGCCACGGCGTCGGTGTTAGATGTCAACTATCTACTTAGCATGCAAAATATAATAATTAATTATCAATGCCTGAAATCACAGCAAAAAGAACCTGGGAACAGAATCACACATTAAGTGAAATATGAACAAACAAGCCACCAACCCATTCCACGAATTAGTGTGCCAGCAATTAGGTGTACCTGATAGATTTGAATGTCTGCAAATGCGTCGCATTTTAGTGTCCTAATACATTACATGTGAAATGTTTTGTTGCCTCTGTTCTACATTGCTATAGCTATTCTAAGAAATATCCATTTCTGATGTCTCTCCATACTATATGTCCTATATAATATACATCACAATATGATATTGGTATTTTGCCATTCCCTAGGTAGGTACGTGCTTAGAAACAGACGAAATAGGCGTCACAACACACGGAAATGATTTAACACGTGTCTTGTTTGGGGGGGGGTGAAATACACCTATCCCTCCGGTTTTTCGTACATAACTCCAGATTGTACCGGCCGATATACGCCATTGTTTGCGTACCTCCTTAGAAATGACCGGCGCGTTGTGTAAAGCAAGAATAAGAAAATCGGCCGAAGAATTTTAGAATTAGGGGACGCTAATTCCTTTTAATTCGCAGCGCCAGACAACAAAAATCGGCGCTGATGCGCTTCTCGTATATTGCCAAACGGGAAGTGTCCTTGGCAACACTAGTGACTTATTTGATGTGTATTGTTATGATATATAGTTCAAAAGTCATGTTAGGTCACCGAGGTCAGGTCAGTTAAGTTCGTCTGTTAAGTTCATGACATGCTAATAGCACAAAACTTTGTCAACTGGAATGTTGTCATAAATGCAAATGGCTGCCATGCGATTGGTGTCACTTTGCATGTTACTCCATACACATCCTGAAAACTACTGTTTGATTTTGTGTACGTAAGCTTTTCCATACTTTATTCATGCACTTCACCCCTTTCTTTGCGAAGCCGATTGCGCCGAGCCGCCCTACGGAGCAGTCGGGTGGGCGGCCCGGTTCCGGTAACTGTAACAGGTAACTGACCTGATAAAACACTGCTATATTCATGACTTGAGATGAAATGCCTGATTTGACATCGATATTGCATCATTATTAATGTCCAAAGCATCATTGATGCCCATTTTGGAGCGTTTAAATACCTTCACAGCGATCCATAACAATGAGAAGCCAAGCCACGCAAAACCGGAAACTTTCTGCATTTTTAATTTCATTTTACCTTGAAGTTATTGACCTAAGCTCATGAAGGTTTCACACAATAGAGTTCACTATAGTATCTATCCAGCCTGTGCATTTCATTGTTCCAGCTCTAACAGAAGCCAATATCTTATGGGGGCGGAATACGCCCCCTCCAGTGCGCGTACTTTTCAGAGGCCCGCCAATGCAAGTGTTAAAATAGAGGATGTTATCACACCTGTCGGAAAAATAGGCAGATAAATATGTATTCCCCCTGAAAACCGATAGCAGTCTTAGCTCTTCTGATGTTTTTCATTCTTTTTCCATCGCGTTCAATGTCGCAGATAAAGAAAATAAGCGTGCCAATAAATTATTAGCCTCACATCTTGGCTTTTGGCAAAAATGACGCAGCATGTCTTGCAAGAATACCCAAGGTAGTGGGTGATGTCACTAGATTAAGGTGCACGTCAAATAGTTACACTATGTTATGTAATGCTTCCAATGCATCCATTGCAAGAATTATGTGGATGAAAATATAGCTCTACTTAAATAATTTGCAAATAAATGCAACTTCGTTGATAAACAACCCTATGCAGTTTCAAGACAGTGCACTGCAGTCTCACCATGTATTTTCTCATTCCTGCACGAGCTGATTGCCACATTCTTGTAGCTCCTGCCATCTTGCCTTCTTTTCAGAAATCCTTTGGTAATGACGGTTTTGGTAATGATTTGTGAGTTGGCTTTCACTATACATGGTGCTTTTTGGAGTGCTTTGTTGTACATTGCAATCATTAAGGGTTACTTGATGCATTAGGTTTACCAGGCACATCATGGTAATCACGAACAATCAAATTGTGGACTGAAGACAATACGCCGTAGTCGACAATGGTCAGCGAGCCAATCTGTATGGATTTCATATGAGATTATGATGAGGTTTAAGATTAAATGATATTACAATTTGGCTTTCTGAATCGGGTGCGATTATTATCTGCATGGTGTTACATTTGACAGATTATTAAGGAAGAATTCATAAAACTTCGGTGGTTTTACTCTGAAAGTTCCCATCCTAAGTTTGATGGGAGCAATGGGCTGGTGTTTTTATTCTTGTTTTATATTCACCATGTTTTCATTCATGCCTTCCAGTGCAAAAAGTGTCTCCGTAACAGGCTTATTTCAATTCATTTTCTAGAAATATATGATGTCTTCGAAGCGGATATCAATTAATTGCCAATATCGCCTTAATGTAACGGAAAAACCCATGTTGCTATTTTACGTTGGAAGGACATCTAATAAGGCCGGTCCCTTGAACAGGCTTCAGTGCGTTTTGACCGGTCCCAGAGCGGAGCCCAGTTACATCCAACCGGCCGCGGGTGCGGAGGCTGGGGTCCTATCAAGTCAATTGTGGGATGACAGGACATGCATTAGCCATGGGTGTACCAGCATATACAAGGCAACTCGATGAGCAACTCGACCCATGTTCAATCTAAAAAATAGTATGTTACATATAATATGAAGTGTCAAATCTACCATGGTTGAAATGGCATCGCAACAGTTTACAAAACCACGCGCTGGCAGTCAGCTGGCACGATGGCTCGCTACGCCGATTGATGGTATACTCACGACCGCAGCACACGCAGCACCTTTCATTGCGGCTGACCTATACTTGGGGAACTCTCGGAAACGTCTAACGCTTGGGACGTCAGCATCTGTCCAACTTTCGCAACAGACATTAGCCGGATAGCAAATGCACACCCACGATGACGCGGCGACAGCAAAACAACTATTGTCACAAACCTTCCGTCGCCGAAGCTGTGATGAAAGTAATATTGGATTTTCAGCTGTCCGCTGTTCTTGCAACATTTGCGAACGAACGACGTTACATCCATTGCGATTATTTTGTTGTTGTTTATTGGGTGGTTCACGACACACTTTATGCACATTCACGGCTACTGGCGCCGCCTACACTGTTCCGCCGATGGGCCACGGGATTGGGAAATGTCCAAAGCGGCGCTAGTGTCGAACCCGGGACCTTTGGTACCAAGAGACCAACACCTTAACTATTCGGCCATCCCCGCACCTCCTTCGCGATTACAAGTGCCATACTTCGTGAGAATAAATACTGCTGTGTTAGCTCTCTCTGCTGTGTTAGTCTGCATCTCTTGCAACAGTTGGGAAGTAGCGAATGGCGCACGACTCGACGATTGATAAGTGTTTGCATTCAGGTGCTGCTTTTCTTTTCGCACCAGCAACCTATCAACAAAGCATGTTAGCGCAATTGCATCGTAGTGCGAATTTCGGTATACAAGTAGCCCGTAGCCTTCCAACAGCATCAGTCCCAACATGAGCGTCATCGTGCCGTCAGTGGTGCTGCTGGGAAGCTCTCTGGCTTTGCCAGATCTACAGGCATCCGAAGAGCGACTAGCATGCAGAGGAGTGGTTAATTTGGACACAGATGCATTATCAGACATAGGGACCCGTGCGGAGGTGGAACTGGACTGTGGCAACACTGCCCTGGAGAGGGGAACCACGCACACAATGAAATCTGTTAACCACCCCGCCAACTACCCAGCCGGAGATGAATGCGAATACTCGCTGGTGGCTGCGCAGAGCGGAGACAAAATTACCGTGACTTGTTCTGTTTTTTAACTTTTAATACGGCAACCGCTGCGCTTGTGACTATTGTGCAACCGCTGCGCTTGTGACGTGTGAGTTACTATGGCACGAGAGAGCCAAATGCTGCCATCGCTAAGTCTGTCATGAGAGTCAAGTGGAGTTCCGATTCGAGTAAGACACACCTGTGTCGCATGGAGGTGGCAGCGTCTTTCGTCGTCGTTCCTCCATCGCCGGCCAACTGCCGGTGTGGTGTTCCAAGCCGGTTATCCAAGCGCATCTTCGGCAGCGAGGAGACCAAGCCCAACGAGTACCCGTGGGAGGCGGCCGTGGCAAGGTCCCCCAGCTCCCTGGTCATTTGCGCCGGAACCTTCATCAACAGCCTGTACGTGCTGATGACAGCCAGCTGCACGGTAAGACGGTAACCGGCGGGCAAGGACGTGCTCATCAAGATGCACCGTGTCAGCATCAGCGACGATCACATCCGAAAACAGGTGCACCTGATCATCAACCACCCGAGTTACACGAGTTCACGCGTCTCTGCCTACGACTTCTCTTTCCTGAAGCTGTCGTCCGCCATCGCGCTTCGGGCGGACAACTCGACCGCTCCGTATCTGCCAACACTCGGGACCAACGCCAATCTGTTCGAGGGCGCAAAAGCGACCGGAGAGGATGGGGTAGCATTGCGAGAGGCAAGCCCACCAGGGCCCTGGGTGACCTCACCGTCACCATCCTGGGTAACTCCGCATGCAGGACCATCTACACCATTCTCACTCCGACCATGTTGTGCGCCAAAACGGATGACACCAGCAAGGGCATCTGGCTCAGCGACAACGGAAGCCCGCTCGTCTGCTTGGAGCGAAACAAGTACTGTATGATGGGCATGGCCTCGTTCAGAGGTGCCCCTAATAATGACTTACCGGGAGTGTACGCCAGGATCACAGCGGAGCTGCCCTGAATCAAACAGAACGCCCTGGATGGCCGACTAGTATCGCTCCGTCCTGCTTCACCTGGCATCGCTGCGTGGTGCTCCATCTAGTATCGCTGCGTCCTGCTTCACCTGGCATCGCTGCGTGCTGCTCCGCCTAGTATCGCTGCGTCCTGCTTCACCTGGCATCGCTGCGTGGTGCTCCATCTAGTATCGCTGCGTCCTGCTTCACCTGGCATCACTGCGTGGTGCTCCATCTAGTATCGCTGCGTCCTGCTTCACCTGGCATCGCTGCGTGCTGCTCCACCTGGTATCGCTGCGTCCTGCTTCACCTGGCATCGCGACGTGCTGCTCCACCTGGTATCGCTGCGTCCTGCTTCACCTGGCATCGCGACGTGCTGCTCCACCTAGTATCGCTGCGTCCTGCTTCACCTGGCATCGCGACGTGCTGCTCCACCTAGTATCGCTGCGTCCTGCTTCACCTGGCATCGCGACGTGCTGCTCCACCTAGTATCGCTGCGTCCTGCTTCACCTGGCATCGCTGCGTCCCACTTTACCTGGCATCGCTGCGTGCTGCTCCGTCTAACATAGCCGCGCACTGATCTCCCTAACATAGCAGGGTATTGCTCCGCCTGACATGGCCTCCCTCTGCTCCTCTTAGCATTGCCACTGTGACGATGATAGGTGGCTTAGGCAGCGACACTAGAAGGAGCAGGAAGCACGGCAGTTTCTTCTCCACCTATGACAGCAGTGCAGATGCATCAGGATAATGTCAGGGCGCTCAGAACAGCATTATATATGATAGTTACTGCTGATAAAGTGTCGGTAACGGGCCTACGCACTGACTATTTTACATGGCGCATTTATAAACTTTGGTGAAGGACGCTCGCCGCCCAGGCTGGATACATGCCGAGAAGCAACAGCAAACAAGCGAACTACTAACCTTCCATCACTGTTGATTCACTACCAAAGCCGGACGCGAATTTAGTTAACGAATGCTGAAGTGACTGACGGATCCAGCCCACTCGTTTATGTGGGAGAGGGAGAGCAACTTTCGGCACCGGCCTGTCCCTATCTCCTAGTGGTTCACCCAGTATTCGTGTCAGGGGAATGCAAACGCATTTGGGGGTGCCCACCTTACCCATGTTTTTAAGTCACACGATTTCGATCACGATTCTTCCAAATGGGCCGTTCAAGCAATAGTCATGAGAAATAATTTTCGATTGAGGGAGCCAGACCTACTACCGTCGTTTTTCTGTCACCGGATTCCTGCACCTCTCCATGTTCCCAGGGGTTTCTGACATCTATTCAAAAGTCACAGGGTTGCATTGCTAAAATTAAAATTACACTAATCACCAAAAATGAAATATGCTCCAAGATGAAACGTTTCTTTCAATAACACTCCGTTGCCTCCACGTGAAAGATCGTGCACTTGTTGGTATGCCTGGCACGTTCGCCGCATTCGCCATACTTGGTGCGCTTTTTGTCTTTTCGTGCAGTTTTTTTGGCCCCTTACGGTTTGATATTTGCTGTAATATAATGCTTCTGTGCCTTACTTGATATCATGGAATGCTTCGAATCAGGGTTCGGTCAGAAAATTTGATTCATATTTGTCTAGATTATTTCTCTTCTTCCAGCATTTGCTGGTGAATAATCAATATGGGTACCTCTCTGAACTTTGATGCACCTCATCTTTGTTTTGAAATATGATCCCAGATTGGGTACCGAGCCGAGACGTGTGTTGGTTCGGTGTATATACCACTTGCGCTTGTTCGTTTTCAACTTTGTTTTATGGCACGGAGCTATTGTTGAGTCCCCTAGGGCGTTTTTGAAACCCAACGCTTTTAGCTACCGATTTATTTTTGTGGACTGACTGTGTTGTTTTAGGGAATGGCGCATTTTGCAAGGTCCTCGTGTTTGTGTATCGCCTCGACGTATTGTTTTCTGAGCATGTTACTTTTCGCGGGCCCGGCCCTTTTTCGAAGCTGTAATGTCTTCTCTGCGGCCTCGGTATGTTTGCAATGTCTCAATGCGTTTTGAGTGCTTCTGTCTATTCTGAAAGTGTGAGTATTGTTGAATGATTTGCTGCGATGTATTGCGTATATCTGAAATGTCTGCACGCTACATAATTATATGCTATCCTGGGAAATTTATAGGCGACTGATCTTTTTCTTGGCTGTTCAACACTGTCCCGACGGCTCGTCTGATCTGCCTGATCCACCTGATCTGAGCTGATCTCAGCTGACCTGGCTGACCTGAGCTGCCTGAGCTGCCTGACCTGCACAGCTGGATGGAGCGCAGTCCCGACAAGACTAGATCCATCGAAACAAATGGATCTTGAAGCTGAGCCACTTCAAGGGCGGACACAGATGGGCCTCTGGGGAATGTAGCCTCTTGGTGGTGCCACCGAAGTAAAAACGTGACCCCCGTCTGACCGAAAACGGTGCTCTTCGGGGAAGAAAACTGAAGTCAACCATCAACTCCTCCCCCTCTTCCTCAACCATTTTTCCTCGTCTTTCACTATGATATACGGTGCACCCCCCCCTTCCCGCACCGAAAGAATTGTCACCAGAAGGCGCCCATCGAGAGACTTTCTGTCTCCACCCCCGACGAAAATTCCTGCATCCAGCCCTGAGCCACGCGTAATCCTGTGATAGCCTATTAATCTCCGTGTTGGTGATACGAGAGAATGCAGCTTTTATTTAAGCCATATGCAGGCTAACATCAGGTGGCGCCCGAACACAGCGACACGTCCACCTCGCTCCACACACTCCTACACCATGGTGGCCGGTGATGCAAGCGTGGAACTTCCCCCTGGGATGAGCATGCAGAGGCGCAGACAAGGGGAGGGCCAGTGGCCCGCCTGGTCCTAGCAACCAAAATACATCAGATCAAATAAAACGTAACATTTTCACCACGCAAAACTAGATTTTTCGGCTTGCTTCGCGCGACGAAAACGATCACTCTTCCATGACATTTTTGTGTTGATGGCATTGGTCAGGATCCTCATACGTTCTCCCAATGCATGGAAAGCTCAATCCCTGACATAGTATGGAAGCACAGGCCTGGGAGCGAGAGCAAAAAGTGCTATGGGGGATGAAAGTCGATGTTTGGACAAAATGTTTGCGGCCAACGCCATAAGGGTAATGGAGTAATCGAAGAATATTGTGGATCATGTTCCCCCTGGTTTCCCCTGCATCTACGGTATGTATGGCCAGACATTTTGGCGATACATACCTGTATGACCTAAATATTTCGTTAAATGAATGGATCTACCCATTGAATGATGGTTTCAGCCCCACCCCAAATGTGCTGAGCTTTCGCATGGAGCCTATAGACATTTTCTGGAAAAAATTGCTACAAAACGCCTTTGAACCAATCGGTCACATCGGACATTTTTTCAGCATCTCAACCCATGAATAGGACGGCACTGTTGTAATTGAAAACAAAATAAAATGTCCGAAGCTTTCATGAGATACTGATCCCAAACGTAATTCTACATAGCATCCTCACGCATGGCGGTTCGTTGGAAAGGCCCACACTGCACAAAGTACGATAATAAGCAAAGAAGCATAGACATCCTGAGCATGTCCGGCCACGAAGAACCCGTAGTGTTATTAGGCATATTGCATGCATTTAAATGCCATGGAATTTTGTATGCGAAGTGATTCCAGCTAAAATGTAATACTTACATCAATGACGATAGCATCATGCTCTGGAGTGGTTGTCCGCTTGAGGCCAGACCCTTCCCTTGTCCTCGTACGCAACTCGCATTCGGCCTGATAGCGGTTCCACGGCTTCGCCACTGTCTGTGCGCTCCTTCCAATTCTTCCGTCACATTCACCGTTACTGAATCACAATTCAGTGAAGCTGATCCATTTCAAAATAATTTAAGTGGTAGCCCATGTCTTCGTTATAAACCATCCAATGCTGTTC
>JAOTOL010001073.1:0-225000 GCA_034440575.1 Imbricaverruca yamaguchii | reverse complement strand
TCACATATCATCCTAATTCCGCCCTTCACACACGACCATTACCTTCCCGCCCCTCTAACCTATCTTCAGCATCTCAAGACTTCAAGATTTCTAGACCGACTCTCCAGCATCTTCAAGTTCAACTCTGCCACCCTCGCTTCTTCATCTGCCTCTAGGTGCTTCTACATCTGTCTCTACGTGCTTCTACATCTGCCTCTGCATCTTCATGACCTACTCTCCTCTACTAAACCTTACTACCTCTACTTAACTACAAGGTCAGTCCGGTGGTGCTGCCACTCCCTCCCACCCCGGGCTACCCCGAAACCCCAACCCGGCCTTCCCTCTGGTACCTTCTGGTGGATCTTTATCTGATCTGTCGTTCCGTGCTTTCTTCACGCAGAGTTTCTTACTTCTTTGTGTACTCTTCGACTTTATCTGCCCCCATTTTTATACCTGTCGGCCTTCCTTCACGCCATTCTGAACCCTCCGCCAAAACTTGTTACTACTGTGCACTGTTCACTGTCCCACACACCTGTCATATCACCCTTTGACCAACACCACCTACAAACCAAACTCGTACAACAGCACAAACTAGAGCATCGCGAACATGAACACCACACCCCACCCAACTGGTGAGTTCTTCCTCTGCCGCCGGGGGACGGGGAGCCCATGGGCTTCCTCGACCCCTGGCTGATGGAAAAGGAGACTGCCAGATACACAGGGGTGTCCCTGATTGCTAAACAACTTAGATCGGGGGCGCTCCTTATACAAGCACACACCGACATAGACGGTATGATGCTCCCAACTATACACCAAATCCGCGACACACCCATCTCAATCACCCCAGCCACAAACCTCAACACATCCCAAGGTACAATACACGCACGGGAGCTGGCCGGTATCGCGTTGGAGACCCTGGTCTGGAGAAACAGGGCGTCTCCGCCGCATACAGTCCAGCTCCAAGACCAGGGCAGCTACCATCACACATCATCATACTGACATTCCGCACCCGGACCCCACCGAAGCACCTCAAAGCATGATGTTACACCACACAGTCACACCACGCGCACCCCTCCCGCGGCGCTGTAAAAAGTTCTAACATAACGGCCACTCCAACACCAACACATGCGGACGATGCGATCAACAACATGCCACTGACACCTGCCAAAGCGGCGAGGCCTGCTGCGCCGCCTGCGGGGGGGGGGGGCACGAGGCTGGGGACACGACATGCCCCCAGTGGATGGCGAAGAAGGAGATTCTCCGCCTGGTCCACCTGGATGGTATGGAACTGTCCCTGGCCAGGAGGGCGGTGTCCGACCCGCTGGCGGCGTGGCCGACCCGCCGGGCAGAGCCGGGACAGTACAGACCGCCACCACCACCACGCGACTATACAGAATACCCGGCTCTGCCAACGCCCACAGCCAGGCGACACAAACACACCACAGCCACCTATCCACAAGCAAACCAAGCACAAACATCCACCAACAGCACAAGTAGAACGCGAGCACCAACACCAGCATTCATTTCAGGACAGCGAACGGTACACCAAGCACCACCACCACCACCACGAACCCGTCAACCGACACCCTCCCCACCCTCCCAACCCCCACCGCCACCACCCCAGCAACCAACAGCCTCTCCCTACCCACAAACCTCACCATCAGCAGACGAGTCGCCAACAAACACAATCCGCACGTACACCGACCGGGGCACAGAAACAGAGCAACACACTGACACCGGACACTCACCAACAGACACATACCGGCCCATCCCCCACACCAACTACCACCCCCTGCCCATCAACAGCCACCACTCACCCACCAACACACTGACACCGGACACTCACCAACAGACACATACCGGCCCATCCCCCACACCAACTACCACCCCCTGCCCATCAACAGCCACCACTCACCCACCAACAACAAAAGCCAGGTAGAGCTCCAAAAAACCCAACTCACCGAAAACACCCCACCCGAAATCAATGAACTAACTCATGCAATGGAACACACGCCGACTCATTAGACACTCGCATGAATTCCAACATTATGCACTACAAACAAATCTCATATCACTATGCATTCAAGAAACACACTTCAAACCTAACCACCCATATTCATTCAACATCCCTCACAACACAATACGCAGACAAGACACATACAGCACACACAGATCAGGCAGTGTATGCGCATATATTAGGAACACGACCCCTCACCGCCTGATACAAATCAACACCACAGCAGACATACTACTAACTGAAATTCATGGACACAACATAGCTTACACACTCATCAACATCTACGATCCCCCCTCGCGAAACACAGAAACCCTCTCGAAATTAACTAAAGCACTTGACCAAATTCGCACACCTGCTATAATCACCGGAGACTTCAATTCGCATCAACCCCTATGGGACAGCCGCACAACACAGCCTGATCACAGAGCACACACACACACACACTCATCACAGCAGCCACATAACATAATCTCACAATACTGAACATCAGCTCATCAACCTATCTCGTACCAATCAGCTCCAGCCTCCCCACGCCCCCAGACGTTACACTCGCTTCCTCGCGTATAGCCCTCACCCTGTCCTGGATATCCGACCCCGATCCACACTTCAGCGACTACGCACCCATGACCATTACCTTCCACCAAATCCCGACCACTGGCCCACCCAACCCCCAGCCAGGCCGGTAGAACCTAAAAAACATCCTGGGTTCCCCTTTCAGAATCCTTAGCTGCACAAACAGCACACAATCCACAACACACTCCAGAACAGTTTGCAGACATACTCCTCACCACAGCACACGAACACATACCACGAACAACACCAAGACATCAATACAAACCTCGCTCGGCTCCCTGGTGGAGCGAAGAGTGCCATCGGGCGACCCGCGCGAGGAGCCACGCACATCACAGATACGAGAGACACCACACACCAGAAACACTCACAGCATACAAACGACGAAGAACTTGATGCAAACGCACTATCAGACAAGCCAACAAGACTTCCTGGAAGACATTTTGCATTCAATTTAGTAAATGCACTCCTCTCGGTGAAATTTTGACACTCCTTGGAACCTTTCGACACAGACAAAGACCACCAATCAAAGCAATCACACTTAGACACAACAACAACACTGTCACAGACCCACAAACAATAACAAACATATTCGCACACCACTACCATTCTAGTTCCTTTTATGCTTCCACGAGCCCCCCCCCCCCACTCCACCTCCAATCAGACCCACACCCACATACCTTTACAACATTAGATTCACACTCACAGAACTACAATTACCAATTGCACAGACAGGTAACACAAGTGTAGGACCGGACAACATTCACTATTCCTTCTTCAAACACCAAGAACAGCGCTACACACATTACTCGACACTTACAACATCGTGTGGACCACACACGCATGCCCACCATCCTAGTTACGTGCTTTTCTCATAGCTATACCTAAACCAAACACGGACTCAATTATCTGCATCACCTATCTCCCTACTGCCCTCACTAGCTGTTTCCACAAACTATTCGAACGCTTTGTTAAAAAAACGCCTTCTCTACATAATCAAAATACACAAACCAATCTCTCCTATTCAATCAGGCTTTCTTCCTAATCCATCATGTTTAGACAACCTTACTTACCTTGTCACACACATCCAGGAAGCGGCGGCAGGGAAACGCTTCACTGTCGCCGTCTTCCTGGACCTTAGACAAGCCTACGATCCCATAAACATGACAGCAATAGTACAACACCTACACAGCATGGGTATACAGGGTAGACTACTACACTATCTTCATTTATATCTCCTAACCGCTCATTTCAAGTCAAAATTGGACCCCATACTTCAGACACAAAATTCTCCACAACCGGCTTAATGCAAAGTTCCACTCTCAGTCCCCTTCTCTTTATTTTAGGTCTAAATTCAGCTATCACCGACAACCTTCCGGATAAAATTGTAAGATACGCAGACGACATAGTCATATGGACATCACACGAAACACCAAGCAACGCACTAGGAATGCTATAAATCACATAAATACAATTACACAACAAACTCGCCTCACTAAACCTCCACATTGTACAAAACAAATATAAGTGAATGATTTTCGGCTACCACAAATACACAGACTTACCACCACTAAAAATAGACCACACACCCATCTCATTCGTTACCACAGCAAAATTTACAGGCATAACTTAAGACCCAAAACTCACCTTTCGGCCACACATCTTAGATATTCAAAAACGCGCATAAAAAGAATAAACATTCTTAGAACACTATCCGGCACAAACTGGGGATCCGATCGAAACACACTTCTAGCTCCTTACAAATCACTCATTCGACCAATTTTGGAATACGGATCCCCACTCTTCGAAAATACAGCTAAATCAAACCTCAAAATTTTAGATTCTCTTCAACGCCCATGCCTACAAATAGCCACCGGAGCCTACATCACCTCATCTTCTCTTGCTCTTCACATACGCATATGTTCCACATAGCAGAAATACAGCACAGATGCACAGAAGCACTACTTAAGTACCACTACAAGACACAACTCACTAAACAACACCAATGCAACCAGGCACTAAAACTTCGCACAGCACGCGCACACCAACTCAGGAGAACAACACCACTAAAACTACAATAGGCTGCCGCACACAACGTCACGCAAACACTCTAGACATAACACTCCCCACAACAACACCACTCCCACCACCCATCGCATGGTGGAAAAAACCAACACCCAAAACACACTTCCTTATTGACAGACCGAAAAACACACATGCTCACGTAGAAATGCAAGAACTATTTTTTCAATTCACAGCACAATATGCCAACTACAACACCATATCTACAGAAGGTTCCAAATCACATAAACAGCAGACGGGCACAGCGGCGGTGCTGTACCCCAACGCAGCACCGCCGCTGGTCATCCTGCGTGCCCGTCTGCACGACACAGCATCCACATACACAGCTTAATTATTCGCAATCTTTTCGGCATTCTGCATTATCTACATCAAAATTGAACACATTATAGCCACAGACGCAAAATCAGCACTTCAGAGCATAACACCCTACACCAAATACAAACACCCCTCATACCAAAAATATTATACATCCACAAAAAACTAACCATACAACAACGTCTACTACATCTCTGGATCCCAAGTCACAATACTAGCCACAAACCACACAATGTCCCTATTCATAATCAGTCTGGTGCCCCATAATACGACAGGTCATTAACAAACACGTACAACAAACATGAGATACAGCAGTAACACAGCTACACGAAATACACCCCAAACACGAACACTGGCACTCCATCAACCAAAACACCAGACTCAAAGAACGGACACTAACACGACTACGCATAGGACACACAGCACTCACACTCATACCTCCTACTAAATCAACAACGACCACAATGCACCACATGCCATCACACTCACAACTAAATACATACTCATATACTGCACCAAATACAACAAACAAAGACAACGTATCACAAACTACTACACAACACACAACATCCCACTGAACCTAACCACGCTCCTCAACGACGACCATCCACCATTACACGAACACCTCTTCCATTTCCTCAAGATTACACGCATTCTGGAACAATTGTGGAAATGAGAAAAAGGGGAAAAAGGAAAAGATGTGCTTAAAAAAAAACAAAAGAAAAAATGAACAAAAAATATAAAAACGGAAGAGTAAAAGATACGTTACAAAATACATAATAAAAACATGTTCTTGCAATGTTAACCATATGGCGATGACCCCCCCCCCACTACACCCCATACCCCAATGTGGCACCGACCGGACTGACACCCTTTCTCGACTACATCATCTCCGGCTCTCAAACAACTCTACTGTACCATCTCTACATCTTCAAGCGATCCGGACCACATCAACTCTACGCTTCAAGACTAGGTCAACTCTACCTAAACATCGCTCGACAGATCAACTAACCCATCCCCATCTGTTACATCCTCCTACCCTACGCTGCTCACGTCGTCTCTTGCACATCTTCTCAGCAACGGGAACCAGCCGACATCATCACACGGTGGCAGGCTGCCGAAATTAACCCCACACACACGCATATCTTACTATATCTCACTGACAAGCCTGCAGCGATCCGGGTGGTGAGAACATGGCTGGGTGGCTCTTCGTATGTTCTTTGGGCAGCGCGTTGCCCAACTTAAAATTGAGCCTATCGAATCCCCAATGTTTGGCCTATCTCTATCTCCAATCTCAGCCTCAACGTTGGAGTTGTTCTCAGCCACAGCACCTTGTATTAGTTCCAGCTGTTTACGCCGACCCACCTGACCGACACTGGATGACCGATGAGAAGGTGGCCCGCCGTGGGATGACAGCATACTGCGGCAGTCTCACCTTGAATGATCGGAATGTTCTGATTTCAGCGAATACCAGTCTATATGCCCACTACGTGTTTAACACATTCGACGTCGACTTAGTGGATCCAGTGATCAATTTTGAGGTGAGGGTTCGCAGAAAATCGATTTCTATCATCAGTGCATCTTCGGAATATCATTAGTTCGTCTTCCGAATGGGCCACAATAGTTTTCCTGCGGTGAACGCTGAGCACGTTTCGGAACAGTGTAGGGTACGCGCTTATTTCCCCACACCTGATTAACAATAAGCGGGATGCAATTTGGTTGCAGGAATCTTGCATGAGAAGCGTGTTTCAGCGTTCTACACCCGGTACGTGGATCACCGTGGAGTTTCACATCGCTGGGACGTGCGATATTTGGTGGTCTGTATTTGATGGAAGCCCATGATTTTCCCGTTAGTTTGCGTGTTTGACATTCCAAATGCGGCTTTTCAAATCGGCCATGCTTTCATTTGTCACCAACACATTCCTTTTCATTCACTCTGGCTGCATATTTGTTTCATCACATATATTTCCGATCAACCGCACACAAACATATTTTTTGCTTTCGGCGTCGAAGACATTTTTGTTTATGTCATCTAGAACTGCAATTCCGACAGCGTATTACTCACTTAAACATTGTCGTAAAAGTGCCATAGACCGTGTCCGCTGTCGTTGCTCGAATGCTCCGGATGGTGTGAGGAACTCTGAACCGACAGATCTGGAGAGTCGCCGCCAATGTCCGCCTTCACCAGGGAGACGCACCCTCCAGAATTATCGCACGCGCTGCATTCAGACTGTATTCAGATTATGCATGAATTTCGTAGAAATGTGGTTAGTTCCAAAATTTGCCCTCATGAATAGTCATCCAGTGTTGTCAAAATCGCATTTATAAGAAGGATCCAACATCGAAAATAAGGAACCAGGACATATGCGATGCACGCGACATTTCTGTTGTGAATTAGCTTTGTGTGCGAGAGGTCAGCCCAAACTCAAAGGTAGATGAGGCATAAAGCATGGCTGATATTAAATGTCGCCTCGCAGCACCACAAACGAAGCTCATAGAATACCAGGTTTCCACCAAATTGAACCCGCTAAACATCATGCGTTCCAGCGATACACCAACAATGTTATACGGTAGCGCTGAGGAGATGGAAACAACACGCAGCGAAGAGGGTGGATTAGGGAAACTCATATTACGCCCAGCGTCCGTTTGTTGTTCAGCATGTCTGTGCATCATTTAGGTAAAATGGAGCCATTGGGCAGGAAAGATAAATTCATCACTGAACGGTATTCACCAGTGACCGGTGTTCACCAGTGACCGGTATTCACCAGTGACCGGTGTTCACCAGTGACCGGTGTTCACCAGTGACAGGTGTTCACCAGTGACCGGTGTTCACCAGTGACCGGTGTTCACCAGTGACCGGTATTCACCAGTGACCGGTGTTCACCAGTGACCGGTGTTCACCAGTGACAGGTGTTCACCGGTGCTGGTGGTCACCGGTGCCGGTGTTCACCGGTGACCGGTATTCACCAGTGACCGGTGTTCACCAGTGACCGGTGTTCACCAGTGACCGGTGTTCACCAGTGACCGGTGTTCACCAGTGACCGGTGTTCATCAGTGACATGTGTTCACCAGTGACCGGTGTTCACCAGTGACCGGTGTTCACCAGTGACAGGTGTTCACCAGTGACAGGTGTTCACCAGTGACCGGTGTTCACCAGTGACAGGTGTTCACCGGTGCTGGTGGTCACCGGTGCCGGTGTTCACCGGTGACCGGTATTCACCAGTGACCGGTGTTCACCAGTGACCGGTGTTCACCAGTGACCGGTGTTCACCAGTGACCGGTGTTCACCAGTGACATGTGTTCACCAGTGACAGGTGTTCACCAGTGACCGGTGTTCATCAGTGACAGGTGTTCACCAGTGACCGGTGTTCACCAGTGACCGGTGTTCACCGGTGCCGGTGTTCACCGGTGACCGATGTTTACAAGTGACCGGTGTTCGCCATCTCAGGACTTCCTCAAGTGGCTGTCGAGGCTGTGCCGCGGCACGGTGGAGGAGAAACTGCAGTGGTTGTTCCGGCTGTACGACATCAACAAGGACGGCAGGATTACACGCGGCGAGATGGCCTCCGTGTTCGTCAGCATCTACGCGCTGCTGGGTGGCTCGACGCTCGCGCTCCTCCAGGAAGACTCGGTCGTCTCCAGAAAGGTGGAAGAGGTGTTTCAGGTGGGCGTGCGGCTGCTAGACGCGGGGCGGTGGCCATTAGACCGGTTGACATATCAACTTTTTTCGAAGATAGCTTCATCTCGCATATTTTCCCATTGTTTGGTTCATTTTAAGTCCATTGGTGTTGGTTTTAGCAGGATCGATCAATATCTTAGGGTGCCGCATCGACCCCAAAGTTTGCGTGTTCGGACTTCCAACTTGCCGTTTTTGCCCGCAAGTCTAGCGGTTTTCTACTCTGGTATCTCATCGTCACGCAACATTCTGCAGACTTACCTACCAGCGCATCCAGTAGCTTTCTACCTCGACATGTCTCCAGTGCATCGTTATTTGCAGCCCAAAGAGCGCGTTTTCTAGCGAGGAACTGGATATGGGTCAGTGACGGTATGGTTGTCCGTCACCCTGATCTTGCTTCCACCAGATTTTTGCCAAGTCGCATACGCCCTGCGAAATGACGCTCTCAAGTCGGTAAGTAGATAACTCACACTCAGATCAGGTGTTTACTGTACCCTGGCAGTGAATTGAGTGATTTCCGGCATAATGACACTCGATAAGAGCCTTAACAAATTTTAACCCAGATAATAAAATAGTCGCAGCCACTCGAACCATCTCGATACAACTGCAAAATCAGCCGTCGCGTTTCCGCGCTTTCATTTATTTATGGTGGCTGGTAGGATCGCCAATGACTGAACGCTGGATATGACTGTGGCTGAACACTGAACACCTTGAGCATCAATGAGCGCTCGACAATAGGCGAAACAATTGCAGGCGAATTTAAACGAACATGAAAGTAGATAACAAATAACTTATCACATCGTGTTAACAAATCACATCGAGATAACAAATCACATCGAGCGGTGGGTCAAGCCCCAGTGTTGCTGTCATGCAGAGACGAGACCTATTGCTTTTCACGTTCATGGCAGCTTTGCTACTTCGGTAATCTCGCTCTGTGGCTCTCAACAGCTTGCAAGAGCCACTGGAACTGGGACTCGTCGCCGACCATTCCAGCGAACTCCTTCAGCATGCTGATCCCCCGCTCGGCTAGATCATTTGTGAGTCCCCATCTCAAATCTCTGATTCAAACATGTATGCATCCAAGTCTTCATACAAACCCAGCCTGACACCATCTCAATCTCTTGTTAACGTTCACACACAATCTTCAACTTGTACACAGATCGACCTTCAACATACTAACTCCCATCTCAAACGATTACATCTCAACAGTTATACAGCGGTTTCAGACAGTCAGTCTCAGACATGCCTTCAATAGTGACCCCGGGCGGTCTCACTGCCTCACTGCCTCTTTCCTCACTGCCCGCAAATGTGCCTTACCAGCATAGATCTTGGCTTGCCCAATCATCCGAAACTGCCTAGGACCTTTCTGGTCTCCATAGAAGGCTTCATCTCCAGCTCTGGTCTGAGCGGTCAGCACGCGGTTCCTCCTGATATCCTCCAGAGCATCAGGAGCTCCAATGTCCCAGAGTTGGTCCAACTTCTCTACAAAAAGCCTTCTCTTGCCCTGTGGGTTTGATCGCCTTGTATTCTTCTCGAGTTTCCGCCACTCCGTGAAAAGTAACTCGAGCCTCTGCTGGCAGTTGTATGGCCGCATGGGCCTGATACGGGCCACTTAAAAAAAAGGGAGCACATTCTCCACTGTGATCTTGCATGCTTCACTTTTGCCCTCACACCTTCACTCTCTTTCACGTGAAACAAGAACTGTAGCACTTGCCTTACTGTGGGAAACTGAGACCCTGTGAGTGATGGTCTTGGTTGGCCCACCAAGAACTTCTCAGTGTCCTTTCTGAGTCTTTTGGATTTGTCTTTTTCAGCGCCTGGAGGAGGCTCTGCGATGACCAGTTTCTTCCCACTTATTGCGCTGATTGGCTCCATAACAGACAATTCCTTTGGTGTCCAATGGACATACCAAAATGTTATAAACAAATCTTTCAAGCTCATGAGTGGCTAGAAATTCACCTGTCAAAAATCGAGTAGGTTAGTTATTAATGGAAAACGAGCATCAGTCCCTGTTGTGTGAAGTTCCGTCCAATAACAGCCGTTCCTTTGGCTTGGCATTGACAGAGCACTTTTGAGGCTTTTATGTTTCAAGTGTTTCATAACTGGATTTTCAGTGAACGTCCATCACCATAAAAACGTCGCAGGTTGACAAAAGCAGGGTAGGAAAGAGTTGACGAACCTGGGATGGTATTTTGAAATACTGGCCCAGGTTCTCCAACATATGGCATATTTTGCAAAGCATCTTTTGATAATTTCCTTCGTGGGTCAGGAAAATCTTTTTGAGGGATGATTTTTGGAGCTAATTTTGGAGTCATCATTTTCAGGATGATGTGGCATCATGGCGATCTCATCTGTCCATTCCCACCCATTCAGCACTCTCCATCACCTCAAGCCTTACAAAAATTGTCAAAAAGTATCTAAGTACGGCCAACTCTGAAGACTTCTTTGGCCATACTAAGGACGGACTTCTTCATACCTCATAATTTGCACCACATGGTGACAGTGACGTCGCAAGTTGGTAAGTCTGCAGAAGGTTGCCTGATGATGAGATACCAAAGTGGAAAACCGCTGGATTTGCGACCAAAAAAAAGATCGATTTGGAAGTCCGAACATGCAAACTTTAGGGTCGACGCGGCACCCCAAGATATTGATCGATCCTGCTAAAACCAACACCAATGGACCTCAAATGAACCAAATAATGGGAAAAATTGCGAGATGAAGTTATCTTCGAAACAGGTTGAAATGTGAACCTGTCTAGTGTTCAGTGTTCACTCACAATCATATCCAGTGTTCAGTCATTGGCGATCCTACCAGTCACCATAAATAAATGAATGCGCGGAAACGCGACGGCTGATTTTGCAGCTGTATCGAGATGGTTCGAGTGGCTGCGACTATTTTATTATCTGGGTTAAAATTTGTTAAGGCTCTTATCGAGTGTCATTATGCCGGAAATCACTCAATTCACTGCCAGGGTACAGTAAACACCTGATCTGAGTGTGAGTTATCTACTTACCGACTTGAGAGCGTCATTTCGCAGGGCGTATGCGACTTGGCAAAAATCTGGTGGAAGCAAGATCAGGGTGACGGACAACCATACCGTCACTGACCCATATCCAGTTCCTCGCTAGAAAACGCGCTCTTTGGGCTGCAAATAACGATGCACTGGAGACATGTCGAGGTAGAAAGCTACTGGATGCGCTGGTAGGTAAGTCTGCAGAATGTTGCGTGACGATGAGATACCAGAGTAGAAAACCGCTAGACTTGCGGGCAAAAACGGCAAGTTGGAAGTCCGAACACGCAAACTTTGGGGTCGATGCGGCACCCTAAGATATTGATCGATCCTGCTAAAACCAACACCAATGGACTTAAAATGAACCAAACAATGGCAAAATATGCGAGATGAAGCTATCTTAGAAAAAAGTTGAAATGTGAACCGGTCTAGTGGCCATCGCCGGGTGCATGCTGGGATAGCGCATGGTCTCGTTTTCCAAATTTCGCGAGAGATAATTCCGAGCTTCCTCGAAATCTCTGGGGATGAACTATGTACATGCAGTACTGCGGGGGATCGTATCCCTACAGACCCCATAGACATCCCCTTGGGAAAGTTCAATGCAACAGGAAGCCATTTACTTAGCTCAGCGCAGGTTTGAAGTGCCAGATATGTACTTTGGTCGCAGAAGCTAACACGCATCTAGACGGCGCTTCTCCCCAAGCCAGCTGTTTAATATTTATCACAGTATAATCTGCACAGATATCAAAAACGGATGAAGCCTAGCCGAATGCGCCTGCATTAAGGGAAACAACAAGCGAGCCTTGAACACCAAAATAGTCCCTTAAATCAAGTAAAAATAGTCATGAACAATGAAACAAACTGTAGAATGATTTCCTAGCAGCATTGGAAGACAGCTGCAGCAGAAAATGAGTCTCATTCACCATTTCAAGACGAGAGTGAGTGAAAAGATTAACAACAGCCAAAGTTTGCACACTATCTACGATCCATTTTCCTGTTACGGTGCGCACAGGACGGGCGATGTTTACCCCAGACCGCAGTCCAATGTAGTGCTGATCGGGGCCATGCTATGGCCATTTTTATCAAGCAATATCTCTGTAACGGCATCTTACTAATGTACATCAGACTAAAAATGTGCATGCATTTTATTAAAAACGACACAGTGGTTCCTAGTTGTAAGCTATGCTACAAATGTATACAAATTTGGTGTAAGCAAGAGTGACATTTTTCCACAACAAAGGGTATTGCAGTTCATTCAGTAATAGTTAAGGCGAGTGGCCATACTCGCTGCGTTCCAAGACTTGTCGGGTGTTTTATCGTAGTTTTGCCGAGTCCGTCGTGGTACAGAGTAACCGGGAATGGTCGGGGCAGCAATACCACAGCTGCACTACCACGTGACAACCTCTGTCCTCGATGGTCGGGGCCCGTTGGTGTGTTGGCGGGAAGGTGGTAAATTGAGGCGAAGATTTGTGAAACCATAGGCGCAAGGTTATCTAGGAACGCTGGAAGCACGAGCTCGATTACTCGTTGCGTTTTGCTGATGATGACTTGCAACATCAATGGATACCCTGTGACTTCGCTGATGATAGCTTGCAACATCAACATAAAATATGTGGTTTTCCTGATGATCACTTGTAACATCAACGGATTCCATGTGGTCTTGCTGCTGATCATTTTCAACATCAACGGATTCCACGTGGTTTTCCTGATAATCACTTACAACATCAACGGATGCCATGTGGTTTTGCTGATGATCACTTGCATCACCAACGGATACTATGTGGTTTGCTGATGATCACTTGCAACATCAACGGATTCCACGTGGTTTTGCTGCTGATTATTTGCAACATCAACAGATACCATGTGGCCACCGGACATGCAACCGACGGTATTATTCACAGAAACTGTGGTGCACTTACCTTGATATACCTGGGAGAGTAGTTTGGTGCTGAACACCCAGTCACTCTTTTCCAAATACTGAGAAAGACCAAACGGCGATGTTTTCACCTCGACAATAGTCGTATATCTACCGGTAAATTTGATACATCACTAAATGTGTTGTGCCAAAATGTGGAGTTTTCGCGTATTTTCAAGACATGGGTGTCAACAACAGTTGTGGTTTTGAGGCCGTATTTCCTCTCCTGCGAAGATTCTACATACATATATTTATATATATATATATATATATATATATATATATATATATATATATATATATATATATATGTACATATGCATGTATGTATATATATATATGTATATATATGTACATATATGAAATATGCTGATATATGCACATTTATTTACTTTTCCAGAGTTTCCATTTATTTCACCAGACGTTGATTGTGGCATCATCTACAGCAGTTCAAAGACAAGCATTGCTGCTCTCCATATTGTAGCTTTCTGTACTATTGATGAATTGTGTTTAAATCGGCTTACTTGGTTGATTGGCTGTGAAGATACGTTAGATGGAGGCCACGGACTTTGTCAAATTCTACGATATTGTCTTTTGACGCCATGTGCCGTTCTCATCAGTCTTGCTGGACACACGTGACGTTGCCCTCATCAGTCTTTCTGGACACACGTGACGTTGTCCTCATCAGTCTTGCTCGACACACGTGACGTTGCCCTCATCAGTCTTTCTGGACACACGTGACGTTGTCCTCATCAGTCTTGCTCGACACACGTGACGTTGCCCTCACCGGTCGTTCTGGACATACGTGACATTGCCCTCATCAGTCTTTCTGGACACACGTGACATTGCCCTCATCAGTCTTGCTGGACAAACGTGACGTTGCCCTCATCAGTCTTGCTGGATACACGTGACGCTGTCCTCATCAGCCTTGCTGGACACATGGTCATTGCTGACCGTTTAGGTCTGTGCAAGCCGTTAATGGGCTGCTGAAGGTGCACGGGCGTGCCCATTGGGCTTGCAGAGTTGGGGCACATCAACTGTCGAAACCAGCTGGAACCGGTGAGTCAGCTCCTGAAATAGATGGCTGCTTTAAACAAGAAGAAGAATAGGTTCATTTTTCACTTAGCTAACCTATATTGTGGCACACAGCCACGAAAAACAAACACGAAGCTCACTAAATCACATAAAACCAAAACCTTACCATTCTAATTTGAATTGGCTGTATCCAACAGCTGGCTGCTGAAGCATATATGCATACAAGGTGGGATAATTTAACACACAACAGGTACACAACACAACAGGTAGTGGCATTCGGCTAAAACCAGAATCATCGTTAACCTGAGACACGTTAACACCAATCAGCATAATTTGTGATGATGTCCGAGTACCAGACTATTTCTTTTGAAACGCAGTATTCAGCGTTTGTTTATTGTTCAGATATTTTATGAAGATAGTTGTCCTCATAACCGAACACGCAATGGTGGAAGGACACTCATCCAGCATATAATATCTTACGTCTGATAGGCTATCAAGGAAAGGCATATTTCAGAATTAGCCCACGATTAAGCCTGTTCTCTGGCTCATTGGGCACTATTAAAAGCTCTGACTAGTTTTGTTTCACCTGGGCCAGTATGCTTATAACATAAAGTCCCAAAATGCCGGCTTCATCGTTGAATTGATATATGCAAACGCTCGTACACAGACAAGAAAAAAACAGAGCGTGGGCCAAACTTCCCTGCAGGTGTGCAATCGTAGCTTCAATGTCGCTTCTGTACGCACCATACTGCCTTTCAAAGGGCGCGGACAGCATCAGAGATGTCAATCCTGTTCTCCCCGCCCACCGCGCGATGTATGCCGACTGCTGATCTGCTCAGCTATCACCAAATTAATATCAACTTATCTCAGATTCGTAGCAGTTCACCACTGCCCCTTGCGCCGTATCTCACACTGTTGATATTTCACCGCTAATCCCTTAGCCGAGTCTCACCGCTGCTGCCTGGGCCACTCCTCTCTGTTTTGCAGAAGATGGACGCGAACGGAGACGGCGCAATATCGCCCGAGGAGTTCGTCCATTTCTGCTCCTCCGACCACAACACCCTGCAGTCGATCACCCTGCTCGGCACCGTGCTATGAGCGCCGACCACGACCCGAGGTCACCGGCCGGTCAGACGTGTGCGCTCCACGGCGGCGGCGGCGGCACGGACTGAGCTGACGGGGCTGACGGCGACACGGACTGAGCTGACGGGGCTGACGGCGGCACGGACTGAGCTGACCGGGCTGACGGCGGCACGGACTGAGCTGACTGGGCTGACGGCGGCACGGACTGAGCTGACCGGGCTGACGGCGGCACGGACTGAGCTGACCGGGCTGACGGCGGCACGGACTGAGCTGACTGGGCTGACGGCGGCACGGACTGAGCTGACCGGGCTGACGGCGGCACGGACTGAGCTGACTGGGCTGACGGCGGCACGGACTGAGCTGACTGGGCTGACGGCGGCACGGACTGAGCTGACTGGGCTGACGGCGGCACGGACTGAGCTGACGGCTACGGGCGACTGGGCTGACGGCGGCACGGACTGAGCTGACCGGGCTGACGGCGGCACGGACTGAGCTGACGGGGCTGACGGCGGCACGGACTGAGCTGACTGGGCTGACGGCGGCACGGACTGAGCTGACCGGGCTGACGGCGGCACGGACTGAGCTGACTGGGCTGACGGCGGCACGGACTGAGCTGACTGGGCTGACGGAGGCACGGACTGAGCTGACTGGGCTGACGGCGGTACGGGCAGCGCCGGTGTATGTGTGGCGTCACACTCACCTTGGCAGCCGCCAACTGCCCGGGAAAGTAACGCGCCGATCACGTGCACAGTGCAAGCGTGCATGGTGAAGACGTGCACAGCGCACCATTCGTGCAGGCCGCCCGTCAATGCAGCTCATCAGTGCCGATCGCAAGCGCTGCGGTGTCAGTGTGCGGTTTCTCGTGTCGGAGAGGACGCCAACAGCCTCCGGACAGGAAGGCGGCGCGCCAATGTGGCCAGCTGCGGCACGCGGGTGATGTGACGGACGCGGCCGTGCTGACAGCCGATCACGTGCCACCAGTGGACGCGGCGGTGACGCCGGCCGGCCGGTGCGCGTGCCGTGCACCAGTGTGTGTGTACCGCGCGGCAGCGGCCGATCATGTGCCGCTGCCCAGGGGGCCGGCCGGCGCCAACACAGTGAGACACCAGAGTCCAGGCACCACCGCCGCCGCTGCACAGATCGATGCTGACCGCGCCGCTCGCGGCGACCTGCAGGGCGCGCGACGGCTGGCCGAGCGCAGGACCAGTGAGCGGCGTGCTGCACTTATCGCAGTCCACGTGCGCATAGTTCATTACCAGTTTATGGATCGCCGTTTATGTGTGTATGTTCACTCCGGCTCGTTTCGTGATATCGCTGGTGACGGCAGCGCTGTCCTGTGTGGATGGATGATTACCGCTGTATCGTGGAGAGAGAGCAACAGATTAAGAGAAAGAGGGAGAATTAGAGACAGAGAGAAAGAGTGCGAAAAGTGAAAGATGGCAGAGATTTAGTGGATCCGCATCCTGATACCGTTGACTTGGCTGTCGTATGCTGTGAAAGCCATAGAACCACGGACACCTTGGCGTTCGTGCGCTGTGAAAGCCAAAGAACCCCGGGCAACTTTGGTCTGGGCTCTTCCATGTTTGATTAAGCGTAATTGTTTTTGATCCATTTGTTGCCGACATCGTTATCTTCACAGTGAAATTGTGTATCTACGCATATATATATATATATATATATATATATATGTATATGTACGTATATATACATGTATGCATACATACATGCATATATACATATGTATACATATATGTATATATACATATATATACATATATATGTATATATGTATGTATAATCAATGGCGTATATCCTACTCGTGGTGGGTTGAATCGAGGAGTTCGTCATCGGTTTGGGTAAGACATTCATACTCTGAATCGTTGGCATGATATGTGAATATATATTACTGACCGATGCGTATCGAATTCTTTCAACATAATACCCAGTTTTGTCCTGTGTAGGACAAGTAGGTTACTGGTTCAAGGCCACTTGACATCGTGAGCAGGGATTTCGAGCTGCGGGTAGAGGATCTATGGAACACACACACACACACACACATACATACATATATATATATATATACATATAGAGAGAGTGAGAGAAAGAGAGAGGGATAGAGAGATAGAGAGATCGAGAGATAGAGATAGAGATAGAGAGATATATAGATAGGTAGATATATATATATATAGAGAGAGAGAGAGAAAGAGATACACAGAGAGAGAAAGAAAGAAAGAGAAACAGAAAAAGACAGAAAAAGAGAAAGGGGGAAAAAAAGAAAAAGAAGAGAGAGAGAGAGAAGAGAGATATAGAGGGAGAGGGAGAGGGAGAGAGAATGTGTCGGTATTCTGTGCCTGCCAGACAGATACCAAGTCACATGCAAAATGAGTCCGTAGTGAGGGGGCATCGGCATTCTGGATGCCAGGGGATCGGTCTTGTAAATCAAGGAATGCGGTTTCGAGACTAACCGACCATGACAATGTTTATTTCCAGTTCCATGTAAAAGACGAAATGGAGAACAGAAAGATAGGAAGGACAGGGAAAGACACGAAGGTATCCATTTGTTATCCTCTGTTATCCTGTGTTGATATCATCTGTTGTCAACAGGGTTCCCAAGGAACAACGTGGAGGAGAGGGAAAACATGTTCCGTGCATGCCAAGGGAAGTTGCTCCCTCCTCTTGGTTTCTCTGGGATAGCTTCAGAACTAATTGGGACAGCAACATGAGACTTTCAGTGGCTTCACTGTACTACATGCTACGTAATGTTCTATTGATCATCATTGTCATTTTACATCATGCTCTATTAATGTCATAAATTCGTTCGTAAGGGGTCTCAAACGGTTACTTGCTATGAAGTACAATCGGAGCAATGCAACCGACAAATCAATGTAAACGACTGGAAAAGATATTCAAGTAGTTATTCAATCGATGTATCGGTTTCCAAAGAGATGACATCAGATATTAATTCACGGGGGCACCAGGGAGGTGTCCCCGTGAATTAATCATAATCTACTCCTGATTAGGTACCTAAGTACCTAATCACCAGTACCTTCACCACGCATTTTATGCGTGGTGAAGGTACTGCTTCCGGGGAATCACCAGGAAATTATGCTAATGTAGGTGGCGAAGGGCGTAAATGGCGAATTCAGAGCCTGCGTGCGATCAGATCAGATTTGGGAGATTTGCGACCGGAGACGAGGACCTGGGTGTCGTCTGCGAACTGGGTGACGTGCGCTACTGGGGTGTGCAAACTGAGGCCTTTCGAAAAGAGGCAATAGAGGAGTGGACCTAATGATGAGCCTTGAAAGACACCTATGTTGTTTGGGAGAAAGGAGGAGAGATGCATGTTTCCGCGTTGGTCTGAGATGTAAACAGCCTGCGTGTGGTCCCAGATATGCTTTAAACCAGCCGGTATGGATTTCATCGTGTTCTAGTTTAGTAAGCAGTTTGGTGTGGTCTCTTACGTCGAAGCATTTACTGAGGTCCAGCATGTAAAGGAGAGAAGTCAGCAATGTCCGAAAGGCCCATTGCTGCTAGTATTTTGTTCGTGACTGAGATAACAGCGGTTTCCCTAGAGTGGCGTGGTCTGAAGCCGAGCTGAGTTTGGGCCAGTAGGTGGTTTAAGTTTAGGTAGTGATAAAGTTGTTTATGCACTACCCTCTCAATGATCTTGGCAATAACCATAATCAGATGGGCCTAAATTTGGAGGGATCCGAAGGATCTGATTTGCGAATGGGAGTTACTATTGACTGTTTCCAAGTGGAGGGGATATCAGCTGTAGTCAGGCATGTGTTTATAATGTCGAGCGGCACTTCGCCGATAGAAAGAACAGGAATTTGATAGCCTTACTGCGGATCCCGTCGGGTCCGCAAGCACCTGTGCTTCTCATGTCTATGACGATTTTGGCCAGCTGTTCAAGAGATATTGGTGATGCTTTATAGGAGCTGGTAGAGACGCGCTAGAGCCGGCAACTGGGAGGTGTGTGTTTAGGCATGTTCCCCTGGCGTTTGACCTCTGCTTATACCTTTGGTCCAGCACTAACAACATATTGATATAGCTGATCAGGTAGGACCTGAGGTTGAACTCTGTGGGGGCCTTTTTTGCAGTCGATAATGGGTGTGATGTCACGCCACGCAGCTGATGGCCTTGATGGACCAATGCTCTATGCTGCTCACCTATTTTTGCATACCCGCGTTGCTCATGATTTGAGACAGATATCAGCCTCGTAAATTTCGCCTGAGAACTGATATCCGTCACCGACATTGCAACCGAGTAGATTTATACGTCAGTCATTGAAACAAGACATCGCATTGGCTCAACGACTGGGCCTCGGCAAAGACCTGGCGACAGGGTGCACCCGGACAGGACTTATTCGATCTGTCCTAAAAGTCCGCTATCGAAATTATACAGAAATGTTTGAAATAACCATGCAAGATCATGAATGAAGCTAGGCCATATCGTTTACCAAATATCTCAGTCTAACTTGGACCGCATTCTTCTGTCTAGCCTAGAACCAAATTTAGTGGGAGCGAATATCACCCATCCTCTTGCACTGCTATGGTTGATCCGCCTACTGGAATACCTCGTCCCTTGAAGCTGAAGGGTGGAGGAGGGAAAAAGATGTATCTCACTCGAGAAGAACTTTTGATTAATTTTGCGTAAATGAGTCTATGATAGCTTGGAAGATCAAATTCATCGGATGGATGGAGGTCGTAGGGACCACCTTCTGTGCAGATTCTAGACACAGCTAATATAGGTGATTTCATCTGCAACATATTTGATGTTACTAGTTATTGTTCCCCACAGCATTTCGTTCGGTGCGTTTGATTTTGTACGGCAATGCCTTTCAATGGGTTCAGCCGATTTAACGATTTTTTTATTAGAGCGACACGCTGCAAAAATGCTTACTATATCAATGCAGGCAAATACTGACACCTGTCCGTTTGTGGTGCTTGAAATAATATAACAAGAAACTGGGGAGGGAATGTACACTGCTCTTTCCAGTGCTCGAGTTTAACATATTTTTCCGAGACATTCGATAACTGTGACATTTGACATATATCTGTGTAAAAGTTAAGTGCAAAATCGTACGTGCTTGAAATGTTCAGCGTATTGTTCAACAGTGTCTCTGGATACCAACTATGTGCGATTTCTTGCATTTTGTGGCACAGTTCAAGAGTGGGATTAGGTCGAAGTGTCGACTTAATTTCAGAAACTTATTAAGTAACATCCGATGACACTGTTTTTGTATATGACAGTAGAAATCGACGGTGAGTTTACATTCAGCGTCCAAATTAAATCCAAAATGAATCGACAAGCTTAAAATGGTCATTTGTCGTCAACTACGGTGATTGAGCTTGTATAATTTTTTATTAATTTTTAAAAATATAAATTTAATCCGAAATGTTGCTGGGGTGGCTTCAGGAACCAGGGTTCTATTGATAAGCAGAGCTTGTTGCGTGAACCCTGGCCCCACCACCCGATCCATGTACTCCAGTTCAACGGCAGAATTTAGACCGAAAGTTTAACGTGCCACCAATGCACCGGCACGGCCGCCCGGTAGCTCGTCCCCGGCCTTATCGGGCCAGCTGCCAACTGACACTCCCGGCCGGGGGCTAAATGCGAGCGCGCGAAGCTACTCGAACCCTGTGTTACCAGTACAGGGGAGACCAGTACAGGCCAGCGCTCTAACCAACTGAGCTACGGGGGCGGCATGATACGAGCTACCGAGCTTGTATCATCTGAGAAAGGTAAACAGCCTATGCGAGGTCAGCTGAGTTGTCTATTGTCATATCGCATTCAACATTTGCCTTGGGGAGGGGGATATAGAGTATGATAACATACAGCATTGCATATCATGACATAAGACACCCTAATGCAACAGGATGCAATGAGATCAAATGCGGATAAATTGCGATTTCGTACAAAATATGCGTGGTGTGTTCATCAGACAGGATAGTTTAGTGATCTGAATTGACATTGTAATTGCACATGGCATAACATCTGGAAAAAGAAGGCCATGTCAGCCATGCTAAGCATTGGTGTGCTAGTCCGTACTGCTTTTCGGAGGTGGTAAAAAGTGTGAGGGGATGCGACACCCCCCTGTCTGTGCGCGGATCGGAGTTAAGGGGCGGGAGGGGATGCGACATTCTTCTGCCCGTGCGCGGGTCCGAGTTAAGGGGTGGGAGGGGATATGCCACCCTTCTGCCTGTGCGCGGGTCCCAGTTAAGGGAGCCAGAGTTGTGTTATGTGCTGAACAATTTTCTGTTTTAGCTGTCGAGAACGTTTTCAGATCCGTGTGAGTGTGGTCTCAAGGCTTCGTGAGCACTGCATGTCTCTGTTGCCATTGATCTTACAGACCACGCGATTCGGACGAAAGCAATTGAAACTTTGAAGGCTTTCAAGGCACTAAGTACAGATTGATGGCCGCATGCAAATCAGTGACGCCAGAAACAAAAAGTGGCAACCGCTCTTCCTGCTTTCGCCAATAGGTTCGTGTTCCTCTGAGGTATCAGTACTCCCTGAATTTTTAGTGTTTTCAGGACCTCACAGGCTGACAGGTCCCGCTGGATTGACAGGACCCACTGAGCAGCGTGCATAAACTCATGATTTTGGGGGTCTTGGCCAGGATGTCAACAAAATGTATTATTAGTGTTGCATCGAAGTCCTAAGAAATGTTCCTATTTCGAGGTACAGGACAAGCGATTGTGGTTCCATTTCCATTGCCTATGACACTCTCCAGGGATTAATTATTTTCTTGACATCCTGATGCCTAACCAAGCGAAATTGGATACCCTGCCACTATGTGGTCACGATGGGTTCCATGGACACTTGAGGTATCAGGACCACTTTTGGCTGTAGGTCCCCTGAATTAGCAGGGAGCCCGTAGCCTCCGGATCCCATGGGATGACAGTTCCGCTGAATTGTCAAGTTTTCTAAACCCTGCCTTGAGGAGCTCTGGTGTGCCAGAGGACCCCGGGTCCTCTGGCACACCTCAGTCGTTTGAGGTGACACCGGAGGTCCCCGGACTCCTCTGAGGTTACAGAGTCCCGGACATTTTTTCCTCCTGTAGTTCCAGAGATCCATAAGTTGACAGGTGTTTCTGCAGAGTTGTCAGGACCCCATGACTTGAGTTGACAGGCCCCATTACTTCAGTTATCAGAGCCCCGTAACATGAGTTGGCAGGACCCATGTGTTCCCGTGGTTCTGGGCCCCTTGACTAGGCAGGGACACCTGCCTTTTCAGGGCCCTCTGAGAGTCCAGGGCTCTCAGTGTGTGCACGTCCCCTAGGGTGTCAGACCCCTTCTCACGGGCTTCGAAGTTCCTTTCCCTCGCCCTCAGCCTTCAGGGGCTCCATCCCTCGAGCATCCATGGTCTGTCTGCTCCCTCCCCCCGAGCTTCTACACCCTGCATACAAAGGTTTCTGGGATCCCTCCCGGATTATAATGCCACGAATTTCTAGTGCCTCCTGAATACCAATGTGCCCTCTCAGATGCCAAGCGGACCCAGTAAAAGTAGAAAAGCCTCATTGTTCCGAAATGACGCCTAAGTGATCTGGGGGCCCCTCAGAGGCGCAACTGCCATTACCTTATCTTTGTCCCCCTGGGTACGCCACTGCCTTCACCTTCAATAAGACGGTCGCCCCGAATGACGCGAAAATCCTCCCCCACCCAGAACAATTTCTGGAATCCGTATCCCTGCACACCGTACCCGTGCTTCCGTACTTCGCGGAAGTAGAAAACGTACAGAAAATGCTCTCATATAATGTGGCGTTGTCCATATTTATACAGGTCGATGTCAGACACTAGCGCTTTTTATCCAGAGTACTGGTATCCATCGACCTCCATCGCTATCTGAAAAAAAACGAACGCAAATGTCCAGAAGAGCAAAAAATGCCCTCTAAGCCTCAAGGGTAGCAGATTGATCTGATAACCCATTGGTAGCACCATCTTGTCAAGACCAGTAGCTTAACAACCTTAATAACCTTAACCCCGCTGCGTTAACATTGGTGTCTCATGCAAATGAAGATGCAATCGACAATTGCAGGCAGTAACTCGGAAATGTTGTTATAGGTGTGGATCCAGAAATGTTCAATGGCTAGAGACTATTTCCTCGGAGTTAGCAGCGACGCCACTTCCTCGGAGAAACGCCACTGCCAATGTCCCTGGAACGACGCCTTCAGCACGAATATCGTTGTATGGGAGACGGGGTGCAAGCGAGCATACCGAATTGGCACCTTTTCGCCTTAAATGGTCGCTTGGTAGTGTTAGGGACCATGTTTTCTTCAGAATACGGGAGACTATTGCTGATAAGCCCCCGAAGCGGAGTGTTGGCGGGTGCCCTCGAACCTTTCTGGAGTGGCGCGAGCTTTCCGTTGGGAGGGAATACATGTCCCTATCGCTCCCCACCCTCTGTATCCATCCCAGTGTCGGTAATGCACGCTGGAATATACACTTGAAGTGGTAAATGTACTAGGTATGGTGGCATATGATAGGCAGCGAAACTGGACTTTGGAATCCAAGGATAGTATCAGTTTTGCAGGTTTTTGCACCTCTGCGAATGGCACGAGAACCAGATCAAAACTACGAACTACCCACGTTCTGCAAGCATGTGTTTCCTGTGCCTCGGCTGGGGTCGTGTGCTGTCCCAGCCTGTGATATCACAACAATCAGGAGCCGTACACCGTGCACATGACTTAAGAGCATAGTTATTATTGATGCGCTTTGAAGTTCGTGGTTCTTGACTAGTCAAAAGCATCACAAGAATACACAGCTCATTTCTTAGTGGAGTACAGTGATAAATGACTGCAGGTTGAGGTGATTTTTTACTTTTGGAATTCCTTTTTCAAATGCACTGCGTATCAACGTGGTTAACATGTTGCTACCACTCACTTCTTCTGCAAGTGCATACTTTTCAGTTTGGAGGAAAAAAACACCGAAAACAATTTGGAGTTGGGTAATATCGAATACAATTTTCCTCAAAAGAAGAACAAAAAACGTAACATAACCTAACCTAACCCAGCCTCACCTTCCGTTTCAGAAAACAAAATATTGTGTTAAAGAAGTAAGAAAATTGTCGAGCAAACTTTTATCTCGATACTTGTCTAATTAGAAAACCTAGCATGCCCAACCTAACCCAACTAAAGCGATTCTGTTTTTAAGAAAAATAGAAACAATGTTTCTTTTTATCCCGAAGGAAAATTGTTTTCCTCAGAACATTGAAAAAAAAGTACAACCAATAAAACAATCTGACTTAAGAGTAAAACCTTCGCTGTAAAGACTTAAAAGTAAGACTTAAAAGTAAAAAAGTAAAACTAACCAAACCGCACATCCTTATTGCTTCATGGGGTAAAATGTGTTTAAAAATTCCCTTGTGGATATTCTAAAACGCAATAAAATCTGATAAAAGAATGATATGTTTTGGAACGAAACAACCTGCCCATTGCGATGAGCGTGGGCGAGGTCAGAGGTACGAAGCCATCACAGGCAGTAGAGTAACACCATGAAATAACCTACAACTAGCTATTGGCATACGCTTCATTCATGTCTCAATCAATTTTGCAATGGAATTTTCCAAGGAGCCAGGATGTTAACTAAACCCCACAGGGAGAGAAAATCAATTTACCGCTATTATAGCGGCAACGTTTGTTTTCCGTGTTTCAGCTGATGTGTGTGCTGGGTCTGCAGTCCGTGCCATGCTACGTCTGAAGCTGTCTGGCACACAACTATATCGTATGGAAATTCGCAGTCTGCCCTTTGTTCGTTACTACTCACCATGCAGCATGATTACGACGATTCCAACACGGGTAGGTCGTCGGGGACAGACCAACAGCCTAGTGGGAGGGATCGCTAGACCAGAAGCACCTTCCGCCAGAACATCAAGGGCACCAGAGCACTGCCAAGGGTACACAATACTGCGCACATCCTCCGCAATGGCCAGCACAGAGCTCAGCCCAGTCATCCCACTTGCAAGCGAACGATTTGGCCTGGTGGGACACCAGAACTCCGGCTGGGCCCGTTCCGATCTGTGAGATGGCCAGGCGATTCCCGTCTTTACGAACATTTCCCAGCTGAACGAAGACGGATTGTCGACCTAGAGGGCGTTTGTAGCCGGCAGCAGCTGGTGGTGGCGGCAGCTCGCGGCAGCTGGCGGTGGCGGCAGCTGGTGGTGGTGGGAGCTGGTGGCGGCGGCAGCTGACGGTGATGGCAGCTGGTGTCGGCGGCAGCTGGTGTTGCCTGAACCGGTGCCGACGTCTCTAGAGCTGGTGTTGATGACACCGAAATGGGTGATGGCATCACCAGAGCTGGTGCTGGTGACGCCAAAATCGGTGTTGGTGTCTGTAGATGGCAATTGAGCCTGCTGCCGGTGTTGCCGTACCAATAGTTGATGTTGGTGTCTGCAGGTGGTGCTGGTGCCACCAGATGGCGTTGTGTCTGCAGTTGGTGCTATTGTCTGCAGGCGATGCCGATATGTGTAGGTGGTTGAGGTCAAGTAACATCACACGGTTTTGTCAGCAGGTGCTGCAGAGAATGAACCCGTCTGGCGTGCAATGTCCTGATATGAATCCAATGGTATCTTGTCCTGATCTTTTGTCACTTAGGGGCACCAGGAATAGGATCCTTCCACCCCGCATTAGGGTGTGTGTGTGTGTGTGTGTGTGTGTGTGTGTGTGTGTGTGTGTGTGTGTGTGTGTGTGTGTGTGTGCACTTGCAAGGCGTGTAAAACGAGGACCAAATTTGGGTACACACGGACAACCGAGTACCGGAGGTGAAAACATGGTACCAATTCCGGTCCTCGCTATTTTTTTACAAGTTAGAGGAGATTCTTATCGTCGTCTGAGTCACGTAACGAAGTTTCATGATGGTCCTACATTTTCGCGAAACATGTGATTGTGTGTGAGAGGAGTGTGAAAGTGTGTTTGCGAAACGACGCGTCTAACTGTGTGTGAGAAAAACCGATGGAACCTCCGGCACTCGCTGAATAGTGCTGGATGTTTTATTTTACATATGCGTGGTGGTACTGCTGTGGCAAGATGTCGAATTGATTGCATGGAGGAGTCTTACTTGTATTATATGTCTATTTTCGCTCTTTGTTATTACAAAACATCTTACTTTACATTTGGTAGAGCATATATTCATACGTATCTTCCAGCACTATCAACAGCTGATGAAATATTTGGAACTGCATTGTGGGTGGGTCTGTTTTGCTGTCTTAGGTGGTGTTCAGTGTTTAATGCTGGTAATGTATGCTGGTAATGCTGAGTGTTTGGAGGTGTTTTTCTCAAAGATTTTCTTCTATTCCATAAATTCTGCATATAGAAAGAGGAGTGAGAGTATTGCAAGTTTGAGATCCCTGCTTCCAAAATTACGCGCGTCAAGTTATATTCGCCACAAAATTGGCAGGCGGCCTAACCCCAGACCCCACCCAACCACAAGGGTCTGCTAACCCGCGCCGTCCCGATCAGATACCACACCCCGTCTCGGGGGATAGTAAACCACGTCTAAAATCGAAACTAAGCGTCGCACGAAAACGATAGATGTCATCGGAAAGCGCTCGGCATGTACGACCTGGTTCCATTCTCAAAACAATGTCCCCCCCAAAATAACGTCACTAGGGGCTACATTTTCACGGCTTTTCACGACTTATCTTAAGTTTTGGCGCGGGGAGTACATCAGTTTGCCGCCAGGTGTCAAGGTGGAGGACGTCCGTTGGAGCTCCAGGTTTCCAGATAAGTCGTTGCAGAACAGGGCAGTACTCTAGTCTAAGCTGTGGATAGGTGTTTAGCAATTACTTCTGTGATTATATTTCATTAGTTTTTATCTGATAAGCATTTTCATAGCACACAAACTATACTAATTAACCTAGCGAAGCTGCCGTGCGCCACTTCTTGTTAGGCGAGGCCCGTTGGAGCTCCAGATTTCCGGATAAGTCGTTGCAGAACAGGGCAGTACTCTAGTGTAAGCTGTGGATAGGTGTTTAGCAATTACTTCTGTGATTATATTTCATTAGTTTTTATCTGATGAGCATTTCCGTAGCACGCAAACTATACTACATTAACCAAGCGACGCTGCGGTGCGCCATCTTCATGTTAGGCGAGGCCTCGTGGCTTTCGGCGTGTTCTCGACGCTTCGATTTCTGTAGTAGGATATATTACAAGTGTGTAGATTTCATGAGTACATTAGACAACATTCATGCTATCCTAACATACTTTATTTATTTTTTGTTGTGCATAGTGTGTTTGGTGTTGAAGTTTAAGATAGAGTTTAATTGGCAGTAAGTTGGGGGTATTCAGAAGTGCTGTGTGACTGCTCATTTTTCTGTCTAGCCATAAGTGAAATCAAAAGTGATATTCATATAGTTCTGTACTTGTGTGGCAGACAATTAGATTATACATTTTTTTAACAATAAAAAAACGAACAATTGTTTAATAGTTTCTGCTTTTCTTGAGGTACTCAGGTAATTCACTGACAGTATAGGAGGTAGCGATTTATAGTGAATGATAGTTGGCTTTTTTGTCGATTGTTTAGCGAGTCAATTTGAATCTAAATCTAAGCATAAGCTGCAGCGTTAGGATGTTTTCGACCAGGATGCAGGCACTTGAGGAAGAGATTAGGACCCTTAAGGCAGAGCTTTCCAAGCTCAAGGCTGCCCTTGTTGCACAGGGTAGGCAAGATAAAGCAACAAGGGGTCTCTCCGTAGCAGGGACATCATATGCCCAGGTGGTCGCAGGCCACCAGGTAGCTGAGGCTTCCCCTACTGTGGAGGTGGCTGGGATCTCGAGAGAGGGGAGTGTTAATAGTGAACAGAGGAGGGGTAGTTCTGGTAGGTTACAGGAGGGAAGTGGCATGAGGTTAGGGGTGGAGGATTTGGAGACGCGAACCTAAGGAAAGGGTCAGTGAGTGGCAGGTGGCAGGTGGTAGGAGCGGGAGGAAGTCCAGCCGAACGGCCCAGCGGGCAGGCATATTAACATCAAATATGTTCCAGGCATTGGATGACTGCCCCCAGGATAGTACTAGTAAGGAGTCAGTGCTGGTCCTAGGAGACTCTCGTGTGCGATATTTAGAGCGGGTATTTCTTAAAGGTAGGAGGGACAGGAGGTGCATCACCAGGCCTGGTGCCAAGGTGAAGGACCTGGTAACTGTGGTGGCATAGGTCACCAGTGATCACCAGTTTAATACAGTCATAGTGCATGTAGGGGTAAATACCATAGGTCCTGCTAGGAGTGAGGAGCTTCTGCGGAAGTACAGGGCCCTTGTGGCCACCCTGAAGGGTACCAATAGAGTCATTGTAACAGCAATTTTGCCTAGGGCTAGAGCCTCCCATGAGTGGAACTCTATGGCACTGGCAGCTAACGCCAGGGTAGGAAAGCTCTGCCATGAGCTAGGTTTCCCATTTGTAGACGAGTGGAGCAGGTTTTATGCATCGTGGGACCTCTATCAGAGGGATGGCCTGCACCTCTCTGAGAAGGGGGTCCATGTGTTAGGCAAAGTGTACGAGCATGTCCTTCAGGGAAACTAGGAAATGGGTTGGGATGGATGAAATTGCATTGCCAACTCAGAAATATTCCAATAGTGTCAGCCAAGGCAATAGAACCTCAAAGTCTGCAAATAGGGACAGCAGCAATTCAAGGGGAAAGAGTGATAGTTCATCTTGTGATAAAAGAACTCCTCAGTATGAAAAAGCCAAAGGTGGTTATGGAGCATTTGCTAAGTGTATGATGTTTAATGCTCAGAGTATCCGTTCCAAATTTGATGAGTTCAAGTGTTATGTTGCTGAGGAGGAACCAGATTTTGTTTGCATTACGGAGGCATGGTTCAGTGAAGGGTATTTTGGAGATAATTTGCAGGACTATGAGATCCAGGGATACAATATGTTTTCGTGCAATAGGGGTCCAGCAATGAAAGGGTGTGGTGCAATGCTCCATATGAATAGCTTAGTCAGTTCTCAAAAAGTAGCAGGTGGGGATAAAAATGTGTCTGTGGAGTCCATTTGGCTTGATGTCACTGTGGGAAAAGGCAACAGCAATACTCTTAGGATAGGAGCTTTCTACCGATCAGGAACCCTGCCACATTCTCAGCAACTGGAGCTTGACAAGGTGATTTGTGAGGAAATCAGTAGAAACTTTAAGAGGAAGTTCCTTATTCTTGGTGACTTTAATCTAAAGGGTTACGAAAATGCTGGTGTTGGCTCCCCATCATGCAAAATGGTTAGGAAATGCCTGGAAGAGGACCTGTTCTTACACCAGTTTGTATCGGAACCTACCAGGCATGGTTCATTCTTGGACCTTGTATTCTCGGATTTAAGTGACTTGGTTCAAGACTTGACTGTAGGCGAAACTCTGACCATAAAGTGACCATAACATAGTTAGATTCAAGGCATATGTAGGGGAACTAACACGGATAATTTGGTAAAGGTTTCAAATTTCAATAGAGCAGATTTGATGGCATGAGAGCGGCTTTAAGTGCCATCAGATAGAAAGAAGAATTCTCCAATTTAAATGCCTGTGAAATGAGGGAAAAGTTCAAATCTTACCTGAACGAAACTCAGATTAGACATGTCCCCCAAAAGCAAAGACGCAAAAGAAGGGTAGGAAAGCCAGCATGGCTTACACCAGACTTGATAAAAGCAATTAAGGATAAGAAAACTGCATTTAGAGTCTTTAAAGAAGCCTCAAATGTCGTTAATCTAAAGGCGTATCGAAAAGCTAGAGACACTGTGAAGCAAAAACCAGAGCAGCAAAGCTAGCAAAAGAACTGGATTTAGCTAGAAACTGTAATGGGGACAGTAATAAGTTCTTTAGTTTCTACAAGCTGAGTAAAGATTCTAGCACAATTGGTCTACTGGAAGTAAACGGGATTACAATGGGTGAGGATAGTGAGATGGTTGAGGAGCTGAGCAAACAGTTCAAATCAGTGTTTACATTGGAAGATATGACCAATCAGCCGACCGTGCACCATAGTTCAGTGACATGGGATCTGACAAATGATGTTGATTTCATTGATAGTGATGTTGTTTACAATCATATCAGGAAAATAAAGCCAAACAAGGCAGCAGGACCTGATGATATTTATGCCAGGGTGTTGCGGGAAACTGAAAAGGAGTGAGGAAGTGATCAGGAAGCTTTACTGTGCATACGTCAGGCCATATGTTTTGTTGCCATGGCAATATGTTTTCACTTAGATATAGAAGGCTGAGAGGAGATGTCATCCAGGTTGTTAAATTTGTCCATGGTCTGGAGAGGGGATATCTTGGGGAAATGTTTGAATTGAACAGAAATGATGCAATTAGAGGTCATACATTCTAAATTAAAGTTAACCACAGCAGAAAAAGGTTAAGGCAAACTTTCTTCACCAACAGGTTAGTAGAACACTGGGAACAAGCTCCCAGAAATCATTGTCAGTAGCAGCACATTGAACATCTTTAAAAACAGCATAGACAATCATTATAAGAATAGAAGGCTTGCTTTTCAGTATTACAGGGAGGGCTGATTGAAAGATTTGGTGGGCAACTGGTTCAGTGTACAGAGTGTAACTAAGAAAGGCCCTTGTGGCTCATAGGTGCACTAATCTTTTATGTCTTTATGTCTTTATTTCGGGGGATATTTAAGAAAACAATATTTGGAATCAGAAAAAGAGAGCGAAATCGACCCGGACCATACATTTTTTGGCCCCCAAAATACAAATTTCGTCTTTTTTGAAGTTCAAAATTTTTAGTTCAGGTTTTCTTTACTTTTCCTTTTTTAATAGATAGAGCAGATCGAGAAACGTTGTTGGAAGCCGACAACGTTTCTTGGTCTGCTCTACACAATAGTCTCTAATAAAAAATGCTTACTTTAGACAGAATCTTCGATTTGAACTGTAATTGGCAAATATGGAACATTAATATGTAGTCAAAAAACAAAACAAAAATGAAAAATTCCTCCCGTACGTTTTGTTGCATCCCAAAAGATAGGCAAATGATGAAAGTGTCATAGGAATATCTGTTTCCGTTAAAGTGTGAGGACTGGTTGCGCTTTTTTGGAGGTGACCTCACTTGACCTTGACTAACGCGTTGATCCTAGATGACCTGGTAAAATTTTGAAACAACATGTCAAATTGATGTGGGAAACGGTATGCCAAATTTGTGCGCGCTGCCGCGCACCGTTCGTTCACTATCCGCGAAAAACCTGTGGGGCGGGGGATTGAAGACCCCCGAGACGGCGCGGGTCAGCATAGGTCCCATATCAGACCTTGGACGAAACTGTCTTTGGCTTCATGAAGCCGATATTTCTTACACTAACTGGAGCCACACATTTGGCTTTTTACTTTTCGTTGCATTTCTGTCCCTGGCGTTGTGACTGGGCCTCGCGCTCCAACTTCGTGAGTTTTGCTGCTGACTGAATTAGGTACTATTTAAAAAAATGTAGGGTGGTCTCGTAAATGTGTGATTCAACGTGTTGGTCAGATTTGTGGGAAGATATTTCAATACTATATATCGCACCGCATTGAGCTGGAAGTGACTAAGAAAAGGTGACCACTTATTTATGCTTGAAATGTTTTCTTTTCATCTTGCAGGCAGTTGGTAGACTGTTTTTAGATTAAATATAATCTAAAGAAAAATTAAAAAGTTATAATGTTGGAAACACAATATAACTTAACGTAACTCATCTCAACCTTCGCTATAAGAATAAATGGAAGAATTAAGGTTTCTCTCTAAACTTTCCCTCTTAAAAACATTGAACACATGAGGTCACAATAATACATAGTACATAGATGAGTTACGTCTTGTGAACACATGAGGTCACAATAATACAAATCCGCCTTAACCTTGGAAACGGCTTATGTACATATACAATATTAAACACATACAATAGCCGAGCAATGTAGATTATCAAACAAATCTCAATCCACTCATACTTAATTCAATAGGCTTAAACATATGGGGAATCGATGATGAGCTACGCAATCCTGCTATAAAAGTGACCCGTCAATATTTAGCACGCGTACGTCCGGGGGCAGATATCTGCCCCCTGTGGGGTTTCCTAATTTGCCGCCATACTAATCGGGCTAGCAAGGTCAAACCTCACATGGCTGCTCATTCGTCTTTTCCACATATCCTCATACATTTTAAACCCTGGGTCATCTCAGGTCAGGTCACCAGGTCAGGCGAAGTGACCCAACTACACTCGGAGTTCTATGTGGCATAACTTCCACAATAATTGGGCGATTGATTTCAAACTTATAACACGTCATGATCTCATCAGGAACCATAATATACGTCTTTTGTTCGTAGCACTGACCTGAGGTCAGGTCGCGGCCATCGTTTCCTATATTATAGGACTAAGGTAAAATATACTAATGTTTCCTGGTTGCATACTTGCTCTCGAAATGACCTCTCAACGGTTGTGTCGTCTATTTGGTAGCTATGCTCAATGTTACCGCTGACATTTTTGCTCAGTGTTCTCATCAAGGTCATATGAGTTCACCTGAAATCACTAGCACATTTCTGCGCATCATATCGCACTGCACTGAGCTAGAAGTCTCAAATCACCGTCATTGTTCTTGTATCGTCACGACGTGTCGATTAATACATTACATGCCCTCCCTAGGCTACTTCATGACCTTGGCCTGAGGTCATAGTTTCGAAGTAAGAAGTATTCCTGCTTGGACACGTAGTTGGCGCCTTGATTGTTCTCTTTAAATCGAATAGCGTTCGCCGTTTATTTCTATTTGTTACAGGTCCTGAGATATGTGTGAATATCTGAGATTCCCACCCGATCTCGTCGAATTTGTCCTATGATGACCCAGGGACCCGAGTTTTGACCTGAGCGAAAATTAAGCGGACCGGCGGACCTGAGCGGACCGGCGAAGTTGGCGCGGACCGCCGGATGTGCGAGTGCTGAGGTTGCAGGGCCAGTAAAATAAGTTAAGTGAATAAGTTACGTGAAGTGCTCTTCTAGTTGTTGCATGTCCTGCGAATCAATTCATCACATAATTCACTTTGAGTTCCTTTCTATGGATGAGAAGACAACCGTATTCGTAGGTTGCCGACTGAGATACAATGAACCGAATCTGATGAATGTGCCTTTGTTTTGGGGATCCCAGTATAATCTAGAGTTATCTACGAAAAACCGGAGGGGTGTGCGGATTTCGCCCCTCCCCCAGGACGCGTGTTAACGGAAAAAGATATTTTAATGAATCTTTCAGCGTTTGCTTATCTTTAGGGATACAACAAAACGTACGAGGTGATTTTTCACTTTTTTCGCTTTTAATTACTTATCAATTTTCCATATTTGCCAATTAGTGTTTAAATTGAAAATTCTGGCTGAAGTAAGAATGTTTTTATGAGGTGAAGTTGACTTCGAATAACATTTTTAGGTCTCTTCTACCCATTAAAAAGTTTCCTTTTAAACTTTGAACTAAAAATTCTGGAATAAAAAGCTCATTAGTTGGTGACGAAAATTGTATGGCCCTGGCCGATTTCTCTTTCCTTTTCTGATTCCAAATATCTTTCTCAAGCCTCCCCAAACTGAACCCTACCCCCAGAGCCACAAACATAGTGCAAGTCGTGAAACTCTAGGGGCCATAGTTACGTCACTTTTGGGGGAAACATGATGGCCGTGGTGTTTGGCCATACTCGTCGAGCGCTTTCCGATGACACCTACTTAGTTTTCGTGCGACGCTTAGCTTGGAGATTAGATGGGGTCTCTATCGACCCCCCGAGACGGGGTGTGAGGATCTGACAGAAGAGAAATGAACCGCAATTAATGACGTAGGCCCTCACCTTTTGCACCTTCATTATTAATGTTTGATCAGTGCAAAGTAATAACCATATGATGTTGCTGAAACTCATAGATACACATGTGCCCCCTCCATTAACTTTGTCCAACCTACCCTAATATAATCAAGTGGAATATTTGAACTGACGATAGCATAAAGTGGGACGCTGTATGATCAGTGGTCGATGCAACCCAAAGCCCAAATAACCGTTTTATGTCTCAGTGTAACAAAAATCGTGAGAAATTGTACGCATGATAACTGAAATCTTGCTATGCTATTAGAAAAAGGTGACAACATTTCGAATACATTTAACAGGTTGTCTAGAAATCATATACATTCTTGAATCATGCTCTAACTCTATGCATTCCCATTCAGACCAGGTAGCTATGTCCCCTCCACCCCCGCTTTAAAAATACACTGGCTCTAGATGAGTTCGATTCTGAGATGTTTATTTCCTCCTAACATTATTATGTTAGTCTCCTTCAATCATATTAGTGCGTAACTATCGATCTATTGCATTGGCATAGCAGCGGGAGGACCAGATTGGCATGGCAGAGCTACTTTGTAACATTTGGCATGATGCGTGCATGTAAAGAACGAACATGAGTGGACATCCTTTTCTGGACATGCCAAGCGCTGGGTGCTAATATCATAGCACTGATCAAAGCATCCCTAAATTAAAATAACTAACTAACCTAACATGCAAAGCAAACTATGTGTCATCTTGCAGCTGTTACATCTACGATGTATTATCATGTTGATTGATTGTACCATATGCAAAACTAACTTAGCTCAGCATAATCTAGCCCAGATTAACTTAACAAAAAATATCCCGCCAAAATATGCAGCCAAAATATGCAGCCAAAATTGTTCGAGGTGCTCTAAGTAATAAGCGTAAGGAAATAAGTGAAATACGTAATAAATGTAAGCATGGAACTTTAAATACCTTCAGCTGCACAAAATAAAATAGACAAGTGTTGCAACGGGGTGTGGGCAACACCATCATCTTATCGACTGTTGGTTATTTTCCTAGCATCTTTCCATTCAACAATCTGCATGGGAAAGTCTTGGTGTATAGTAATAAAATTGGTATAGCACTGTTTTAAATTACTTTGCAACCAGGGGTGTTGTTTTGTCTACTTTTAAGGATGAACGTGTCCTCTCAATGTTCTTTGCCTCATGATAATTTAATCTTGTAGTATGGGACCCTATAGAGTATGACTCTTAATCCATTTGTGCCCTCCCAATGCCTTCAAGTATGGTGTTTTTCCCAAATCATTTTGAGAAACCAACAATCATATTTGGAACCATATGTTTCATGCGCTTGTCACGTGCCAAGCTTTACGCGTGTCCTGAACTTACAAAGACTACTATGGTTAGGAGTAGTGTAGCATTGAAGCAACACCGAGTTGCACTTTTTATCATGACTGAGGTCCGATAATTGGGTCCAGAAATGACCAGGAAAATAAGTGAGCATTAAATTTGGAAGGATCAGCAATTATTTGTGTCAGCAATGATTTATCTTAAACTGGCCTGTGTCCAGGTGGTCAGCCAATTTCTAGGTGGTCAGTTTGGCAGTAGGCTTCCAAACGGATGATCTTAACATGCTTAATGTTGATTTTTCCCAACGATTTCATAAAATGCAAAGTGATACCTGAATGGCGCGAGACCCCCTCGAGATCCAAGGTTCAAGCTCCACCTCAGTTCATTGAACATCCACAACATCAGTGCGACAACACATCATCGATGCATTAAGCACATGCATATACAACACGGACTCCCTGCTCCCGTCGGAATCACTAGCATGGTAAGTATTTATTCCATGAGTGGAAATTAAGACATAACTAATGAGGACATAAGTATTATTAGCTCGTGTAAAAGCGTAATTCCTTACTCCCCGAGCATAAGTGCTTCATAATTGGTGCATTGAAAATTAGTTTCATAGAAGGGTGTTCATAATGTGGGTGGGCCAACACTGTTACGCCTTTTCACACCTTCATACATCCGTGAATGCCAGTACGGAAAAATATGTGCAAAATTTGGGGACAGAAGAAAGTCTAGCAACAGTCCTGACCAGCTACGTCGAACACACAGCATCCCGCATTATTTTTCTTGACCGGCGCCACCCCGGTGCAAGACGACGCGACTAGTACCGCTGGAACGCCTGTCATCACAGCAATTGCTGGGCCGTCTTTTCCCGCTGGTTCGACCGTGGCCACTGATGCAGCTGTGGCCATGCCATTGGGACGGATGCTTTTGCTTGAATTGTCGTCACCGCTAAAAACTTCCGTCACCGCTAGAACAGCTATTGTCGCTGAGCTGCGACCAAATGGACGGCCGCCACTGCTTAGGTGACGGTAGCTGTTGGACGGCCGTCCCTACTGAGATAGAGTTTTTTTCCTTAAAAAAAAGAAGTGCCGCAACAGTTGACAGCACTTGTTAGGATGGATGTTCATCATAACGCAAACGTTCAGATGATTTTCGCCTATTTTGGTCCTCCGCATTAATCGCTTCCCCTCCTTTCGGCACACATCTCGGACTCTCTGGCTCTGTTCACCCTCTTGGCCCTCCCTGACTTTTAATGGAGTACGCAATCATCGTCCTCGGCAATGTTTATGTATTTCAGGGATGTTTTTGTTCTGAAGCGAGCCCCCGGTATTATTTGCACACATAACCAGTTCTCAAGCACACGCTTATCTCTCAGGGAGCGTCGATCCCTCAGTTCCCCTCCCAAAGTCCAAGGGTATCCCAGTCTGGTCTCTTCTGGCACTCAAGGGCCCTATTCATACTCTAGATGTTGTCTCCATCTTGCATCTGCCATTCCTAGTTCTCGACAATCATGTTTAGGTTTCAGGGGCATCGAGCTCTCAGGCAGGCTTCACACACACACAGGCCACATGCACAACAAACATCGCCAGCTCTCGGGATTCCTATTGGCCCGTAAGTGGCTCTGTTCATTCTTTTGTGTCTCTCCCAGCCTTGTTAATCTGATATGGGCCCCTTGCTGAATCTGTTGATCTTGTTAATCCAATAGGGGCCCTGTTCAATCTGAGGAGAATCCCAGTCCAATCTCCTCTCGCGCTTAGAGGCCCTCTTAACCCTCAGGATCCTTTTGCCTTCAAGGGGCCATGACAGTCCTCAATAGCCTTGTCTAGCTCTCACAACAGGTGAATTGCAGCTCTGGGATTGGCCCTCAGCCTTCAGGGTCCATCTCAGAGCGCGATCAAGAGCATCTCCAACAAAGTGGTCGCCCGGAGGGCCTCCCGGACTCCCCTCGCCTTGGGATGGGTACAGATGCCCCTTGACCCATTGGCTACACTTTTTAACAGTTCAGTTCTCCTCCATGGGCTTAGTGTCCCTTGACGTAGCACCTTGAACCCTCCGCTTTGGTCCGGATAGTGTGTATGGCTGTGGAGTACCTTTATCGGCCTAAGGAACGCTGTCAGCTTTGGGTCCATTCCATCAGCGTGACCAGAAGCCGACCCAGCGGCCCAGCACGTCCCGTCAGCTTTCGGCTCGGGGGCTTTCTTTCAGGGCTTAGGACATTCGATACTGCTAGAAGCTCCTTTTTTAGCAGCTTGGACCTCCTTCATCACTCCAGGATCCCACGTTCTGCTTCACCCATATGCCTGCCCCTTCTTACCGGCTTCGAAACCTTTCCGATGGATCGGGGTCCTCTCGCAGCTAGGTATCAGCTCAGGGGCCCTCCTTAGAAGTCGGGGCGGCGATGGCCGAGTGGTTAAGGTGTCGGGCTATGGGTACCAAAGGTCCAGGGTTCGACTCTAGCGCCACTCAGAACATTTCCCAATCCCGCGGCCCACCGGCGAAGCAGTGTGGGCGGCGCCATTAGACGTGTATGTGCATAAAGTGTGTCGTGAACCAACCAATAAACTCCTTAGAGATCCAGGACCTCTTCTGTCAGACACCAGCCTCACTTTCAACGGCTTGGGCTCCATCCATCAGTGCAGAGGCTCCCACACGGCTTGAACCTTATGGGTTGGCCCAGGGGCCCTTTCGGATGACACGAGGTCATCTTCGGCAACTGGAGCCCCTCCATAGCCTCATGGGTCGTCATTAACGATCCAGGGCCTTTTCCGTGAGGCGGGATGTCCATTTTCAAAAGCGTTCGACCTCCCCATCAAATCATGAGACTTCCTGCGGCTTAAACACCGCCATCAGCCCAGGGGCCCTTTATATTGGTTCGGAGCCACATTCGTCAGCCCGGGACAATGTGCTTGAGGCTGCATGACAGACGCAGTCGATGTTGCCCTAAACTCCAAAATCATCTCCTTGAGCCCGGTGCCCCTTCATCGATCCAGTGGCACTTCACGGCCGAGCCCCGCCTCTCTCCTCTCTCTCTGTGCCTTGAGTATTGGGGCTTGGAGCCCACATATCCCCCAGCGACAATCAGCAATGCGATCAGGTTCCCGTTGCACAGCCAGTGCACACCACTCACGAAGCAGCCGGCCAGTCCCTCCGGTCGGCACAGAAGCAGCTCTAGGCGCTAACAACCACCCGGCGCAGTCTATGCTCGCTGCAGAATGCCCCGCTAAAAGCACGCAGGGCGGGCGTAGATAACGTTCCGTGAATTGTATGTTTCGTGCATTCGCAGGTCAGCGAGTATCGCTGCATAGTGACCACAGCGGGGTAGACTGCTATTGGTCTGCCCCGCTGGCAGAAAATACAGCGGGACAGACTAATAGTGGTATTCAAGGCCGGGGCTTGCCAGGCCTGAAGGTAGTCGTTCTCGGCTGTACACAGTGCACAGCAATGGGTGTAATAATAACGCACAGCAATCGGTAAATGTATGAGTATTCAGTAAGCCTCGTGCGATATCCGGGACGGCACCGAAGTTTCCATACGGCGTTGGCAAAAAAGAGCCGAGTGAGGGCAGGAGGCGTGAAAGCTACAGACGTTAAATGTTGCCAGTTAAGCGGTGTGACAATGACACTACTCGATATTTCACGCTATCTTCCAGCATCTCAAAGAACCTCACTTAGAAGCGAATTGTGAACGGCCCTCGTGGGTGTTTGAGTGCTCACCCCCGAACAAAATACAGGAAAGGGGATCACAGACCCCTAGAACTTGCTGCACCACTTCTCAAATCCTGTCGAACGGTTCTTGTCGTTAGGGTAAGGGTGCACACAGAAATTGTCGAACGTAACTTCTGTGTGCACCATTATGGAACCCGTAGCTCAACAGCGGAAAAATAAAAATGATATATAGGAATGTGAGTGGGGCAAACAAGAAAAAACGATTAAGGCCGTACTCTCTCCTGATAGTTAATTCTCTCTTTCTCAGATTGTATCGAATTTTTGAACTCCTTGGCACAGATGAGATGCGCCACATGTCCATGCACACAATAGTCGAAATTGGGACGGGTGGCTATACCTAAATTTCATAGGGGGGCTTATAATGCCCCCCCCCCCCCGAGACGGGGTGAGAAAAGTTACCCAGGAAAACTTGGCGAATTAACATGGGACACTATGGGTGGGCCCCGCATACCAAATTGACAGCACACATTGCCTTCATTCATTGGTCCCTCTTGCAGTGCTTGGTGAACCACCCGCCAATGCCATACTATTGACCTCTTGTCTAGGGGCCAATCCTGTTAGACTAATCAATCTAGCTCTTTTCTTTAAACAATGGAGAGGTCTTATCGAGAGGAAGATCAACAACAGCCAGATGGTGTCATGACAGCGCAGCATGAGTACGTCACAAATTAGCATTGAATTGTGTGGTACAACGTCACCGCAATCCTTGACCACATAGTAAGTGTGCCCTGATAGTAGATCACATAGTAACATAAATAATACTAGTTTAGACACTGGAGATGTCCAAATTAATGCAGGTACCAACAGTCAACATGGGCCTCGGTTTTACATGTACATCACACACTTGTTCCTCGAAATACACGATAATCTGCCCATTTCACACAACTGGACCTCTGTTGTCACTTGGACCTCGCAAGTACAACCTGCCATAAAACGTATATGTTCTAATGTATCGTGTCAAACAACATTTGGTAACGGTCGAGCACCATGTGGCAACGATGTGCTTCCGTCATAGCGTTTCATCACGTTTAGAAATGGTGGTCCTCGGTTGTGACCGTACAGTCATGTGGCTCGCTTTTCACGGCTCACAAGACTGCGTGTGTGTGTGCGTGTGTGTGAATGAGCATCTCCTCCCCATCCTTCCCTCCAACTTGAAAACCATGCGGCGGAGGAAAATATAAAATATATCAGCAGCAGGCTCACTAGCTTAACCAGAAATCAGTAATGTTTAAAAAAAAAATGCATCGAGATGGATGTTGCATAGACAAAACTTCCAGGCATTGTGATTTTGTAATATTTGCATGCCTCAGCAACTAATAAGCTCTCAGAAGCAGACGGTATGTAAACAGGTGGCTAATGAACAGCTACCAACTTTTGTAAACTTAGGCTTCCTCCTGTGTGCAGTAGTTAATGATCACCGTCGAAGTTTGGCCGTGTATTTGTAGTGGTAGTCTGGGCATTAATTAGTCTGCCGAAACTAAGCTGCACCAAGTTAATTTGCTTCCTATCGGTGTTCAATGAGCCCATTAGCACGCGACCGTACGTTGCCTATATACATTTATCTTTTGTGACAATATGTTTTTGACCTCCAATGAACGTGACCATGGCCTTGATCTCCAATTTTTCTTTCTATGGCTTGATGGATGACGTAGAATTGGGCTTTGGAAACATTTAGCCTAAGGCATAAAAATGTGACGCTTACATATTCAGGTGCATAGGTGCAATACCTTGTGAACGGTATACATTCTCAGGTCGTTTGACGGGGCTAGCCAAATATTATGGAGGTCGTTGCAGGAGAGAACCTGATCATCCACAATACAAAGATGTCTGCGCAAAATGTACTCGTTGTGCAGAATAATTGAAAACGATAAAAACATTGTCACATTTTTCGTGACTAGGTCAGTAGCATGATCGCTTTCCAAAATTAAATGTTGCATTTTTCAAATCATAAGCGGGTGTAAGAGTGTTCATTTGATTATTTTGTACATTGGAAAAGTTAAGCCTGGTCGGATGTCTTTGGATGTGGTCGTCGTTGACTTGTCTATGTCAGTGATCTGACTGGAAAGGTATATGCCATTTTCTGTCAATGTACACGCAATTGCGACGCATTGCGTGTCGCTGTCTTACCGCTATCGTAGAAATACTTACTGGGGCGTTGACACATTCCCAGATAAGAGGGCAGGCTTAGTATGGTATTCACCTTGTTTGTTTATGTGCCAAATGCTGTTCAGAAACAGTTAGCAAAAGAGCACCAGGTCAGGCTTCTCAGCGAAAGTAATAAGTGCTACGCCGATGGGTGCTAAGCGTTTGTGGACTCTGAGGTTATTAATAAATATTTAAGTGCTTTTTAGAAAGAGCGACGGAGAAGAGAAGGATGAGTTTACATCCTCCAGTTACAGGTAGGCTAATTCATATCGGAACCAGCTATGACGAAATGACAAATGGTAGCTGTCATGAGGACATGACAAATTGTAGCCGTGGGGACTAAAATGCTATCCATTTCGGTAGCTCGTTCTGGGATGCCTTAGTCTGATCTGAACCTATGCGATCCTGCTCGCATCACGCGAACCATGCTGCAGCCCGCTGCCAAGACTGAACATCAAGCGTTCCATGTTAACCGGCACATGCAAGGTGGAGAGCATTCAGACCTAGATCTGTCCTCTCACCATTATTTTGTGGAGCATTTAACAAATTAACTTCCGGCCATCCTCTGTGGTAGGGCATAAGACGGAGGGGATGATGTGGGAAGCGACAAGAGCATCCAATAAAGGTTTCCCCTGCATTACTCTATAGCAGCGACTGTACATTGACATCTTAATTAGTTATTGAGGTTTAGGGGCACATCGATTTCAATGCTCAGGCAACGTCTATGACATAATCAGCCATACCAAAGTATTCAAACTGAAACTAGTCGAGACGACGTACTATGTAATACATTGTCGAACCGTGATTGTTGACCCCTCCCGTCTCGGGGGGTCTTCAACTACCTCCCCCCTCATTTTTTTTCGCGGATAGCGGACGAACGGCGCGCGGCAGCCCGCCCAAATTTGGCATACCTTATCCCACATTAATTTGGCATGCTGATTCAAAATGTTCAAGTCAGTTCATCTAGGGTCAACGAGTTAGTCAAGGTCAAGTGATATCACCTACAAAAAAGAAGTTAAACCAGTCGTCACGCTTTAACGGTTACAGATATTTTAAGGAAACTTTCAGCGTTTCCTTATCTTTAGGGATGCAACAAAACGTACTAGTGAACTTTTTTATTTTTTTTATTTTTAACTACATATAAATTTTGCGTATTTGCCAAATTGCAGTTCAAATAGAGGATTCTGGCTAAAGTAATCATTTTTTTATCGGGGCAAATTGACTTCCAACAACATTTTTCGGTCTACTCTATCCATTGGGAAAGGAAAATTACGAAAACTTGAAAACTAAAAATTTTGAAATAAAATAATTAAAATGTTATTTCTGGGGTGCCAAAAAAATTAAAGCCCTGGTCGAATTCACTGTCCTTTTCTCATTCCAAATAAATGTTTTTCATATATCCTCAAAATGAACTCCCCAGAAAACATAATGTAAATCGTGAAAAGTCGTGACAATCTATCCCCCCCTGGTGACGTCACTTTTGGGGAAGATTTGTTTTGGGGCGTAGACCCGCACCCTACTCGTCGAGCGCTTTCCGATGACACCTCTTTCGTTTTCGTGCGATGCTTAGTTTGGATCTTCGAGGGGGGTCTTCAACAGCCCCCCCCCGAGACGGGGTGTGAGGATTTGACCGGAAAGACGGCGCGGGTTAAGAAATATCGTAGAATCATTCCGAATTTATTAGATACCAGGTACGTTGACATCAGGCATCAGTGACATCAGTCACTAGAGCGTTGTTTGGGAGCGGGGATGGCCGAGTGGTTAAGGTATTGGGCTCTGGGTACCAAAGGTCCCAGGTTTGACACTAGCGCTGCTCGGGACATTTCCCAATCCCGCGGCTCACCGGCGAAACAGTGTGGGGGAGCCATCAGCCGTGAATGTGCAGGAAGTGCGTCGTGAACCACCCAATAAAAAAACAAGTGCATTGTTTGCGTTGTAGTTGCTCATTAATTTGAGCTAATAAAAATCACGACTCTGTGACCTGCTACCGTTCTACTGCACACCATTGGAGGTGATTTGTCTATCAATGAAGTGCAATGAATATAACGATTGTGTCCCGCATAAGCGTGTTAAATACACGAAAACCCCCATATTTTCAGTTGTAAAACATGGATGTGTTTAACTGGTGGTCGCAAACACTAGGGAAACTTTGTAGCGCATTTTGTTCTCGACAGCACTGCGACGAATCGAGGTCATATGAGAATAGCGAAAATTAACGATGGGAAGGAAAATATGCTCGAAACCTTGAGATCCGGCCACTATATGCCACGACCTGACGAAGCACGCCGTTGTATTTCTTTTGATGGAGATGCTTGTCACGCCTGTGAATGCAGTGGTTTATATCGGAGCCGCATGCAAATGAACCCTTTGAGATAACGTTTGCAAAGCTTTGGTGGCGCCCTACTGGCTGCAAATCGCTTAGCTACAGAATTGGAAGGCTGTTGGCCAACAGCCCAGAGTGCAAACTGAGCCTCCACCGTCCGGAGCCTCCACCGTCCGGAGCCTCCACCGTCCGGAGCCTCCACCGTCCGGAGCCTCCACCGTCCGGAGCCTCCACCGTCCGTTAACGCGCGCCGCCAGCCGACCGGAGGATGAAAAAGCAGAGCAAAGCTGAACCCAACCGAGAGCAATGGTTTATCCAATTATTAGTGACGAGTTATTATTGACGTTATATAATGCATTGGATAGCGTTTCAACTGACAGCAGTAGTTAATTCACGTATAATTACCAACATATTAACATGCTCCCTGGAGGGCTTCGGCTCTCCAGGCTCTCGGCTCCTGTCAAGGTCAGAGAAACACAATTTTTAGGGTGGATGGGTACGGTAGTGAACTCTATTTTGTGGAAATTTCATGGCATTAGCTCAAAATCTTCGAGGGAAAATGTGGTCAAAATTTCACAAGTTACTAGTTTTCCGCGGCTTGGCCTGTCATTGTTATGAATCCCTGTGATTGTGCTTAAATGCTCCGAAATTAGCATCAATGATGCTTTGGATATTACTAAGGATGCAATACAGATGTTAGACCTAGCATTTGATCTCAGGTCACATACATAACAGCACTTTATCAGGTCATTACGCGCTCCTGTTACCGAAACCGTGCCGTCCGCCCAACTACTCCGACAACAATGACAAACAGTAGTTTTCATGATGTGTGGAGAGTAACATGCAAGGTGACAACATTTTAGTTGACCAAGTTTGGTTCCATTAATCTGTCATTAACTTGACCTGACTTGACCTCGGTGACCTAGCATGACTTTGAAACTACACAGCATAACAATATACATCCAACAAGTCACTAGTGCTGCCAAGAACACTTCCCTTTTGCCAATATACCGGAAGCGTACCAGAGCCGATTTTTATGGTGTGGCGCTGATTCCTTTTTACATTTTAACGGCCCCTAAATCGAAAAATTCCCAAACGATTTTCGTTTTTTTTTTCATACTGGAAGCAACGCGCCGGTCATTTCTAAGCAAAACGAAAACAATGACGTATATCGTCCGGTAAAATCTGGAGTTATGTACAAAAATCCGGAGGGGTGGGCGGATTTCGCCCCCACCCCCGTCTAGGGCGCGTGTTAATCATCGACTATTTTGTGGAGTCATAGTGAGCAAAGGCATTACTTCTAATATGCTAACACCGCTATGTATACGGGGATATGGCGAAAAGTTACGCACATCAAAACCAGATTGTTTTGGGCAATAGTTTTGCAGCATTCGGATAATTATTACAGAAACTAATATTTGCATGGTGTTGCTAAGTTTTCCGCAATGCCTCCAAAAGCACAAGACCAGGTTTTTCCCATGTGATCATATGACCCATTGACCCATCACCAGTGAGAAGCGACACGATTACCGTTTTCTTAAAACTCGACTTTGCGCATGTCCCCTAACTACATTTCATTCTCGCGTTCCTAGCACGCTGGACGCGTCCGATGACACTCCGTTGACCTCAGCTTTTTACTGGGGCTGCATATGTTACATCTGGGCTTGCCCGCCACTTGCAGCATTTGGCTGGCTGGCGTAAGTTAATGATGGACCTCATATAGCAAATAAGCCACTCGACAATGGAAGTCATTGTTTCTCACGGGACTTATCCACAAGTCACTTTCGTGTTGGCTCGCTGACGTCCTGCCCGTCCACGGATCGCCGGTGGAAGTATTCAGCTAAAGCTCAAAATCATCTCATCTAGCATAAGCGCCAAAGCAGTATTATACGCCATCTAATCAGGCCATTGGGTTGAACAACTGCAAGAACATTTAACAAATGAAGATCTTGAGCCATCACAACAAATTACGTCGGCCGAAGTGTGGTGGATAAAAAGAAATGTTGGCAATCCGCATTGGTATTGGTCAGAGCAACGTCCCAGAGATTACGGGTGACATATGAGGATAGAAATGGGAGACAACACGGGTCTGAATGGGAAAGGGATAAACAAGACATAGCCTGTTGGTTTTAAACTGAAAATCGTATACATATACACACACACACACACGCACACACACACACACACACACACACACACACACACACATATATATATATATATATATATATATATATATATATATATATATATATATATACATAGATAGATGGATATATAGATATATACATATGTCACTTCAATTGAGTGGATTTGACTGAAACTCTGAATCACAAGAAGTTGTGTCTATTCCGACTCCATTCAACCTCAGGGCAACTTGTACAAGTCGGGTGGACTCCATCCCTAACTCCGGCTGCCCAAAAATGGTCAGATTAGACTCCGACATCAAATCCTGAAAACTATGTCTGATTTCTGGGGCGACTCCAGCCATAAATATACGCAGGAAGTGATGTACCATGGCTATGCAGCACGCACATGCCACTTATTCGCACGTCAAAAATTCCCTAAATGAATTCTTAATTGCAGCGAATGCCAAACGCATATTTCACATAATAAAGGCGTCATATACCTTTAAACAGTTGGGGCGGTCCAGCACCGGGCAGCCAAAGGATGACACCGCCATGCGAGCGACTTCAACCTAAGTGGGTGTGTATGGTAGTCATGGGCGCTGAATCAATCTGTGAACGTTTTAGCTTCGCACTGGCAGCGACCTCAGAGATATGACCTGAGGAAACTTCCATAGGGCACATTGCAGTCAATATTTGGGAGCGATTATCTCCAGTACTTTAGAACCTAGCATATACATATAGCATATCTATATGATCGCAAAGACCTTTTCTTTTCATTTCTGGGATCAGTTTTTAATTTTGAACAAATTTCAAAACTTTTGCCATTTGACCTCAGGTCATGTGACCTCCCGTGACCCCAAGTCACTTGATATTCACATTTGCAACCACATTTACAATAGGAGTCAGCGATTTACGTTCGAAGCAAAAAAATGAAATTATATTTATTTACGGATAACTATGAATAATTTTTATCCATTCTAACCGACTTTATTGATTTTCTCACATTTTGTTGAGTGGTCGGGCCAGTCTTTTGCTAGCGATTGACCCGCGAAGCTTATAGGGCTATGATTTGAGATACGCACTGATCAGGCATGATGAGATGAATCCGAACGTGCCCGATTTCATGACCTCATTTCACCATGTCACCTATCTAGTTCAGGTGAAATACATCGGTGAGGGTGAACATGGTAATGTTCGAAGACGTTTTGGACCCATAGTATGTAGTGAGATAGGTGCTGATTTACACCTCAGTAAATATTCAATGTATGCCTGTTACGTAGTCCATGAGAATGTTTGGCAAAATCATTCACTTCATAGTTTTGTCACACACATGTTGCGGCTCGCGCGGTCAATCGCAGCTGGTCGACCACAAAATTGATAACGGCCGGGCAGACACTCATACGCACGGAGCACCACCACGGCCGGGCAGACACTCATACACACAGAGCACCACCACGGCTGGCCAGACACTCATACACACAGAGCACCACCACGGCCGGCCAGACACTCCTACGCACGGAGCACCACCACGGCCGGGCAGACACTCATACACACAGAGCACCACCACGGCCAGGGCAGACACTCATACACACAGAGCACAACCACGGCCGGGCAGACACTCATACACACAGAGCACCACCACGGCCGGGCAGACACTCATACACACAGAGCACCACCACGGCCGGGCAGACACTCATACACACGGAGCACCACCACGGCCGGGCAGACACTCATACACACAGAGCACCACCATGGCTGGCCAGACACTCATACACACAGAGCACCACCACGGCCGGGCAGACACTCATACACACGGAGCACCACCACGGCCGGGCAGACACTCATACACACGGAGCACCACCACGGCCGGGCAGACACTCATACGCACGGAGCACCACCACGGCCGGGCAGACACTCATACACACGGAGCACCACCACGGCCGGGCAGACACTCATACACACAGAGCACCACCATGGCTGGCCAAACACTCATACACAGAGCATTCCAGCTCTTGGGCGGATCCTCCCGTGTCTTCACGACCCTTGTTAGCCATCAGGCTGGACGTTTTCAAGCGTTCAAGGACACTTTCCACACAAACTGTCAGATGCATTACAAAAAGTATCTTGGTTATATCTCTGCCCCTGAAGACGGTCATCTGGGGGGCTACACCGGACTCGCCAAGAGGTCGGGTGCCCATTTACCTCTTGAAAATGCCGACACTTTTTAACAGGCCGGGTCAATCCATGGGCTTAGAGGCCTTTTACATAGCACAGGGGTCTCTCTGCTTTAGCACGGGTCGTCTCCGTAGCTCTGGAGCCTCTGTATCGGCGTGAGGCCCGCTGTCAGCTCTGAGCCCCTCTCCACCAGCGTGAGCCAAAGCCGACCCAGTGCCTCTGCACGTCTGGCCCGTGGCCCCATCCGTCAGCCCGGGGACCTCTCTCACTTCTCAGGATACTCTCCGTCCGGCCGGAGTCCACTCTTCAAAAGCGTGGGCCTCCTCTATCACGAATGGCCCCCTATACAGTTCCGGCCCTCATCGGCCCAGGGGCCCTTTATACCTGCTCTGAGCCCTCCCCGATGGATCGGGGTCTTCTCGCGGCTATGAATCCTCTCCGTTGGTATATGAGGCCCTTCTTAGCTAGCCTCCTCTGTCAGGTCGGAAGCCTTCTTTTAACGGACTGGGCCTCCTCCATCAGGCCAAGGGCCTCCGTACGGTTTGGGCCTCATCCGTCTGTCCAAAGGCCCTTTATGACGGACCGAGGCCCCCTTTGGCAACTAGCATCCCATTTGTCGTTTCAACTTCTTCTTCAGGCCATTCCCCATCATTGACTTGGACCACCCTCATCGGTTCTGGGCCCTTTCTGTCAGTTCGGGGCTTCAATACTTGTCCCAGGGGTCCTTCACGTCGCCTATGGGCTCTTGCGGACCCCATGCGCCTACGTATTGAGGGACCCTGTCGGCCCCTCGGACCCACAAGGGGGTCCCCTTCCCATGGCTACACCACTGATATTCTCCCAGATGACGTGATAGAAGCCGTTCGTGAGAAGGTTTAAGAGCACTCTGATCAATTCAACCTGTTTGGTCTGACTCCGAAGGACATCAGTCTGCTGCCAAAACAGCGTTTGCATGGTAATTTGTTTAACTTTGGAGATGAGTACTTCTGCCAGAGGCTGGGACTTGACAATTGATCACCTTGCCCTTATCACAGATAAAAATAAAGCTCTTACCGACCATCTCTGACCGACATGCGAGACGAACCTGACCTCTTCCGCAGGTACGATCAGTAATTATTCGGGCTTATGGCCAAAGGAAAGGCTGAGGCCTTTCTTTGTCGTTCTTTTGACAAACCCAACTTGCTGCACCACACGGCAATTTCACGACAGATATATCTTCTATTGGGAATGGGCTCAATTCATGGACATACTACTCATGGGCCGGCCTCGAATTGTTGCACATCCATCGAAACAAATATATACAGAAAGTCCGCCGACTTGTGTACAGCATTTTACCATCATTCAGGACACCAGATAAGAACTCAGCTCCATCTCCCAAAAGGGCGGTTCAAAAGGGCTATCTCCCTCCGCCAACACTACCATTTGGCGCACCAGACAGGAACTCAGCTCATAAAGACATAAAAACATAAAAGATCAGTGCAACTGAGCCACAAGGGCCCTTCTTCGATGCGCTCGATCAGCCTTCCATGGAACACTGAAAAGCAAGTCCTCTTTTCATATAATGATTGTCTATGTCGTTTTTAAAGATGTTCCATGTGCTGCTACTGACAGTGGTTTCTGGCAGCTGGTTCCAGTGTTGTATTACCCTGTTGGTGAAGTCATGCTGTCTTAACGTTGTCCTGCTTTCGTTAATTTTAATTTTGAATTGATGATCTCTAATTACATCATTTCTGATAAATTCAAACATTTCTCTGAGAGAGAGGCTTCTTTTGACGATGGACAACTTGTAAGACCTCCATGAGCCTTCTATTTCTAAGTGAAAACATCCAGTTTAAAAAAAAAATTTTCCTCGTATGTCAAGTTGCTTATGCCATTCCCTGTGTAGCCCTCTTTTGCACTCTCTCTCTCTCTCTCTCTCTCTCTCTCTCTCTCTCTCTCTCTCTCTCTCTCTCTCTCTCTCTCTCTCTCTCTCTCTCTCTCTCTCTCTCTCTCTCTCTCTCTCTCTCTCTCTCTCTCTCTCTCTCTCTCTCTCTCTCTCTCTCTCTCTCTCTCTCTCTCTCTCTCTCTCTCTCTCTCTCTCTCTCCCCCTATATCTATCTATTTTTCTCTCTAAAAACCAGCAATCTTTTTCACAACTAGGAGACTAAGCTTGGACGCAGCATTCCAAATGTGGTCTGACCTATGCACAGTAATGTTTCCTGATGACCTCCTCACTTTTGTATGATACATTCCTATATATTTATTGCCCCAAACATTCTTAGTGCTGCCTGCAATACCATGGACCTGAAGCTGCATCAGTAACCGTTTATGGGGTACCTTGCCAGTACAATCGGCGGCTCGGCACAATCGGCTTGGCAAAGAAAGGAATGAAATACATGAATAAAGTATGGAAACGCTTAGGCACACAATGACAAACAGTAGATTTCGGGATGTGTAGGGAGTCATACAGTGACATCAATCCGATGACAGTCATTTGCGTTTATGACAACATTCCAGTTGACCAAGTTTGTTTCCATTAGCCTGTCATGAACTTGACTTGATATGACCTCGGCGACCTAACATGACTTTTAAATTATATAGCATAACAATATGCATGACACAAGTCGCTAGTGTTATCAAGAACACTTCCCTTCTACCAATATACGGGAAGCGCATCAGCGCCGATTTTAGTGGTCTGGCGCTGCGAATTTGTTTTACTTTAATGGCTCCTAACTTGAAAAATTGTCGGCAGATTTTCGTCTTTCGTACTTTAAGCAATGCGCCGGTCATTTCGATGCAGGTACGCAAAACAATGCCCTATATCGGTCGGTACAATTTGGTGTTATGTGCGAAAAATCGGAAGGGAGGGATGATTTCGCCATCCCGCCTCCAGGACGTGTGTTCTCCTGTCATGACCTTTACCTGACGTGACCTCGGTGACCTGATATGACTTTGAAACAATGTAGCAAAACAAAATACATCAAACAAGTTGCTAGTTTTGCCAAGTACACTTCCTTTTTGCTAATATACGGGAAGCGCATCAGCGCCGATATTTGTGGTCTGGCGCCGATATTTTTTTTCCTTTAACGACCCCTAACCCGAGAAATGTTCAGTATATTTCCATTTTTCTTACTTTAAGCAACGTGCCGGTCATTTTTAAGCAGGTACACACACAATGGCGTATATCGACCAGTAAAGTCTGCAGGTATCGACGAGAAACCGGAGGGTGGGCGGATTTCGCCCCCATCAGGGCGCGTGTTATGTAGTCAAATCAGGGCGTTCTCATGTAGTCAAAGTCTGCTCTAGTGACATTTAGAATCTTTACTGAATTATCCCTAATGGTTCCCACTACATGTGCATTGAATATAACCATGTCACTTCTTCCCAGAGTTTCTCCTACAGTCAAGTCCTGAACTAAGTCACTTAAATCCGATAAGACAAGGTCCAATAATGAGCCCAGTCTGGTAGGTTCCATTATAAACTGGTGTAAGAACAGGTCCTCTTCAAGGCATTTCCTGAACATTTTGCATGATGTGGAGCCAACACTAACATTTTCATATCCTTTAAAATTAAGCTCACCAAGAATAAGGCATTTCCTCCGAAAGTTTGTACTGATTTCCTCGCAAATCACATTATCAAGCTCCAGTTGCTGAGCATGTGGCTGGGTTCCTGATTGGTGCAAAGCTCCTATCCGCAGTTTATTGCTGTTGCCTTTTCGCACAGCGTCGTCAAGCCAAATGGACTCCAAAACAGAACTGAATAAGCTATTCGCATAGAGCATTACACCACCTCTTTCACTGTTGGACCCCTATTGCACGAAAACATATTGTATCGCTGGATCTCATCGTCCTGCAAGTTATCCCCAATATACCCCTCACTGACCCATGCCTCAGTAATCCAAACAAAATCTGGTTCCTCCTCCGGAACATAACACATAAACTCATCAAATTTGGATGGAATACTCTGAGCATTAAGCATCATACACTTAGCATACGCTCCATAAGCACGTTTGGCTTTTTCATTTTGAGGAGCTCTTTCGTCACTGGATGAGCTACCACTCGCAAGGGTAATCCACCTCAATCTCGCAAAGGGCAGTTCAAAAGGACCATTCCACTCCGTCAACAGAAACGAAGTGAAAAGAAGCATGGATATGATTTGAGATCTACTTCGAAGTGACAGTTGCTCTGAATATACTATGAAGCCTTGTCTCAGGAAGTGCTTGCGCTCACAAATAATAATACTTCTCGCAGCGTCGCGAGTGATGGGGATACCTATCTCACGATGCCCATCATGGAACACTTCGTGATCTGAGTAAGTAAGATCATAAAACACATAGGCTTGAAATGAACGTATTTTGAATGCATGATAATAAACTTAAGGAAATTGTAATCCGGCACGCCACATTTCGTGTCCCAAGTATGGCGATCTAACAAAATCTAACGGAAAACGTCACATCAGCTCTGCTGCTCTGCTCTAGCGAGACCCATATACGAGAACCCAAGCGTCCAATCGAACTGTGGTTCAGTGAGCACGTGAATGACGTGGCTAAGACACTGTTGACGCTCCTATGGGGATTATTTTCGTGTTCCATATCCTGGCGTGCCCTTCTATATCAGGCTGCCATTGCATACGGAGAGCAATGGCAGCATGCCTGTGCCTGTTTGCATCGCAGCCCATGTCTGTGATCACCCATAATAAATATTTCATAAGATCCTGTACTGAATGATGAAAACCGTTCCCGGAACTACAAACCATCGGGATATTCTAAGATAGAAATGCATTATTTTTTTACACCCTTTTGTCAAAGATGTTTGGCCTGAGCCCATATTTTCATATTAAGTTCGTGTTTGATGTCTCTTGACTCACGCTCCTTGTGATTAGCCCACCTAACGAACTAACGACCTTAGGATGGACGATTTACAACCTTGGTTCGCTAGGTAGGCCAATCATTGTTTCTTTCGATATACGCTCCGCTTGTGCCCATCCTCAGGTCGCTATGCGAACCAAAGGGCCCCGAACCGATGAGGATGGTCCAAGTCAATGATGGGGAATGCCCTGCAGAAGAAGTTAAAACGACGGATGGGATGCTAGTTGCTAAAGGGGGCCTCGGTCCGTCATAAAGGGCCTTTGGACAGACGGGTGAGGCCCAAACCGTACGGAGGCCCTTGTCTGGTGGAGGAGGTCCAGTCCGTTAAAAGAAGGCTTCCGACCTGACAGAGGAGGCTAGATAAGAAGGGCCTTCTATACCAACGGAGAGGATTCATAGCCGCGACAAGACCCCGATCCATCGGGGAGGGCTCAGAGCAGGTATAAAGGGTCCCTGGGCCGATGAGGGCCGGAACTGTATAGGGGGCCATTCGTGATAGAGGAGGCCCACGCTTTTGAAGAGTGGACTCCGGCCGGACGGAGAGTATCCTGAGAAGTGAGAGAGGTCCCCGAGCTGACGGATGGGGGCCCCGGGCCAGACGTGCAGAGGCACTGGGTCGGCTTTGGCTCACGCTGGTGGAGAGGGGCTCAGAGCTGACAGCGGGCCTCACGCCGATACAGAGGCTCCAGAGCTACGGAGACGACCCGTGCTAAAGCAGAGAGATCCCTGTGCTATGTAAAAGGCCTCTAAGTCCGTGGATTGACCCGCCCTGTTAATAAGTAGCGGCATTTTCAAGAGGTAAATGGGCACCCGACCTCTTGGCGAGTCCGATGTAGCCCTCCAGATGACCGTCTTCAGAGGCACAGCTATAAACAAGGATTTTTAATACATCTGACAGTGTGTGCGGAAAGTGCCCTTGAACACCTGAAAACGTCCAGCCTGAGGGCTAGCGAGGGTCGGGAAAACACGGGAGGATCCGCCCAAGAGCTGGAATGCTCGTAGCATATGGGAAGATGGTGGCGGCACTCCGTATGCATGATTAACTGGCCGTGGCGGTACTCCGTGTGTATGAGTGTTTGGCCAGCCATGATGGTGCTCTGTGCGTATGAGTGTCTGCCCGGCCGTGGTGGTGCTCTGTGTGTATGAGTGTCTGGCCAGCCGTGGTGGTGCTCTGTGTGTATGAGTGTCTGCCCGGCCGTGGTGGTGCTCCGTGTTTATGAGTGTCTGCCCGGCCGTGGTGGTGCTCTGTGTGTATGAGTGTCTGCCCGGCCGTGGTGGTGCTCTGTGTGTATGAGTGTCTGCCCGGCCGTGGTGGTGCTCTGTGTGTATGAGTGTCTGGCCGGCCGTGGTGGTGCTCTGTGTGTATGAGTGTCTGCCCGGCCGTGGTGGTGCTCTGTGTGTATGAGTGTCTGCCCGGCCGTGGTGGTGCTCTGTGTGTATGAGTGTCTGGCCAGCCATGGTGGTGCTCTGTGTGTATGAGTGTCTGCCCGGCCGTGGTGGTGCTCTGTGTGTATGAGTGTCTGGCCAGCCATGGTGGTGCTCCGTGTGTATGAGTGTCTGCCCGGCCGTGGTGGTGCTCTGTGTGTATGAGTGTCTGGCCGGCCGTGGTGGTGCTCTGTGTGTATGAGTGTCTGCCCGGCCGTGGTGGTGCTCTGTGTGTATGAGTGTCTGGCCGGCCGTGGTGGTGCTCTGTGTGTATGAGTGTCTGGCCAGCCATGGTGGTGCTCCGTGTGTATGAGTGTCTGCCCGGCCGTGGTGGTGCTCTGTGTGTATGAGTGTCTGCCCGGCCGTGGTGGTGCTCTGTGTGTATGAGTGTCTGCCCGGCCGTGGTGGTGCTCTGTGTGTATGAGTGTCTGGCCAGCCATGGTGGTGCTCCGTGTGTATGAGTGTCTGCCCGGCCGTGGTGGTGCTCTGTGTGTATGAGTGTCTGGCCAGCCATGGTGGTGCTCCGTGTGTATGAGTGTCTGCCCGGCCGTGGTGGTGCTCTGTGTGTATGAGTGTCTGCCCGGCCGTGGTGGTGCTCTGTGTGTATGAGTGTCTGCCCGGCCGTGGTGGTGCTCTGTGTGTATGAGTGTCTGCCCGGCCGTGGTGGTGCTCTGTGTGTATGAGTGTCTGGCCAGCCATGGTGGTGCTCTGTGTGTATGAGTGTCTGGCCGGCCGTGGTGGTGCTCTGTGTGTATGAGTGTCTGCCCGGCCGTGGTGGTGCTCTGTGTGTATGAGTGTCTGCCCGGCCGTGGTGGTGCTCTGTGTGTATGAGTGTCCTGCCGGCTGTGGTGGTAGTTGCTCTTGCCGGCTTGTATAGTTGCTTTTTATGTCACGCGCAGTCCATTTGGAACGGAAATGGACACTAAGTCTACCTATTGCTAATCCATTATCGCAAAGCAGAGTGCAGACCATTAGAACGAATACCATTCGAGCTCACTAGATAGGAAAACAAGAGAGAGAGAGAGAGAGAGAGAGAGAGAGAGAGAGAGAGAGAGAGAGAGAGAGAGAGAGAGAGAGAGAGAGAGAGAGAGAGAGAGAGAGAGAGAGAGAGAGAGAGAGAGAGAGAGAGAGAGAGAGAGAGAGAGAGAGAGAGAGAGAGAGAGAGAGAGAGAGAGAGTGATAGGGAGAGAAAAGAGAGAAAGGGAGATACAGAAAATTATATAAATATAAAACAAGTGGGTGAGAGGTGGAGGAAGATGAAGTGGAGAAATGTCTGAAGAAGTAAAGGGATGGTTTCGGAATCTCAAACCCCTTGGAAAATCCAATCGTTTTCAACGCCCACTGAGGCCTGTATGCGTGTATAATACATAAGCATTCATTACCTGCGTTCAATCAGAGGCGCAGAGAAGCGAGAGTGGTCCAACTTCCACCCCCAAACGCAGTGACTAAGATGCACTGGACGAAACAAGCAATTTGGACTTTTCGTCATTCAAAACCAAAAAATGTGGGCGCGCGAAGCACGTCGAAAACGTTTTATATCGCGTTGCATTTTGTGTCGTGTCTGGACGCCAGTAAGAAGATCCTAACTGCAACCGCGCTCAATTCTCTGAGAGGGAGCACATGTATCACGTGCTTACGAATTAGCATTTCGCTGACTTGACGGGGTTACTCGTATCACCTAAGCATTACGTTCATATACTAACCTCACCGAAACAACCCCGCAAGTCTCAATGATATTACTTCCAACAAACACGGACTGGACTAAGTATATGTAAACAACACTGGATCCGTATATATATATATATATATATATATATATATATATATATATATATATATATATATATGTGTATATATATTAAGTTTTTAATTGAATGTCAAGTGCATCACAGTGCTATCGACGCATTCTACTTAGCTTGAGGACGGGAATTAATCACGATCGATCCACGAGCGGTCCACCAAACTACTGACGCACGTACCAATAATTGCTTCTACATGCTAAGCGTGCCGCAAGGCCTGGCCCTGCACTGGGTGCGTCGGGTGTGCTTCGTGCCATTGGCGGGCAGAATGTAGTCTCACCCGATTAAACCGTTATACCGGACAGATTCTGACGCGTGGGCGTCTAGAACATTGTCACATCCTGTTACACATCCGGCCCCGGGTCTGGAACCGCTGCGAGGTGATGCGCTGTGCGATCGATGGCTCTGTCTGAGGCTCGTCCTGACGTAGATCTTGACCTGTCCCTGTGTCAGGCTGGTCCTAACGCAGATCTCGGCATGTCCCTGTATCAGGATGTTCCTGGCGGGGGTTTCTACGGCTCTGTATATTGCATCAGACTAGTTCTTGCGGAGATCCCCATGACTCTACATCGGGCTGGCCCTGGCGCAGATATTGATGACCCTTGTAGATGTTGGTTACGCAAGTGTTATGACATTATTTGTAATCAACTGAAATGATTCCTATTTGTACCCACAAACTCTCTGACAGTGGCGGATACAAGAGGGGATGGACCATGACCCTCATAAGCCCCGATGGGCCCGATGGAATATATTTGGGGCTCATTGGAACGGTTAGCTCATTGTGTTTCAACAGAGTCCATGACGAAGAACACAAGGAATTTGACACTCCAGAGGACCTTCCCCAATTGGTTAAGGTCCCTGGACCAACGTGAAGGGACTTGGTCAATGAAGGGGCCCCAAGCTGATGGAGAGCGCCACAGGCAGATGCAAATGAGCTTGAGTCCATCGGGAGTTCCATGGATGGACGTTGAGAGCCCCGGTGGGCGACAACGTGAAGGGCATCAAAGCTGACAGAACTAGACCTGGGTTGTTTGAAAGACCCCCGCATTGTACACTGATCTGCATTGCAGGGCCCTCTGTAACATTCAGGTGCTCTTCACAGTCCTTGACAGCCTTTCTAGCTATCGATACCGCCAATTGTACAATCGACTGGGAATTAACCATCAGCTTTTTTTGTACATCTGAAAACATTGTTGCGTCGCTCTTTACATCGAAAGAATATTTCGAAAAAGAAGTCACAAGGAGTTAGCTCTCCTCACCGGGGCTCATACTCATCACATTGTGCAGTATCAAAATGGGCCAGCAGCTATTGCATGGTGAAATACTATTTGTAGAAGACAGCTGCGAATGCCAAGTAGAGCAGGATTCGGATGATGTGAGACACTAGCGATATTTATAATTCCATCGATTTTCCATTCATATCACCTCCTCTCTCAGAATGAAATGAATTGAAGGTGTTTTGCAATCCGTCTTTTGGATATCACGATTACTCTTGCATCGAGTCACTCGGGCCCTCACGACTTCCTTCTCTACAACGTGCGCGGGTAAACGCCCTGATGTGGTGGTGTGAATGCTCTGCATAACGTTCTTGTCAGTCTTCGGATTTTTAGACTAATCAGATGTTTGAATATCTAAATACAGATTCCTTCCATACAAGATTATCTACAACTGCTCTGTTTTGCATCCATGAACACCAAAAAGCCAATTGCATGCACACAAAGCGCTCGCTTACGAATATCGCAGACACCATAACGGACTGCTCGCCGGTCACGACCCGTATGATTGACTGGATATTGCAAAAATGGAACAATACAGGCGGAACGTTATAAATTGGCGCCAGCTGCAGAGCGTTATGTAACCATAGCAAAGTAGAAATAGCCATCAGGCGGTCGTCGCGGAGACCCCGGTGCTGATTGATCCATTTCCAACAGTGTCATTTGCCTCATTTATTAAGGTGTCCTCGTTGTGCGTCACGGCGTCAATAGTAAGCGCTATATCGGCGCACAAATGGATGGGGACCACGGTACAACAATTTCCCCGCCTCCTCGGCCGAGTATCCATCTTTGGAGTTGACGTCCAGTTCCTGAGCATCAGCAGAACTGGTTTGGCAGGCCGCCCGGACGAATGCGATGCTCAATTTCTGTGTTTCGGTTCCCGTGTTCCTGTTCCGTTTGTCATTTCTGTGAAATGACAAACGGAACAGGTTGATAATTCAGGAAATTTAGGTTGGATTCTTTATGCGCACCATTTGCTGACAGATGGTGATAAACCTCGATGCAATTGTAAGCACGCAGTGGTTATGACCAATGCCTGATATTGGGCAGAGTGTCAGGATCATATATGCAAAGCAGAGTCAGAAATTCTCCACAGAGGTAGATCATCCGTTGAGGTGCACAGGGAGGTGGGCCATCCACTGAAGGGGTGTGGGCCATCCACTGAGGGGGTGTGGGCCATCCACTGAAGGGGTGTGGGCCATCCATTGAGGGGTGTGGGCCATCCACTGAGGGGGTGTGGGCCATCCATTGAGGGAGGCGAACTATCCACTGAGGGAGGTGGGCCATCCATTGAGGCAGGTGGGTCATCCACTGAATGCGGCATGCGGTAAGGGCCTCCAAAGGCGGGGAAAAAAAGAAACAAAAACCAAATTAGAGAACGGACGGTGTAGCCTTCTCTTGACTCCATGAACAGACGGCCTGGTGTAGTCATAAACACTCCTTGTAAATTGTTTGAGCTTCACTCGGTCTGAAAGTGCCTCTATAATGCCCCGAAGCGTCGCCATGGCGGTAGTACTCTGTCCATTGGCTGGATCTTCACCAAAGTGATAATATTTCACAAAGTTAGGTTTTCACATCCATTTGATCCCAAGCGTGGGAAGGCTACATCTGCGTCCAGGTGGTATTCCGTATTCCACACAGATGTAGGATCTTGCAGGTGGTGTTCCGTGTTCCTCATGGGTATAGGACTTCGCAGGTGGTGATCGATATTCTCACAGGTGTAGTACCTTGCAGTTGAAGTTCCGTATTCCGCACAGGTGTAGTACCTTGCACGCGGTCTTCTACAATCCTTAGATGTGCAGGACCTTACAGGTATTGCAAATGACGTACTTGCACCGACATTCTTGGTTATCGCACGCAAATATGCATGCGGAAAAAAAACAATTTATTGAATGCTGTTCAACGGAAGGTTTCTGCTGTCAGGATAGCCGCACATTTGGCTGGTCTGTTCTCAGAGTAGTCGCACATTTGGCTGGGCTGACGTCAGAGTATTCGCACATTTGGCTGGGCTGGCGTCAGAGTAGTCGCACATTTGGATGGGCTGACGTCAGAGTAGTCGCACGTTTGGATTGGCTGACGTCAGAGTAGTCGCACATTTGGCTGGGCTGACGTCAGAGTAGTCGCACATTTGGCTGGGCTGACATCAGAGTAGTCGCACATTTGGCTGGGCTGACATCAGAGTAGTCGCACATTTGGCTGGGCTGACGTCAGAGTAGTCGCACGTTTGGATTGGCTGACGTCAGAGTAGTCGCACGTTTGGATTGGCTGACGTCAGAGTAGTCGCACGTTTGGATTGGCTGACGTCAGAGTAGTCGCACATTTGGCTGGGCTGACGTCAGAGTAGTCGCACATTTGGCTGGGCTGACGTCAGAGTAGTTGCACATTTGACTGGGCTGACGTCGATTGTCGTCGAGGAGGTGTTGACCGCTTTCATCATGTATGGACTGCTCTCATCATCCGTACATGTATACATCATGTACGGAGGTAAAAGGCAATGGAGAATGGAGGACCGTACGCCGGTCTTGTTTCCTTGTGGACTTGATGTCTGTTGATTCTTGAAGCAGTGCCTGAAGCAGCCTTTTCTGTGAGAAGGAACGCTGAGTAAGTAAATAACACAGCAATCACCTGCCATGGTAGGGTCATTTTCTTTGCTGAAGAATGCCCACTTGGTAAATAACGGAAGAAGCACCTCCCATGGTAGTGGTCATTTCTGTGAGGAGGAATGCTCACTTAGTAAATAATAAATGCAAATCCCAAGCGCTAAAGTACGTATGACAGATATACGTAGGCGCAGATGTACGAAAGCGCATAATTACGTATTACAAATGCACTTATGGCAGATGTACGTTAGAGGAAATGTGCTTATAGCAAAGGCACGTATGCAATTACACGTAAGCGCAAATTTACGTATGGCATATGCGCCTAACCAAATGCTCGTAAACGGAACGGTTCGTGGAATAAATGTACGCACGTATATTTACTTTTGTGTGCATTTGGCCTTATATACTTTTGCGTTTACGTACAATTACCCATATGTACATTTTCCCATATGTACTTTTGCGCATAAGTATACTTGCGCTTATGTACATTTCCGCATGCATACTTTCCCGCTTACCCTCCACCTGCAGCAGGTAAATGCGGCTAGTGCGGCTCTGCGGTGCGTCAGGAGCCGCACTAACTCTGCGGCCAGTGCGGGTCGTGACTGCGCAGCTCTGCGACCCGCACCGCAGAGACGCTGAGTCGCCATGTAAAAGAGAGCAAGCGCAGTCCGTACCACCGTCTATAGCTGGGATGATTGAAAGTCAGAGAACGAGATCCGTGCTCGTGATCCAATCCAATGTCGGGAATGTGGCTACCGTATACTGTAAAGGAAATCCAGTGGCATGTACTTTGGCGGAGCTTCTGGTGCAACTTCAGTGGTGTCATCTCTCGGGATTAAGAGCAAGCTTGGGAGCGTGGGAGCGCCGCCAGATGTGACAGCGAAGAAGTGGCAATACGTTTTCTTCTTGTGATCATTAATCGTGACGAAATGAGTCGAGCATCATCCAAAAACCAACGTCCAATAGATGTTCCAAGAAAGCCGTGCTGCCGTCGTGCTCCCCGTTTCGCTGGATTGTGTTCAGGTACCCGTCAGATGTGTTCCCACGCAGTTGCGCTGCCAGAATTTCCCTGGGAGGAAGAGAGGGGGGTCTGCCACCCGCCCCAGCAAAGTATGTGACGAAGTGGAGAATAGGGCTAACAAAAGCCTTTCGGTGGTCGCCGACGAGATACACTTCTGGGAAATTGGTCGCCAATCAGGTTCGGGTCCACTGGGGAGGAGGAGGAGGTCGGTGGTGAAAGGGGCGATTGTCCCTCGGGATTGGATATCACATTTCGAAACATGATTTTTTTATGATTACCGACTTGTTCCAGATCTGACGGCCTTCCATCGTTTCTTCGATTGGTTCCTCAGAAATAGGTATCACTTGGCGCCCTGAGTAAATTTTGGCTCACCAAAGATTGTCGCCCTTCCCATAGGAACTCATGAATGTCGCTAGGAGAACAAAGTCGCTCCGAGACAGTGGAGGATGAATAAAATTCCCTGGATGATAGTAAAGAATAACAATCCGGAGTTCGGCATATAAAGATAAAAATCCCAAGCGATCTTCGGCAATCAGTCGTCAATTGCTCGCAATTTTCCACCGTGTAAAGAATATATTAAATTTCTAGTCCAGGTGAATATTTATCATTCCCGTTAGCTCTCATCTTGCATCACATACAAAACACCGAAAAATTATTCATTACTGATAGGTACAGTACTTCAACACTTGAACAGTAGTAACAGAACTAGTAAACATTAACCCCTTTCTTTAAGATCTTCTTAAGCACATTTTACAGCTGGATATATTTTGTGGAAGAAACATGAAAATACGATGATATGGGTGGAATCCTGATCTATGTGAAATATAGTGGTGCACTTATAGTTAGCGTCCTATGAAGAATTTGACAGACAATGCCAACTTGGGCATAGCTAAGATAACATTTCACACCATAGCCGATCGGTTTTAGTCGCGGCAGTGGCGGCCTCACAGTTGCGGCATCGGCAACTTCACAGCCATCAGTGACCATCTCACGGGCGCGGCAGCGTCTTTCTCACAGTCTGGCAACGGCCACCTCACAGCCAGAGCAGCGGCCGCCTTACAGTCATGACAGTGGCCGCCTCACAGTCATGAGAGCGGCCGCCTCACAGATGCGGAAGTGACCGCATCACAGTCATGACAGCGGTCGCCTCACAGGTGCGGAAGTGACCGCCTCACAGTCATGACAGCGGTCGCCTCACAGGTGCGGAAGTGACCGCATCACAGTCATGAAAGCGGTCGCCTCACAGGTGCGGAAGTGACCGCCTCACAGTCATGACAGCGGTCGCCTCACAGGTGCGGAAGTGACCGCCTCACAGTCATGACAGCGGTCGCCTCACAGGTGCGGAAGTGACCGCCTCACAGTCATGACAGCGGTCGCCTCACAGGTGCGGAAGTGACCGCCTCACAGTCATGACAGCGGTCGCCTCACAGGTGCGGAAGTGACCGCATCACAGTCATGACAGCGGTCGCCTCACAGGTGCGGAAGTGACCGCCTCACAGTCATGACAGCGGTCGCCTCACAGGTGCGGAAGTGACCGCATCACAGTCATGACAGCGGTCGCCTCACAGGTGCGGAAGTGACCGCCTCACAGTCATGACAGCGGTCGCCTCACAGGTGCGGAAGTGGCCGCCTCACGGCCGTGGCAGAGGCCCTCTCATAGGTGTGGTAAGTAATCGCCTAGCAGCCATGTCAGCGGCCCTCTCACATCTGTGGAAAGTGACCGCCTGATAACCGTGGCGGTGGCCGCCTCACGACCATAACAACGACCGCTTCACAACCATAATAACGGCCTCTTCATAACCATAATAACGGCCGCCTCACAGCCATAATAACGGCCGCTTCACAGCCGTGGCGGTGGCCGCCTCACATCCAGTGTATTGGAGTTGAAGTAAATTAAAGGAATGACTCCATTCCGACTATTTTTTTTCCAAAATGAGGAGTGACTCCAATTCCGACTCCTCTTCCTCACAAAGTGGAATGACTCCAAATTCCGGGTCATGCAAAAAAAGGAGCTAAAATCCAACTCCTAATTCTTCTTTGAGAAGACAGCCCTAATTCCGGGTGAAAAAAGAGTAAAATCAAACTCCTTAATTCCTTTTTCATGCCGTCATTTTTAATTTTATACACAGCCCAGCATGTTTAACATATGTATAACGCCCGATGATTTGCTCGCCATATCCTGTCAGAAATCCAAAGAAACAACTACCAGGTGCAAGGGGATGTGTCCGGTTACTAGGTGTGTCCCAGGAGTCTCACCGTGGTGTAGTGTCTCTCATATGTAACAAAACCCATAGTTGGCGAGGACCGGGTCGGCCGCCGCCCTCGCTCGTAAGGATTTGGTGCCGTCCCGGGGTTCACGATTAATTCGTGGGGGCGAACGGCCTAGGGCCAGGTCTGGCCCCTCAAATGAAGTTGCCGCCAGACAGGCCCCCGACTCGCTGTCTCAAGCCGCCACCAGTCCAGTCATTTTGGCGTAGCTCTGTTTTTGTGTCCGGCGTGAGAGAAAAAAAGGTTTTAATCACAACCAGGGGCGCAGCCACGGGGATAGCCAAGGGGACATTGGCCCCTCCCTTACGGCCCAATAGTTTACCATTTTGCCATTGAAACTGCCCATTATCCAAAGTTGGCCTCCTCCTTGGCACTACTAGCTGGCCCCCTCCTTCAGAAAATCCTGGCTGCATCTCTGATCACAATGCAAAACGATATAATAACTATAAAGTGACCCAAAATATGCAAACCATTCTAGAAACCACCTGACGTGTATTCGGTTATACAGACGGACACATGATCTTTTATCGGGTATTGCGCTTCACAAACACCAGTCGTTCCAGCATAGCGGGCTTTAGGCGATTTCTCCTGGCACGGCAGATGTCGCCAGCTGTTGAGAACAGACGCTCGGCCGGCGCACTCGAGGTAGATAGGGCGAAGATTGCCCTGGCAGCCTCTGACAGTTTGGGGTAGACATCACGCCTATCTTTCCAGAACGACAAAGGGTCACACGTGCCGTCCAGCCGCTCCGCCTCTCTTACATTTCGGTCCATCTCGTCGTCCATCTGGTCATTGCGGCACGTGGTCATCGGTGTGCTCTTACGCTTTCGTTTCAAGTATGAGAACAGGCCAGGAAGCCTCTCGTTCTGATCTGTGTTCGCCACTTCTTCGTCTTCGCATGTCGAGGGCGAGGCAGTCTCCACCACCTTCAGCACCTTCTTCACAGTCCGCTTGCACACGCTCCTGATTTAAGTCTCCTCACCACTGTCCAGCCAAGTGCACCCAAAGTTTAGGTCCAACAAGGCCGCGGATACCAGCAAACGATTGTTCATCAGGCCGTCAAACCTCTTGTGTACGCTCTGACTGAACGCCTTCTCTGTCTTCTTCGTTGACACTACACTGTCTTCCAATTGACTGAGGACACCATGCATGCCTTTGGTGGCTGGTATGACTATATTGCTGGTACAGACGTCGGCTTCGAACAGTGCGGTGGCCTCCTGGAATGGTTCCAGAATTGAAACGATCTCACCTATCATGTCCAGCTCATGCTTCGTCATCTTGATATTGCTCTTTGTGCATGCCCGCAATCTGTTTCGGATCGACGGATGTTTGGTGACGACAGGGTGGAATTTCTTAAGCATTTTCCACTGAGCATTCCAGCAGGTGCATTTGCGACATTAAACCGTGTTCCGGATTCTGCCAGCAGAAGTTCAGCGTCCGAGACGCTGTGCCTGGTGGATGAGACGATTTTGGACGCCTTCCTGATGACGTTATCCACCACCGAGCCCACTTCCCGCTTCAGGCCGTCCTTCACACACAGTTGTAGCGTGTGACATGCACAACCCGACTGCAGTCTGACGTCCTTCAGAGTCATCTGGAGGTCGCCATCACAGCACAGACCGGACACATCGTGATCCTCGTGGTCGGTCGGCTCTAGCTCGTCCCAGTCATCCCCAATGTTGCAGTCAAAGCCTGGCACGGTCTGCGCAAATGCCTTCAGCATGTTTGATCCGTTGTCTGTTACTACCCGGTTCACTTTTCCCTCCAGTTCCCAATCAGCGATTAGCTCAGAGTACTCGGTCCAAATTTTGTCGCACGTGTGCGAACTGTGGATCATTCTGCATGCCAAATATAACATTTTGGCCACGAAGTCCGGCGTCACTACACTGGCCGTCAACGTGCGGCTTGTCCATATATCCATGGTCAGACCCACGGAATCAACAGACCTAAGCACTGCACTGATTTCCCTTTTGATCTTGTCAACTCGTCTTGGTATGAGTGTGTCTGTCATCTTCTCATATGACGGTACTTTGCATGCTGGGGTAGCGACCTGTAACAAAGCAATTGTAGGCCGTCAAACAATGCCTTTGTATAGTGGAATTTAAAAAAAAGTGCTGGTGTGATCCATTTTCGGCGTCAAAATTTAACCTGAAAGGAAATGTAATGACCAAAGGTCAGAAATGTTAAAATGTTTAAAACTTTTCACACTTATTTTTTATCACATTTTGTAAGCCCAAACTAGCTATGCTCCAGCCTTTGGCCCTAACCGCCATATTATAGATCCCAGCCGCGGCGTATTCGGGGGGCAAGGGTCGCAACTGCCCCCCGGTCGAAAAGTCCCGGAGGCGAACCGATGCATTTTGCCCACTGGGATCTTCTATTTTTCCATTCCCAGTTCCCCAACCTCAGCATGTTGTCAGCTTTAATTTTTGCATCGGAAACTGAAATTTTCTCAGGAAGGATAAGTTGTAACAATTTTGCAACATACGTACTGCGGTCAAAACGACATGAGATTTCGGCGGGCATGAGACATCTGCGATTGAACATATTGTAAAATTTTATCGCTCACTTTTCGCAACCTGCCGACACCCCCTTTCACCACGCTCTCAGAGTTGCTTTGGCCCCCGCTCGAAATTAGAATCCGCCGCGGCTGATAGTTTCTCTGACTGTTATTGTGCTAAGTGTCAGTGGGATTGTGCTAAGAACAGTGCAAGTGTAGTGGGATATGTAGTCTACCAGATGTTATGCAATATTTAGCTTACTTTCATATATATATAACACACCTCTACGAACAGTTCGTACCAAAACGTGCCTAGTGTTATATACATAAATTTTCTTTTAACGCGCGCACGTCGGGCGGTCCGCGCCAACTTCGCCGGTCCGGGGGGGGGGGGCAGATGGCGGCCCCCCAAGATCTCCAGAACTATGTTAGGTAGCGACAAATATAAGACGTCGTTGGATAGACGTCAAATATAAGACGTCGGTGGAGGAAGAAATCTCCCAATACACAGGGGCGCCCCTACACGCAAAAACACTTAGATCCGGGGCGCTCCTGATACAAGCGAATGACACAATCGACGGACACCTACTTACTAAAATCAGGAAAATAAAGCACACCCCCATCACAATCACACCGGCAACACACCTAAACAATAGCCAGGGGACTATCCTGGCCCGGGAGCTGGCCGGTATACCGGCGGAGGCACTGGCCCTCAAGCTTGGGGACCAGGCTGTCTCCGCCGTGTACCGGCCGCCCCCGAGGCCGGGGTACAAAACAAATCACCTTCTTATACTCACTTTCACAACAAGGACACCACCAGCACACATCAAAGCGGGGTACCTACGGTACCCCGTAACACCTCGCGCACCCCTCCCGCGACGCTGTAAGCGCTGTCAACGCTACGGCCACTCAGCGGGGGGGTGCCGAGCCAACTCACCCACATGCGGCCGCTGCGCTCAAAATCACTTAACTGACACGTGCGACAGCGGCGAGCTGTGTTGCGCCGCCTGCGGGGGGGACCACGCGGCCTCGGACGGGTCCTGCCCTCGGTGGAAGGCGGAGCGCGAGGTGCTCCGCAGGATCCACCTTGAGGGCATGGACCCGTACCGGGCCAGGGCGTCGGTCCTGGACCCGCCGGCGGCGTGGCCGGCTCGTCGCACACAGCCGGGCACAGAACAACCACAACCACCACCACTCACAAACGACATGTACCCGCCACTGACAACACGCTCCCGCCCGGGACGCTCACCGGGACCTTCAAACCACCATAAACCACAACAAAACAAATCTACTCCAACATACCGCCCACCACCGCCACCAGAACCACAACCAACACCCGGAGCAGCCCCACACACCACACACACACTGGACAGACCACCTACACCACACGCACACATAGACCAGGACACAGACCCGGAGGAGCAGACGGAACGAGAACACAGAGCAACCGACTCAGTCAGCACAACCCCCCCAAATGCGACGCCACCAACCACTCAACCACGCAGGCCAACCAAGAGCACAACCAAACATCAGCCATCACCTAAACGCCCACTCACCCGCGCTAACACATACAAATGATGAACAAAATAATACAATGGAACACACATGGACTCATTGGACACTGGCCTGAATTTAAACACTATGCACTACAAACAAACCCTATAGCACTATGTATTCAAGAAACACACTTCAAACCTCACGACCCATATAACTTTCACATTCCTCAATACACTATACACAGACAGGACACACACAACCCACACAGATCAGGCGGTGTATGCACATACATTAGGAACACGACCCCCCACCGCCTGATACATTTCGACACCACGGCAGACATACTACTAACTGAAATGCATGTACACAACGTAGCTTACACACTCATCAACATCTACGATCCACCCTCGCGGAACACAGAAACACTTTCGGAATTAAATAAAGCACTTGGCCAAATTCGCACACCTGTTATTCTCACCGGAGATTTCAACTCACACCACCCCCTATGGGACACCCGCACAACACAGCCTGATCACAGAGCACACATACTCACCGCAATAGCTACACAACATAATCTCACAATACTCAACACCGGCTCACCAACCTACCTAGTACCTATCAGCTCCCTCCTGCCTACAATCCCAGATGTCACGCTTGCCTCTTCCCGCATAGCCCTCACACTGTCCTGGACAGCCGACCCTGATCCACACTTTAGCGACCACGCACCCATCACCATTACCTTTGACCGAATCCCGACCACCGGCCCACTCAATCCTCAGCCAGGCCGATGGAACCTCAAAAAAGCATCCTGGAACCCTTTCTCAGAATCCATAGCAATCCAAACAGCACACAGACCCCAATTATCACCAGAACAATTCGCAGACATACTCATCACCACAGCACACCAACACATACCACAAACAAAACCACGACGTCAACAGAAACCGCGCGCGGCTCCATGGTGGAATGATGACTGCCACCGGGCGATCCGCGCGAGGAATCATGCACGGCATAGATACGAAAGACACCGCACACCAGACACACTAGCAACATATAAACAACTCAGAACACAATGTAAGACTATCATCAAAGACGCAAAAAAGACTTCTTGGAATGCATTCAGCACTAAATTTAATAGATTTACACCTCTAGGCGAAATTTGGTCACTTTTGAAAACCTTTCAACACCGACAACGACCCCCAATCAAAGCCATCACACTTAGACACAACAACAACATCACAACAGACCCCCAAACAATAGCAAACATATTCGCAGACCACTACCATCATAGATCATCTACACTGGCACGAAACCCCCCACCCCCAATCAGACACACACGCACACACCTCTACAACACTAGATTTACACTCACAGAATTACAACTAGCAATCACACAGACAGGCAACACATCTGTAGGACCCGACAACATTCACTACTCTTTCTTCAAACACCTACCAACATCAGCACTACACACACTACTCAACACCTACAACACTGCATGGACTACACATACATACCCTCAATCCTGGTTACACGCCTCTCTCCTACCTATACCTAAACCAAACACCGACTCAACTCTTTGCACCTCCTATCGCCCTATTGCCCTCACCAGCTGCTTTCACAAACTATTCGAACGACTTGTTAAAAAACGCCTCCTCTATATCATTCAAACACAACACTTAATCTCTCCTATTCAATCAGGCTTCCTTCCAAATCGATCCTGTTTAGACAACCTCACCTACCTGATCACAAACATCCAGGAAGCGGCGGCCAGGAAACACTCCACGACCGCCGTCTTCCTGGATCTAAAACAAGCCTATGACACCATCAACATAACAGCACTATTACAACACCTACACAACATCGACATACAAGGCAGACTGATGCACTACCTCCATTTCTATCTACTCAACAGATCTTTTCAAGTAAAAATTGGGCCCCACACCTCAGACACCAAATTCCCCACCACCGGTTTAATGCAAGGCTCAGTCCTCAGTCCCCTACTCTTCATTTTAGCCCTAAATTCCGCCGTCACCGACAACTTTTCGACCAAAATTGCAGTCTACGCCGACGATATAGTACTATGGACGTCAACAAAAGCACCAGCACACGCACTAACAGTATTACAACACGCACTAACAGAACTCAACAACAAACTCGCCGCACTAAACCTCCATATAGCACCACTCAAATCCAAATGTATGATTTTCGGCTACAACAGAGACACAAACTTACGACCCCTAGAAATCAACAATTCACCCATTCCCTTTGTCACCACAACAAAATTTCTCGGTATCACATTAGACACACAACTAACTTTTCGACCACACTTCCTAAACTTGCAAAAACGCGCCTCAAAAAGAATCAACGTACTACGAGCCCTCTCTGGCACACACTGGGGATCCGACCGAAACACACTTCTGACCCTTTACAAATCACTCATTCGGCCAATTCTGGAATACGGATCACCACTCTTTGAAAACGCAGCTAAATCAAACCTCAAAATTATAGATTCTATTCAACGACGATCTCTTCAAATAGTCACAGGAGCTTTCACCACCTCACCTTCTCACTCCCTTCACATATACAACCACATCCCAGAATTACAGCACAGACGTACAGAAGCACTACTTAGATACCACTACAAAACACAACTCACGAAACATCACCCATGCACACAGGCACTGAAACTCCGCACAGCACGCAGACATCAACTCATGAACTGCACACGATTACGAACCACAATAGGATGCCGCATACACCGACACGCTAACACACTAGACATAACACTCCCAACGACAACACCACTCCCACAACCCACCGCATGGTGGAAACAGCCGACACCCAACACACACTTCCTCATTGACAAGCCAAAAGACACATATACACACGCAGAAATACAACAACTATTCCTACAATTCACAGCACAGCACGTCAACTACAACATCATATACACAGACGGCTCCAAATCCCATACACAGCAGACGGGCGCAGCGGCGGTGCTGTACACCAACGCAGCGCCACCGCGGGTCATCCTACGCGCCCGTCTGCACGACACAGCATCCACATACACAGCATAATTATTTGCAATCTTCTCGGCATACTGCACCATTTACAACACCAAAATTGAACACAACATCATAGCCACAGACGCAAAATCAGCACTACAGAGCATAACACCCCACACCAAATACAAACACCCCCTCATACCCAAAATACTGCGCATCCACAAACAACTCACCATACTACAACGGCCAACAATTCTCTGGATCCCAAGTCACACAAACATACCCGGCAACGAACACGCAGACACAGAAGCAAACATAGCCACAACACTTCAACAAACCACACAATGCCCCTATTCACAATCCGACTACTACCCCACAATACGACAGGCCATCAACAAACACATACAACAAACATGGGACACAGTAACAACACAGCTACACGAAATACACCCCAAACACGAACACTGGCACTCCATCAACCAAAACACCAGACTAAGAGAACGGACACTAACACGCCTACGCATAGGACACACTGCACTCACACACTCATACCTCATACTCAATCAACCACGACCACAATGCACTACATGCCAACACACACTCACAGTCAAACACATGCACCAAATACAACAACCAAAGACAACATATCACAAACTATTGCACCACGAACAACATCCCACTGACCCTCACCACGCTCCTCAACGACGACCATCCAGCATTACACGAGCACCTCTTCCACTTTCTCAAAACTACACGCATTATGGATGAATTGTGAAAAAAAAACAAGGAAAAGATATGTTAAAAAACGAAAGAGAAAATGAACAAAACCAGGTAAATGGAGAAAAAAAATCAAAAGATCCGTTACAAAACGAATAGAAAAAAGAGAAATATTTATTCATGTTCTTGCAATGTTCACTTCTGGCGATGACCCGACCCCCCCACCCCCCCCCACTATACCCCATACCCCAATGTGGCACCGTCGGACTAACTCTCTCTTCCTCGACTTCATCATCTCCGGCTCTAATACAACTCTACAGCACCAGCTCTACATCTTCAATCGATCCGGATTACTCTACTCTTCAAGACCATCTCATCGCTACTTCACCACTGCTCGACTACTCTACTAAACCTCCACCTCGGATTGATCCTCCTACCCTACGCTACTCACTGTCTTACACATCTTTTCACAACCGGAACCAGCCGATATCACCAAGCGGTGGCAGGCTGGCAAAACTCACACACACACACACACACACACTGTGACACGCCCTATCGAAAGTATTTCGGTCATTTTTCCACTCTGACCAATATTAAGGGCACCAGGGGTCAAAGAAGGTCAAATTGGCTACTACGGGATGTGGTGGATTTTGGCGAATAACATCTGAGTAAATAACGATAGAGCAATGAACCCTGGACCATTTTGATTGTCTCATTGAGACGCTTTGAATGATATATCACATTACCCAGTTAGATCAACATTTGACCTTGACCTCTGTTCAAGGTCAAATATTAACCTAACCAGATCATGTTGCATATCATTCGACGCGCCCCGATCAGACAATCATAATGGAAGTAGAATCGTGTTTCTACCTCAATTCTGTCAAACGTTATTGATGTAAATGCTTACGTGACCCTAATTGGTGTTTATTTATTTATTTATTTATTTAACAATACATGCCCTCCACGTGCAGTGGCTATTACGGACAGTCTGGGTTTTTAGATCCGTATGTATGGTAGAGCTGAAGATGGAAACCTGGTAGATCTGAAGCTAGACGATAGGAGGTAGACGATCACTGTTGTTGAAGACACAGGAATTCCGAGCGGCACCAAGTCGTCAGTGAGATAATTTCCTTCTCAGCCGCAGTGCAGGAAAGAAGACGGGCAGTACCTGATGCTTGATGGAAGGGAAGTCACTATGGAGAAAGGCACTGTCGCTTCTGCACTCACTCAGTTTTTCCGGCGTCCCTTCACTGCTCTGTAAAATAGTAGAGGAATAACCAGCAGAAAAGTCCACCGAGTCCAGTCACTTCGCACACGTGTAGCGTATAAGTACGCCGGTTTTGTTCAATGGTTCACTTTTTCTTCCTTTTTTCCTCGTGCACTGTTCACTTGCTCTGTTCACTTCTCACTCACACCTTGCAGTTTCACACACCTTGCATACAGAGGCAACAAAGAGGGAGAGGGAAAAGGTTGGGCGAGCGGCCGAGACGCGTCTGCTCGCGGCGCCGCGCTCAAGCCAACTGTCCTAGTCCTTTGGTGACCTAGTCAAGGTTACCGATCTAAACATTGAGTTGGATGGTTGAAAGTGACCCAAACCTTAGTGGCATGGGCAATATAAATCAAATTGGACCACTTTCTGCGAAATTATACAGGTTGTGTTTTCCTCCATAGGTTTATAATGGGGTGGCCACAATTCTGACCTGACCTTAGGTCACTGATAATCAAATTACATGGTATTACTATTATAGTCCCTGATGACCTTATGACACCCTATAAGTTTCATCCTGATCGGACCAACACTGTGACAGTGGCAACACCTGGAACTCCGAGGGATGTTGGGTCACTTCGCCTGACCTGGTAACATGACCTGAGATGATCCAGGGGCAAAAAAAAATATGAGGATATGCGGAAAAGACTGATGAGCAGCCATATGAGGTTTGGCGTTGCTAATCAAGTTAGTATGGCGGGAAATTAGGAAAACCCGCACGGGGGCTGATATCTTCCCCCCCCGGACGTGCGCATGTTAAATAAATACTTTACCAATACTGTCTTTTAATGCGTAATTCACTTTTTTGCAGTTAACAAGCATGGTTAGAAAACTGAGTCATCAGTAGAAATTATGCATTTTCGGGCACAACAACGCTCATCCATATTCGTGAGAAAAGAAAATTCCACTAGGACCCAAACGAAGCTTCAAGAATGCAAACGTTCCATGGAACACATCAAAACAGGGCCTTCGCTAAGATGTTAAGTGGGGGAAAATCCTCCCAAGTGTCACGAAATTCCCCAGTGTAACTGGAAATCCCCCAGTAAAAGGGGTTTTCAATTGAGATAAAAATATGCTGGTGATATATCATAGCAGGACACGAAAAGTTAGAATGCAACCCATCCCCCCCCTCCCGGAAGCTGAAGCTGGTTAAGAGCATGGTCACCTGTTAGACAAATGACATCCTGGCCCTTCACAAAACTTACATATATTAGATACACCGGGTTGAAAACCCCCGTGAAAATTTAAACATCCTCATAGGACGCCCTGCATGCAACCCATGACCTATGATCAGACATGCACCAGGATGAGAATCGTGCAAAAAAGATCAAGGTCGCAAAATATATAGACATACTTTTAAAAGATCCAAGATCCCTCGACGAGTTAAAAAAAAGATCCCAGATCTCAGAAGATCCTTCGAGAAACACAAATTATCCTGGATCCCAAAAATCGACAATAAAGGGATCGATGGATCCGATCCCGGCTTTTGATTCTGGTATATGTCTCCCCATGCCTTACCTGGAGCAGGTTCTTGAAAGCGGATGATGTGACCTGAGTTATTGGCAGCTGGTCACAGCAGATAAGTGTACGATGGCTTCGTCTAACTGTGCTTCCTTGGAACATTTTGTGCGCTCCAGCTGCGGCGCCCTTTTATCATACAACTTTTCATGGCCGCCAGCTGAGATGTATGTTTTCGGCGCAGATGACGCTTAAAATTGGAACTCACGGATATCTTCCCTCGGATGGCGGCATGGCACAATTTGCGGGCATAGGTGACGATTTCGCCCTCCACATGCCGTCCGGTGAAGAAAGCATCCAATACTGATACTGATGGATTCAGGGCAGCACTTGGGCAGCCACCCGCTTCATTTACACCCTGGGTTACGCCGAAGGAAGGCAGGGATCAGGATCGTCCACATGGACATCTTCTGAGTCTGAGGCTGTCTTAAAAAAGGCGTCCAAAGGGCCGGTCTTCTTCCTGTAGCCATGCATCTTCACACATCGCACACAAATCCCGCACTGTCTCGCCCTCAGCGCTGTCATGCACGCGTACGCCACCCACACGCCACTACTGGTTGCCATGACAACAGCGGCATCTGGCGCCCTCGTGCGCTCGAGCAGAGCCGGAAAATCTGAACGTCGATGGTGACCGGAAGTGTATTTCGTGCGAGCCAGTGATTCCCACGCCAACATAATAGCCAAAACGGGTTTTGGCGCCCTAAAGTTCCAATAATAATAATTATTATTCCCAAGCCAGGGGTACCACATTATGGATGGTTGGGCCGTTTGCAGTGGGATCGCGAACTGCTGTCAAGTTGAATTTGACACAAAGTGTATACGCCAACTAAGCAACCGCGGCGAAACCTCGTTTGGCCAGGGGACAAAACTAATTTTAGACTCATTGTTTACCATGCAACGTATCACTGTCCAGTGATACCATGCTCCTGTACCGGCGCACGTACGCACGCCGGGTCCAAACCTTGTGTTCAATTTCAGACGTGTCAGGGTCGGGTCAAGCCTGGTTCCATAAATGTTACCAAATTGATGCCTCTGCCACACATTTAAACACTACCTATAACCAATTATTATGCGCAGTAAATTGGAACAAAAATGTACCTGGAATTGGCATAAAATTTAACTCCTTAATTCCAATTCCTTTGCTAAAATAGGAGTAACTCCAATTCATGCTGGACGATCCTGGAGTGACTCCAACTCCAACTCCTCTGAGCAAAAATGGCGGAGTCATTCCGGAGTCATTCCAACTCAAACAACTCCAACTCCAATACACTGCTCATAACCATACTAACGGCCGCTTCACAGCCGTAGCAGGGCCGCCTAACAGCCGGCGTGGTCGCCCCAACCATACTAACGGCCGCTTCACAGCCGTCGCAGTGACCGCCTGATAGTGATGGCGGTGGCCGCCTCACAACCATAATATCGGCCGTTTCACAACCATAATAACGTCCGCTTCACAGCCGTAGCAGTGGCCGCCTCACAGCCGTGGCGGTAGTCGCCTCACAGTTACGGCAGCGGACGACTCAAATAGTCATCACAAGTATCACAAGTAGTTGCTACCACTTTGGGATATCTCTACAGTAAGATATGTTAAAATACAAAGGTGCCTCGACGACTTGTAGCAGGAAATCACAGTTCATTCCATCGCCCCCCCCTCCCCTTCCCAAATGATTGAAAGTATAAAGTGGTTCATTTATTCAAGCAAGGGTTTATGTGTAGTACTCCTTCTGTGATACAGTGTACGTGCCACGCCGGGGGCGTTCCGCCAAACGATCAACTGATGTGAGACGTTTTGGTGATCAGCACGCAATGTGCGCCAAACAGATGTAGATAAGCCACAGATGTACCACCGGTGCCGGACTTGCACTGCGAGCATGGCAGTTTCTGCAGGATGTGGTAAGCGGCGCGGACGGCCTCTGGTAGCACGGTGTTGGAAATAAACCCGCTTATTTGCAGGCGAGACGCATCTGCCAGTACAGCGCCGACGACGCTCAGTCGGCGAAGCCTGGATAGCGCGCAGGTCACTGACTATGCGATGTTGTCCATCTTGTACGTTAACTTCTTGTTGTTTCTGTTCCTGAAGTAGCCGCGCGAATCCATGCTCTTAGTTCAGCTCTTGCAGTGCAGCACGAGGACCGACGTAAAGGCCGATATCCTTCTTACCTTGATGAAAGAGAAAAGGGTTCACACAAAACGCAATGCATACATGGAATCTGATAATAGGTGACAGTGGAGTTAACTGAGATCAACGCGAATAATGCTAATTTGAATTAAAATGTTTGGCTGGCCATAATATGTCAATATACTGCGCCCACAAACCAAATTGTTCACCCTGGCATCACCAAACTTAGTTGAACATGGAAGAATATGCGATCGATAGTAACCAGAAGAGGGTGTACATATACAAGATCAGTGACTCCCGGGGTTGAAAAAGGGGCTAATCCTGGATTTGGTGCATCCAGAGCAACATCCTCTTGAGGACATCTTCCCCAATTTTCCCACTTGTAGGTCAATAATGGTTCTTCACAATGAACTGCTCTGTGGGTGTGCTCAAGATGTACGGGAAAGTGCAAACCGAGATTTCGACCCTCAGCTGTAATAAAAATATCCTCTCCATATTCAATTAGGCCCCCAAAAAATAATCTCCACATCCAGGATTGGAAAGCACAAATGCAGCCTGTTGACTGCTGACATGCACTCTGTCCATCTCGGGTTGAAAAAATACTCCTGTACTTGATGTTTGCCGTCCAGCAGGTTATCCTCCATGAATAATTACCCGGGATATATTGTATTAAAAAATATGACACCTTTTCAACAAAAGATTTTAGATATTTGCAAATGACTGCAAACTTCTTCCTGTTTGATTATTATGCCCATGCTAACTGGAAAATTCAGAAAGAAGTGAATGGTTCGAAAAGACAAAAACGCAATTTTGGAATGGAATGTTTAACATTTTCTCTCCAAATGCAACATTAAATCACAAATTCAACCATGTCCAACCCTCCTTGTTTTCAAACTGAAGAATTTCACCAGAAATTTGACACACAGCACCAAACTTACAGCATGTACAGATATGCTACAGCTCATGACAGCTCGTTAGGTGTCAGGTGCAGTGTTAATGCGGACATCAGGGGATCTCTAGTAAAGAAATAAAAAAGGTAGATTCCTGATGAATTTCTTTTCGTCGCCGAGTTTTGACAAACAAAAACCAGAATAGTGAGCTAACTGGTGAAACCCGATTCCTATCCCGAATGCTGTAAACCAATGAGTTTTCTTCTATAAATATTGCATTCAAATCGTCATATTTGGCATGTTGATGGCATTAGTAGTTTGCTTAGCAATTGTACGTGGAAGTTCTGTTAACACGCGCCCTGAACGGCCTCTGAAAATTACGCGCACTGCAGGGGGCGGATTCGCTCCTCTAAGATCTCGGCTCCCATTAAGGCTGGAGCAACGAAATTCGCAAGGTGGATGGGCACGATAGTTAACTCTATTGTGTGGAAATTTCGTGACCATATGTCAATACCTTCAAGGTCAAATGAGGTCAAAATAGTACAATTTTCTGGTTTTGCGTGGCTTGGCTTGTCATGGTTATGGATCGCTGTGATTGTGTTTAATTACTCCAAAATTGGGATTAATGATGTTTTGGATATTACTAATGATGCAATACATATGCCAGATCCGCCATTTCACCTCAGGACACCGATATGGGAGCACTTTATCAGGTCATTACCTGCGCTCCGTTGGGCGGCTCGGCACAATCGGCTTTGCAAAGAAAGAAGTGAAATACATGAATAAAGTATAGAAACGCTTAGGCACACAATGACAAATAGTAGATTTCCGGATATGTAGGAAGTAACATGCAAAGTGACATCAATCGCATGACAGTCATTTCCATTTACAACATTGCAGTTGACCAAGTTTGGTTCCATTAGCCTGTCATGATGACCTTGGCGACCTAACGTGACTATTAAATTATATAACAAAACAATATGCATCAAACAAGTCGCTAGTGGTGTCAAGAACCCATCGTCCCTGATAGTCCCTTTTGCCAATTTACGGGATGCGCATCAGCGTCGATTTTTGTGGTCTGGCGCTGCGATTTTTTCAAATCTTTAACGGCCCAAAACTTGAAACTTGTCGGCCGATTTTCATCTTTCTTGCTTTAAGCAATGCGGCGGTCATTTCGAAGCAGGTACGGAAAACATGGCGTATATCGGCCCGCACAATATGGAGTTGTGTACGGAAAATCGGAGGGGTGGCCGGATTTCGCCCTCCACCCCTCCAGGGCGTATGTTAACCTGTCATGAACTTGACCTGACTTGACCTCGATGACCTGACTTGACCTCGGTGACCTGACTTGACCTCGGTGACCTGACATGACTTTAAAACAATGTAGCATAACAATATACATCTAATGATGAAATGAACAATATACATCTAATCAATATACATAATGATGATCAAGTCGCTAGTGTTGCCAAGAACACTTCCATTTTGCCAACATACGGGAAACGCATCAGCGGCGATATTTGTGCTCTGGCGCTGCGAATATTTTTGGACTTTACCAACCCCGAACTCGACAAATTTTCGACAGATTTTTGTTTTTCTTGCTTTAGCCAACCTGTTGTTCATTTTTAAGTAGGTACACAAACAATGGCGTATATCGGCCGGTAAAATCGGGAGTTACCTACGAAAAACCGGAGGGGTGGGCGGATATCGCCCCCTCCCCTCCCTCCAGGTCGCGTGTTAAAAATGGATCATAAACACAATATGATATTACAACACTAGCATAGGCGGTGACAATCGTGACGACAGTGAAACGAAGTGAAACAATACATATTGAATGCAATGCAACTAATACAAATAATAGTAGTTAAATAACACATATAATGCTGATCATGTTAGCAACGAGGCTCATGATCTCATGATCAGGGTCTGGCTCGAGAGGCTTCAAAGTCACAAGCAATCTGCAGACTGCAAGGTGTAAGGTTTTGGTTCCAGTGTGAGTTACGCCTATCCATAGTTCCGTCTTTGTATAGTGTTATAGTGTTTGGTGGTGGGTGTATAGGTGGGTATCTAGGTAGACACACAACTTCGTGCAACCCTCAATCATTGATTTAACCCCCTAATCAGGCTGAAGCTGAACAATTGTGCCTATGGTCATACACTAGATACAACTGGTTTTTCAAGCTGTCAAGGCTCTGACTGCCTAGGTGCAAGCATTGATGTTTGGGGTGGCTGGCATGGCATCCCAGGCTCGTGTCTCTGCACCTGCCCCTGAGAAGTTCTGATTTGAAATGCATGAGGAGTTGAGGCATATGAAGGAGTGTCAAAAAGAAAGGATCAAATAATGTTCCATATCAATAATCTAGAACACTATGGCTTTATCACCAATTGTTTGATAACCAAAGTAGCTGTACGTTGCTGGATATTATTGCTGTTCCAGTATTTACCACATGCATTTCATATATGTTTATGCTCTGCAAAGGAAAATGAGAGGTTTGGCTAGGTTAGGTTATTTGTGGGAAATGTAAAACATTCTAAGAACACTTTCAATCTGCAAATAATGAAAAAGGAATTTGGGCTGGGTGTTAGGTTAGTTTTTCAATGATATTTGTTCTGAGAGGTTAGAGTAGGTTATACTACATTATGCTGCAATGTGCAATTTTGGGTTTGGCTGGGCTAGGCTGGGCAAGGCTGCACTATTCTAGACTAGACTATAGTGATAATTATGCTATGTCATGCTATGCTATATTATGTTCAGTTAGGCTTTTGTGAAATCGTACATGTGAAGCGAGTGCAGAACTGCATAAACTTCGCAGCTAGGCTGGTCACTGGAAGACGGAAGCACGACCACACCTCGTCCTCTCTGCTCGAGTTGGACTGTGATAGGATTGAGGAGATGGTGCGACGCCGTGACCTGTGCAACGCACACAAAGCCATACACGGCGCGAACTGCCCACCTCAGGGAAATGTTTGTTGAACGCTCTACTGTGTCGGAGAGAAGCACTCGTGCTACCGATGCCGGGGCACTTCACTGGCAACGGTGTAGGTTAGCAGCTGCCCAGCGGGGCTTCTCCTACCGCTCCGCTCTCCAGTGGAATGCGCTTCCCGTTCAAGCACGCGACACAATTAGCCGTGCAATCTTCGTGCATGCTGTCATCCTCAACCATGCAATTAGGTAGCTAGTTGCTTTACAATTGTATCTAACGTGATGGCAGGAATGTGATCAATTGACTAGGTATTTCTTCAGTTCTACCATGTGGCAGTGCCTTAACACGCGCCCTGGAGGGGGAGGCGAAATCCGCCCACCCCTCCTGTTTTTCGTAAATAACTCCAAATTTTACCGGCCGATATGCACCATTGTTTGCGTACCTGCCAATAAATGACCGGCACGTTGCTTGAAGTACGAAAAATGAAAATCGACCGACAAATGTTCGAGTTAGGGGTCACTAAAGTCAAACATTTTATCAGCGCCAGATCACAAATATCGCCGCTGATGCGCTTCCCGTATATTAACAAAATGGAAGTGTTCTTGTCAAAACTAGCGACTTGTTTGATGTACATTGTCATGCTACATTGTTCCAGAGTCATGTCAAGTTACCGAGGTCAAGTCAGGTCAAGTTCATAACAGGTTAACACACGTCTTAGAGGGGGTATGGCGAAATCCGCCAATCCTTCCGATTTTTCGTACATAACTCCATATTGTACCGGCCGATATACACCAAATTGTTCGCGTACCTGCTTAGAAATGACCGGCGCATTGTTTAAAGCAAGAAAAGTGGAAATCAGCCGAGACGTTATCAAGTTAGGGGCCGTTAAAGTAAAAACAATTCGCAGCGCCAGATCACAAAAATCGGCGCTGATGCGCTTCCCGTATATTGGCAATAGGGAAGTGTTCTTGACAACACTAGCGACTCGTTTGATGCATATTGTTATGCTATATAATTTAAAAGTCATGTTAGGTCGCCGAGGTCAAGTCAGGTCAAGTTCATGATAGGCTAATGGAACCAAACTTGGTCAACTGGAATGTGTCATAAATGCAAATCACTGTCATGGGATTGATGTTACTTTACATGTTACTCCCTATACATCCCGAAATCTACTGTTTGTCATTGTGTGCCTAAGCATTTCCATACTTTATTCATGTATTTCACTTCTTTATTTGCGAAGCCGATTGTGCCGAGCCGCCCAACGGAGAAGTCGGGATGGGAGCCCGGTTCCGGTAACTGGAGCAGGTAATGAGCTAATAAAGTGCTACTATATAGGTGACCTGATGTCAAATGGCTGATCTGACATCTGTATTGCATCATTAGTAATGTCCAAAACATCATTAATGCCAATTTTGGAGCATTTAAACACAACCACAGCGATCCATAACAATGACAAGCTAAGCTACGCAAAACCAGAAAAGTTTGCTATTTTGACCTCATTTGACCTTGACGATATTGACCTAAGTTCATAAACTTTACACACAATAGATTTCACTATCGTGCCCATTCACCCTGTAAATTTCGTTGCTCTAGCCTTCATAGGAGCTGAGATCTTAGGGAGGGGCCGAATCCGCCCCCCTCTCCAGTGCGCGTTATTTTCAGAGGCCCTCCAGGGCGCGTGTTAATAAACGATTTCTCTGACTCATCCACCCTAAAGCCAAAATAACCCCTAAAGCTCATATATTACTCATCCACCCTAAAGTCAATCTTTCTTCACTCAAATATTCTTTTCTGGCATTATTTTGCTTGTTGACTGAAAAACATGCATTTGAAATGCATTTACTGAAATCAGTGGCCATGTTGCGTTCATTCCATTCATAAACAAACATTGTTGCATGTTTGTAGCAAATACACAAACATTGTTATATAATCAAAATTTCATCAATGTCCTAAGACGCAAATTGTATACTTCCTGAAGGCTCCTGTTATAAATCACAAGTAATTGTGTTCAGTATAAATATTACTGATGTGTATGTACAAATTACATCATACTATATTTAAAATTGGTATATTTAGTTTCAATGTATTATGGGAGGCATGTTAGGCTAGGATGCAACGCTTAGCAGCAGTCTGCATGTGGCTATGTCTTCCATACCAGCGTGCAAATGCATGCATAACCATTGAAATGAAGACAACCAAAATTGGCACAGTCTGTCCACAATCCATTCTATATATCACTGCATATATTCTATGATGCTTGAAATTTAATTCTGATGAAACTTACATTATGCTGTGTAATACCATTACTTTCTAGTAAGCCTATGGAGCCAAAACGTGGAACCCAATTGTCAATTGTAAGAATTGGCGAACAATACATATCAGCATAAGATCAGCTGGTGACAGTGAGTGCAGAAATAGCCCTGGTATCAGGTCAGCTGCTTCCTTTGACAGGGTAGCTTTCTATTGCACTTATTCGTATAAGCTGATGTCATTCACTGCATGCCCTGTGATTATGTGATCACCAATTTGTTTTAGAAGAAGGGGGTAAGGTAACCAGATATGCTTCAATTTTCTTCAAGGTTAACAAGCTAAAGTTCATTTCATGTTATTTTTCATTTAGTTTGTCTTTGATTTTTTATTTTGCTTTTGTGTGCCTCAGCAGGCAATGTGCAATGCATGAGTGTTCAATTCATCACTATTATATATTTAGCACGCACAAACTACCATTTCACAGCACAGACAGCTCAGCATGCACTTTCACAATACTTGACCGATGCAGTTGATGCAACCCAAACTCCACGTACAATGTGAAACTTTGTGAAACATTCCTCTATGTAAAACGTTGAGGATACCAGCATATGCACACAGAAACCATTCCACTGTGTGATGATGGTGGTGATGTCTGTGGCCCTGGTGTCTCTGCCGCATTTTCAAATCAGGGTAGTGCTGCTGTCAAGCTGTAAGGGTTTTAAATACTATGGACCTAAGCCATGACATGTAGCAAGAAAACATGATTGTACTGAGGCCATGTTATAGAAGTGATGTTCCAAAAATTGTTGTTTAGTGTGGGTCTCCACCAAAATTTCAGTGTTACAGGGCACTGCACCAGGCACAATACATGCCACACTAAAAACATTTTTCATTGAACTACCTGGTTGGTTGCTTTTCTCCTCATGCATCCTTTTGTTTTTCATGACTCAACAATCCAGATATCTCAGTTCAGTTCTGACTTCTGTTTTTCAGGCATCTTTGCTTTATTTTGTATTTGCAATATTCTATGCTGCAAAAAATGGCTAGAAGATGCCGAGTGAGGTCAGTATTTATACAGCTGGTATTATGATTTCTGAGTGTGAGCGATTACATTGTGCAATAAATCATGATGCATATTTCATTTCCACGTTTTAAGGATGTCGAAAAGAAGTATGATGGGATAAATTATACAGTGTTCCTGCTGTGAGCTTCTCTAAGATAGTCTCATATGCATGTCCGGTATGCTGTTCCTTGCATTTTGTTGATGTTCGTTAAGCCGTAAATGGACGGGGCGAGCTGTCTTAGAAGTGTAGTTGACCTGTTAACCGTTGTTTATGCAAATATTGCAACTAATCCTGTGCACCAACGCAGATAGGTGATATTTGCCCAGAGAAGTTGTATCAGAAGATGAGCAGCATGTCAGGGAAGTAAGTGAAAACACCTTGCTATTTAACAGCAATTTGATGTTTTCATTCAAACAGAAGTGATGTATATGGACGAAGGCCGCTACGCCAGTGGGTGCTGTTTACAAATATATAACCGTGGTGGCTCGGAGGCGAGAAACAGATATGGGATCAAACACATATGCATATACACACACATGGGATCAAAACACATATGCATATACACACACATGGGATCAAACACATATGCATACACACACACACACACACATATATATATATATATATATATATATATATGTGTGTGTGTGTGTGATCCCATATATATTTCTCGCCTCCGCGCCACCACGGTTACTTATTTGCAAACAGCACCCACTGGCGTAGCGGCCTTCGTCCATATACATCACTTCTGTTTGAATGAAAACATCAAATTGCTGTTAAATAGCCAGGTGTTTTCACTTACTTCCCTGACATGCTGCTCATCTTCTATATATATATATATATATATATATATATATATATATATATATATATATATATATGCCTATTTGGTTCAGTGACTGTGAGTTCAGCATTGGTGATCTGCCTGCTTATCGCTTCGATTGGTCGTATGCTATTCCTTGCTTTCGCGTTGTGCTTTGTTGACTTGCTTATTGATTGTTGATGTTGAAGCATCAATAAACAAGTCAGTGGTTAGCGTGATATTGAAGGCAACCAACCATTGCCACACATTCTACTATGCTTCAATTGATGTTGTTTTTCACTTCTTAGTTGAGAGTGCCACGACATCCTAGTTTATTTCGGTGGTGGCATATGATGCGTTGTGTCTCTGTAAGTGGATGGAAGCTCACCTGGTGGTGGAATGAACGAATGAACGAAGGTGGTTGATGAACGAAAACAAGTTGTATTGCATAGGGCATGCAGACTAATAGCACGCACCAATACCATATACAGATGGGCCAACGAGGTACGCTCTGCCCTTCATCGTTTGTTTTTCGCGGTTTGGCCGCTTTACCATCTCGTCCCGCATTGTCCAGTGGCTAGGATGCACGGCCTTGTGTCATAAGGCACAGGTTCGACTCCCGGTGCGGGAAATCGTGTGACCATCCGTGAGAAAGAAATAACCTACTGTGTGTATCTAAGCGGTTTTTTAGACGGATGCTTTCATACCAGTGGTGCTTTTTGCATTCTTTATGCGTGTTTTATCCTGCGAAGGTCACTACCTTATATATACCTTATCCGTTTACGGTAACCTGGGACTTCGCTGTTTTTGCATGACAACTAATTCCATGGGCACAAAATGTCATTAGTTGATGTGCCCTACAGCAATAGTTCACCACACAACTATTACCGCAGGACAACTCCCGAGCCCGAGTGCGGTTTGGTGGTGCGTGTGGTCACCACAACCATCCCACGACACCTGCGGCGCTTCAGCACCGCCGCGTGAGTGAGGAGACAAAGAAGAGATTGATCGATCTTTTCCGCCTCCAGCATTCGTCATCCACTGGCATCCGAACCCTGGACCTGGAACTGGTGGACGAGTATGGGGATGAGTACGTCCATATCGCGGCACCAGACTGTTCCATTCTGCCAGATCTTTAGTCTATGTTTCGGTATGTGGATAGAAAAATGTATGTCGAATGAATGATTCCACCAATGTATGAATGGATGCAATGAGTGCAAAGAGGGGGTCGGGTCATCCCATATGTGAACATCGCAAGAACATTTTTTTGTAACGTATCTTTTACTTTTTTCCGTTTCCCTGGTTTTGTTCATTTTTTATTTCGTTTTTTAACATATCTTTCTTCCCCTTTCTCACATTTGTTACATAATGCGTTTAGTCTTGAGAGAGTGGAAGAGATGTTCGTGTAATGCTGGATGGTCGTCGTTGAGGAGCGTGGTGAGGTTCAGTGGAATGTTGTTCGTTATGCAGTAGTTTGTGATATGTTGTCTTTGGTTGTTGTATTTGGTGCAGTATATGAGCATGTGTTTGACTGTGAGTGTGTGGCGGCAGGTAGTGCATTGTGGTCGTGGTTGATTGCCTAGGAGGTATGAGTGTGTGAGTGCTGTGTGTCCTATGCGTAGTCGTGTTAGTGTCAGTTCTCTGAGTCTGGTGTTTTGGTTGATGGAGTGCCAGTATTCGTGTTTGGGGTGTATTTCGTGTAGCTGTGTTGTTACTGTATCCCATGTTTGTTGTATGTGTTTGTTGATGGCCTGTCGTATAGTGGGGTTGTAGTCAGAGTGTGAATAGGGACATTGTGTGATTTGTTGTAGTATTGTGGCTATGTTTGCTTCTGTGTCTGCGTGTTCGTTGCCGTGTATGTTTGTGCGACTTGGGATCCAGAGAAGTGTTGGCCGTTGTGGTATAGTGAGTTATTTGTGGATGTGTAATATTTTGGGTATGAGGGGGTGTTTGTATTTGGTGTGGGGTGTTATGGTCTGTTATGCTGATTTTGCGTCTGGCTATGATGTTGTGTTCAATTTTGGTGTTGTAGATGGTACAGCATGCCAAGAAGATTGCGAATAATTATGCTGTGTATGTGGATGTTGTGTCGTGCAGACGGGCACGTTTGATGACCCGCGGCGGATCTGCGTTTGGGTACAGCACCGCCGCTGCGCCCGTCTGCTGTCTGTGTGAGTTGGAGCCGTCTTTATATATGATGTTGTAGTTGGCGTACTGTGCTGTGAATTGTAGGAATAGTTGTTGTATTTCTGCGTGTGTGTATGTGTTTTTCAGTTTGTCAATGAGTAATTGTGTGTTGGGTGTCGGCTGTTTCCACCATGCGATGGGTTGTGGGGGGTGGTGTTGCCATTGGGAGTGTTATATCTAGTGTGTTGGCGTGTCTGTGTATGCGGCAACCTATTGTGGTCTGTAGTCGTGTGCAATTCATGAGTTGGTGTCTGCGTGTTGTGCGGAGCTTTAGTGCCGGTGTGCATGGGTGTTTTTCGTGAGTTGTGTTTTGTAGTGGTATCTAAGTAGTGCTTCTGTATGTCTGTAATGTAATGTATTTTCGGATCCTCCCGAGCAGGGTTTTTCAATCTCCGTTACAGGTGCACCAATGTGCCGCACACACCATCGTCAAGATCAGATACTCATAGCACGGAAACACTAGCAATTTGAGCATATACGAAAATTAGAGCCTGGACATGCGCAGCATGTCCGAAAGCCTCCGCCTGAAAACACTGTAGCTGGGTGAATTCCTCACATCTCGAGGCAGATTGTTCGACATTCGGCAAGCTCTCGGTATGAAGGAGCGGAGGCGCGAATTCTGTGCGGCATCGTGGTACCTGGGGCTCACCGTTAGCCGTGGCTCTGGTGCTCCGTTGCGACGCAGTTGAGCGACAGTTAAGTTGCCCGCGAATGAGTTCTGAGCCAGTGAACTCGTTAATAATTTTAAAAACTGAGTGAGCATCTGCCTCGGATATGAAGTCGTCCAATTTCAGCCATCCTAGTTCTTTTATCGTTGGCGACACATGATCCCGGTAGTGTAAGCCGGCGACAATCCTTGCGCCAAAGTTTATGCATTGTTGAATGCGTCGTTTCTGGACCTTGCTACAACTTCCCCAGACAGACACACAGTATCTTATGTGGGGGAACACGAGTGCCTCAATTAGCACCAGTCTCGTAATGCGAGTAAACTTATGACGCAGTCTAGCGAGTCCGATGAGCATGCGGTTACACCGACGAACAACAGAAGATACATCCCCATCCCAGGACAGGTGATTCAATTTTCACACCAAGTAACTTCACAGACTTCGTGGGTTCTCTTTCCAACTGCCCCATACGAACAGATAATTCCACAGGCGTATGCCGTCTAAAAGATTGGAGAACAATCATCTCAGTTTTGGAGGAATTTACTTTTAGTCGATTCTGGATGAACCAGTTCAGGGCGACTGACAGTTATATATTAAATCGTTGGCTAATGGCTGTGATTTCGTTTCGGTTCCCAGAATCGATGAACTGTACATCATCGGCATACATAACAATCTTACCACGTGGGATATGTTGCGGGAGGTCATTGGAGAATATCAGGAAAATGACCGGGCCCGGGATCGAGCCCTGCACCACACCATGTGTTTCCGACAGTGGGGTAGAATCTTTCACCATTTGCGTACGGCCCTCAAGCCACGCTCGAAACCATGCGGAGTTGACGCCGCACCATCCGAGCTTGTCCATCAGGCGATTGTGCTCCACGCTGTTGAACGCCTTTGAGGTGTCAGCTGCAACCAGTGCAGTGATCTCGCCTTGGTCGATTTTGAGGGTGCCGTGGGTGATCGTGTCAAGCAGAGCCATCTCGGTAGACAGGCCGGGCCGGAAGCCGTACTGTTCTGGGCACAGCAAATGACGACTAGTCAGATAGTCTATCAGTTGTGTACACACGACATGCTCAAAGATTTTTTCGACCACTGGCAATATCGATATTGGCCTGTAGTTGTGTGGGTCGTCTTCGTTACCACTTTTGTGCAGGGGTATTACCATCGCCGTTTTCCATGACGGGGGAAGTTCACAACTTGTGATGCATGAGTTAATGATGTTAAGCAGGTGCGGACCCACCACACTAAACGTCATTTTAAGCATCTGGATGGTGATGCCATCAGCTCCGGACGCTCGTGAGCCACCCATCGCTGCAACGCTTTGGACAGCTCTGGCATCGTCACAGGATACGGTGTGAATGCGCCGCTACAGACACGTGGGGGTCTTGGCCAGAGGGGTTCTCCGGGCGGTGCCATCGCTAGATTTACCGCGGCACCGACGCCGGTGAAGTGCCGGTTGAGCCGTTCATGCCAATCAGTCGGTTGAATGGTCGTGCCAGGTTCTTCTATCGTTGACTTGCTGGAAGCGATAATAAACTTGCGAATGTCCTTCCACCAACTGTCTGAAAGTATACTGTGCATGCGGCGTGTTGAGCCGTTCGGAATGCGCTCTTGTGCTCACGGTAATTCCGCTGGGCTTCATCGCTTCGTGCTGAATCTCTGTGCTTGCGCGCCTGTTTCAATGCTGCCCTTGCTGTATGTACGTCATCGTGCTGCAGCTAAGGCGGCGACCGGTGTTTCAGCTTGATTTGACGAAGAGGCATGTGATGGTCGATAATTGGCTGCCATGCAGCCAGCCATGCGTCCCATTTGTCCGAGGTGGTAGCCGCTTGATAAACGGCCGACCAGTCGGCCAACAGTAGGTCTAGGCACAAAGCATTTTGATCTAGGCGTCTTGTCGATCGGATGGTAATGACGGTGGTTTGAGGGCGACGTCTGTCAATTGTGACAGATGCAGCGATGACATCGTGGTCGCTGAAATCTGTGGGAATGCCTCGAACTTCTGTGGTCAGGTCAGATCTATTTGTAATGAGACGATCGAGGAGGCTCGGGCTGTCTCCTTCTCTCCGTGGTGGGTGTGTGACGTTGGTTATCAGCTGGCTGAGGGGCAGATCGCAGAGGGTACGTAAATAAGCCCGCACACTCGGTTTGTCGGGCTGCAGGACGTCGAAGTTGGTGTCACCGAGAAGAAAGAAGGGCTTGTCCAGGCGTAGGACGTGAACCAGTTGATCATACAGCTCCTCATTGGCCGGTGTCACTGCACTATTTGGGGAACGGTAGACAACTCCAATGATAACTGTTGTGAGATCAGTCACAGTGATCCACAGTGACTAGAGATGAGTTCGGTGTAGGCACCCATAGTGGCTCAACAGTGAGACGATTACGGGAGATAATAGCGACTCCACGCCCGTGTGACACTTCCCTACGCCTGATGTTGAAGCCAGGTAAGATGAGGGTGCTGTCGTCCACATCCACGGAGAGCAGTGTCTCGGTGGTACAGAATATGTCAAATTCCTCAATCGATAACAGTTGATTGATGTCGTCTAGGTGTTCGGTCAGCTAGCTAACATTCCCGTGGCCGATTTTCAGTCGGCGACAACGTCTCTGTTGCTCGACTTTGCCAACTTTCCGCGTTTGTCGAAACGTCAATCGCGGAGGCTGCAAGAGGAATAGGCTGAATGTTCGCCGTCGAGGTGGCATTGCACTCGCAGTGCTTTGCACTGCTGAGGGTGTTGGGCGGCACTCCACACGATGGGGGGCTTCCCCAGCGCCAGGAGTGGCACGCAGAGCAGCACTCCTTTGAGCTGATAGTATTGCTCGTTCAATGACTATCCTCTTCACTTGTTGTCCGCCCCAGCATCCTCGCCTCCTGAGCCGTCGCCGGCGTCCGACCGGGACCGATTCGGCGGGGCGGACCAGACCAGGGGGCGGCTCGGTGCTGTTGTCTTTAGCGCCGGCCGCGGCCGGGCACGGCTGGCCGGGGTCGGTCCGGACCTCTGAACACGCAGACATCTGCGGCGGCTGTTCTAGGGTGCGGGGTTGACTGGGGTAGAGAGGTGCGAAACGATTGATGTTGGTATGGATGCGCGTTTCCGACTGGTGGTTGTTCTGCGGCTGGTGGACATGGCGATAGTTCTATTTGTGTTGCCGTTTTCTAATATGCTTGCACTGATTATGAAATTTTGATGGCAGAACCGGGAACTTGGCTTAATTGCGAATCTTGCCTCACACTTCAGAGGGTTCTCTTGGGTAATCTGGCTCGCCCTTGCACATTACAAGCATCAATATCCTTTGAGGCATTAAAACTTAATATAGCGGTTTTCAGATGATTAAGGCACTCACAGTTTTGGGCGGCGTCACACATTCACGGTTCGATGCTCAGGATGTAAGCAATCACACTATGACACAACGGTGGTTTAACCTCCTGTGACTATTTGTAGGCATTGTCGTTGAATAGAATCTAGAACTTTGAGGTTTGATTTAGCTGCGTTTTCGAAGAGTGGAGATCCGTATTCCATGATTGGCCAAATTAGTGACTTGTAAAGGGTTAGAAGTGTGCTTCGGTCAGATCCCCAGGGTGTGCCAGGAAGTGCTCGTAGTATGTTGATTCTTTTTGAGGCGCATTTTTCTATCTTTAGGTGTCGCCGAAAATGTAGTCGTTGGTTTAATGTGATACCTAGAAATTTTGTTGTGGTGACAAACGGAGTGGGCGAGTTGTTTATTTGTAGGGGTTGTAGGTTTGTGTCTCTGTTGTAGCCGAAAATCATGCATTTGGATTTGAGTGGTGCTATATGAAGGTTTAGTGTGGCAAGTTTGTTGTGGAGTTCTGTTAGTGCGTGTTGTAGTATTGTTAGTGCGTGTGCTGGTGCTTCTGTTGATGTCCATAATACTATGTCGTCGGCGTAGATTGCAATTTTGGTCAAAAAGGTGTCTGTGATGGCTGAATTTAGAGCTAAAATGAAGAGTAGGTGACTGAGAACTGAGCCTTGCATTAAACAGGTGGTGGGGAATTTGGAATCAGAGGCGTGGGGCCCAATCTTTACTTGAAAAGATCTGTTCAGTAGATAGAAATGTAGGTAGTGCATCAGTCTGCCTTGTATGTCGATGTTGTGTAAGTGTTGTAGTAGTGTTGTTATGTTGATGGTGCCATAGGCTTGTTTTAGATACAGGAAGACGGCTACCGTGGAACGCTTCCTGGTCGCCGCTTTCTGGATGCTTGTGATGAGGTAAGTGAGGTTGTCTAGACATGATCGATTGGGAAAGAAGCCTGATTGAATAGGAGAGATTAAGTTTTGTGTTTGAATGATATATGGGAGGCGTTTTTTGACAAGAAGTTCGAATAGTTTGTGGAAGCAGCTAGTAAGGGCAATAGGGCGATAGGAAGTGCAAAGAGTTGAATCTGTGTTTAGTTTAAGTATGGGTATGAGAGAAGGGTGCCGCCAGGATTGTGGGTATGTATGTGTGGTCCATGCGGTGTTGTAAGTGTTGAGTAGTGTGTGCAGTGCTGACATTGGTAGGTGTTTGAAGGAAGAATAGTGAATGTTGTTCGGTCCTACACTTGTGTTACCTGTCCGTGCGATTGCTAATTGCAGTTCTGTAAGTGTAAATCTGGTGTTGTAAAGGTGTGTTGTTTGTGTCTAATTGGAGGTGGGGGGTTTCGTGGAAGCGTAGATGATCTGAGATGGTAGTGGTCTGCGAATAAGTTTGTTATTGTTTGTGGGTCTGTTGTGGTGTTGTGGTTGTGTCTAAGTGTGATGGCTTTGATTTGGGGTCTTTGTGGGTATTGGAATGTTTTCAGAAGTGTCCAAATTTCACCTAGAGGTGTAAGTGTGTTAAATTGGGTTCTGAATGTGCTCCAAGAAGTCTTTTTTTTGCGTTTTTAATGATGGTCTTATATTGTGTTCTGAGTTGTTTGAATATTGTTCGTGTTTTTGGTGTGCGATGTCTTTTATATATATGGCGTGCGTGGTTCCTCGCGCGGATCGCCGGTGGCAGTCATCACTCCACCAGGGAGCCGCCTGAGGGTTGTGTTGGCGTCGTGGTTTTGTTTGTGGTATGTGCTGATGTGCTGTGGTGATGAGTATGTCTGCGAATTGTTCTGGTGATAGTTAGGGCTGTCTGCTGTTTGGATTGCTAAGGAATCTGAGAAAGGGTTCCAGGAGGTTTTTTTAGGTTCCGCCGGCCAGGCTGTGGATTGGAGGGGGGGGGGGGCAGTGGTCGAGATTTGGGCGAAGGTACTGGTGATGGATTAAGAGCTCCCCGGATCTTAGAGGCTTGGCGTGTAAGGGCGCTCCTATGTAGTGGAAGATTTCTCCATCTACCAGTCAGGGGTCCAGGGTGCCCATTTGCTCCCCGTACTCCCGGCGACAGATAAAGAAGTCCCCCGTGGGTGGTGGCTCGGTGGTGGTCATGTTAGTGTTTATGATGTTCGAGTTCTGTTGTTTTGTGATGTTGGGTACAGAGTGTAGATGGTAGGTGAGTGGCACACAATACACTTTACAAATTTGGCGGAGGGTAAAGAAGGGCGTGAAGAGAGCCCGACAGGTGTAACAGAGGGGGCAGATAAAGTTGAAGAATACACAAAGAAATCAGAAACTGTGCTTGAAGAGAGCACGGATAGAGAGATCAGAGAAAGATCGTGTAGGGAGCACTGAAGGGAAAGTCGGGTGGGGGTTTGGGGGGAGCCTGGGGTGGGAGGGGATGGCAGCACCGCCGGACTGAACTCGTCAAGTAGATACAGAGTATAGTTGTTCCTGACGGTGTAGAAGATGTAGAACGTATAGGCAGATGTAGAGACTCGAGCTGAACTTGAAGAGACTGGTCCTGAAGTGCTGAAGAAGATGTAGAGCGTAGAGGCAGATGCAGAGGGTAGAGTTGAGCTGAGCTTGACGAGGCTGGTCTTGAAGTGCTGAAGGTGAGTTAAATGGTCAGGAAGGTAGTGTTTGTGTGCAAGGCGGAGTGGGGATACGATGTCAGGTCTTTGTCCGGTGTGTATAAGTGTTTCTGGGGTTGTGTTAGTGGCTGGTGGCAGGTGGCAGGTGGCTGTTGGCAGGTGGCGGTTGGCCGGTGGCAGGTGGCGTCTGGCGTCTTCTTTCGGTCCCCGTCCGCACTGTGGCCGCAGCTGGCGTCGTCCTCCTCCTCTCCGTCCATCCTCGTCCGAAAACAAACGCACATGCTTCGGTATCGAGGCAATTCACCACCTCGTGACCTTCTGGAGACGTGAAAAAAAAACTGAAAAGTTAACACGCGCCGTGGAGGGGGATGGCAAAATCCGCCAACCCTTCCGATTTTTCGTAAATAATTCCATATTGTATCGGCCAGTATACGCCACATTTTTGCGTACCTGCTTAGAAATGACAGGCGCATTGTTTAAAGCAAGAAAAATGAAAATCGACCGAAAAGCTTTAAAGTTAGGGGCCGTTAAAGTAAAAACAATTCGCAGCGCCAGACCACAAAAATCGGCGCTGATGCGCTTCCCGTCTATTGGCAAAAGGGAAGTGTTCTTGACAACACTAGCGACTTGTTAGATGCATATTGTTATCCTATATAATTTAAAGGTCATGTTAGGTCGCCGAGGCCAAGTCAGGTCAAGTTCATGACAGGCTACTGAAATCAAACTTGGTGAACTAGAATATGTTATAAATGCAAATTACTTTCATGCGATTGATGTCACTTTACATGTTGCTCCCTGCACATCCCGAAATCTACTGTTTGTCATTGTGTGCCTAAGCGTTTCCATACTCTATTCATGTATTTCACTCCTTTCTTCGCGAAGTCGATTGTGCCCAGCCGCCCAACGGAGCAGTCGGGTTGGGAGCCCGGTTCCGGTAACTTGAGTAGGCAATGACCTTGGTTGGGTTGGTTATTGGTTTTACGACACATCGACCGTTGAGTCATGTAGCGTCGCCAATCTCTCACGCGGATTGGTCGCGGGCGAAGAGTAGCGACAGGTGAGACTCGAACCCACAACATTTCGATCGTGAGACGAGCAACCTACCCCTAGGCTACTCGTGCCCGTAGGCAATGACCTAATAAAGTGCTCCTACATAGGTGACCTGAGGTCAATTGGCAGGTCTGACATCTGTATTGCATCATTAGTAATGTCTAAAGCATCATGAATGCCAATTCTGGAGCATTTAAACACAATCACAGCGATCCATAACAATGACAAGCCAAGCCCCGCAAAACCGGAAACATTTGCAATTTTGGCCTCATTTGACCTTGAAAATATGGACCTAAGGTCATGAACTTTGCACACAATAGAGGTCACTATCGTGCCCATCCACTCTGTGAATTTCGTTGCTCTAGCCTTCATAAGAGCTGAGATCTTAGGGGGGGGGGGGGGCGGAATCCGCCCCCTCCCTCTCCAGTGCGCGTTATTTTCATGGCCCCTCCAGGACATGTGTTAAGACACAGCATGAATCACGTTCAACTCTGTGTGTGTGTGGGTGTGTTTGTGTTTGGCCAGCCTGCCACCGCGTGGTGATGTCGGCTGGTTCCGAGGGGGGGGGGCGTTTGTGGTGTCAGTATTTTATGTTGTTTGTTAGGGTTGAGGGGTATGAGGAGTAATGTGGTGGGGATGAGAAGAAGTGAAGAAGATTAAGATTGTCTTGTAGAGATGCGAGTTGTGGGAGAGTTGAGACGTCTTGAAGAATGGCGCGTAGAGGGAGTAGAAGTTGAGACGTCTTGGAGGCAGATGAGGTGGTAGTCGAAGCTGAGCTGGTGCAGAAAAATAGAGTTTGCCAGTTCGGTCGGTGCCATGGGTTGGGGTGTAGTTGGAGCGTTGGGGTTGGGTCATCGCCAGTAATTGAGTTTACATTGCAAGGACGTTAGTAGTTAGTAAGTATCACGTGGGGTTAGTTTTTTGTTTCTTTTTCCTGATTTTCTGTTTTTCTTTTATAACATATCTTTTCATTTTTTCTTTCTTTTTTCCACTTTTTGTTGATTTTCCGTTTTTTTTCAAGCATATCTTTTCATTTTTTTTCCTCTTTTTTTCTCAAAGTTCGTGGATCAGGCGTGTGCTAGAGAGAAAGTGGAAGAGGTCCTCGTGTAATGTTAGATGGTCATCGTTGAGAAGCGTCGTGATGTTTAGTGGGATATTGTTCATGTTGCAGTAATTTGTGATGGGTTGTCTCTCGGTGTTGTATTTGGTGCAGTGTATGAGTATGTGTTTAATTGTGAGTGTTCATTGACATGTTGTGCATTATGGTCGTGGTAGTTGTTGTAAGAGGTAGGAGTGCGTGAGTGCAGTGTGTCCGATACGTAATCGTGTTAGTGTGCGTTCTTTTTGTCTAGTGTTTTGGTTGATGGTGTGCCAGAGTTCGTGTTTCGGATGTATTTCGTGTAATTGAGTTATTGTCGTGTCCCATGTGTGTTGAATACCTTTGTTGATTGCCTGGCGTATTGTGGGGTAGTAGTCGGATTGTAAAAGTGGGCATGGTGTGGTTTGTTGTAGTGTTGTGGCTACGTTGGCTTCGGTGTCTGCGTGTTCGTTGCCGTGTATGTTTGTGTGACTTGGGATCCAGAGTAGTGTTGGCCGTTGTGGTATGGTGAGTTGTTGTGGATGTGTGGTATTTTGGATATGAGGGGTGTTTGTATTTGGTGTTGGGTGTTATACTCTGTAATGATGATTTTGCGTTTGTGGCTATGATGTGTTCAATTTTGGTGTTGTAGATAGTGCAGTATGCCGAGAAGATTGTGAATAATTCTGCTGTGTATGTGTATGCTGTGTCATGCAGACGGTCACGTAGGATGACCCGCGGCGGTGCTGCGTTGGGGTACAGCACCGCCGCTGTGCCCGTCTGCTGTGTGTGTGATTTTGAGCCGACCGTATAGATGATGTTGGGTTTGGATATTGAGCTTTGAAGTGGAGGAATAGTTGGTGCATTTTTGTGTCTGTGTAGGTGTGCTTTGGTTTGTCTATGAGGAGGTGTGTTTTGGGTGATTGGTGTTTCCACCATGCAACGGGTGGTGGGAGTGCGTTTGCTGTGGGGAGTGTAATGTGTAGTCTATTTGCGTGTTGGTGGATGCGGCAGCCGATTGTAGTTTTCAGTCGTGTTGCGTTCATGAGTTGGTGTCTGCGTTTGGTGCGGAGTTTTAGTGCCTGAGTGCATGGGTGTTGTGTGATGAGTTGTGTTTTGTAGTGATGTCTGAATAGTGTTTCTGTGCGTCTGTGCTTCAGTTCTGGTATGTGGTTATACATGTGAGGAGCGAAAGAAGGTGAAGTGATATATGCTCCTGTGGCTATTTGTAAAGATTGGTGTTGAAGAGAATCTATAATTTTGAGGCTTGATATAGTCGCATTTTCGAAGAGTAGGGATCCGTATTCCAAAATTGGCCGAATGATTGATTTGAGAAAAGCTAGAAGTGTATTTCTGTCGGATCCCCAGTTTGTGCCGGATGGTACTCAAGAGATGTTTATTCTTTTTGATGCGCGTTTTTGGATGTTTAAGATATGTGGCCGGAAAGTGAGCTTTGCTTCTAGAGTGACGCCTATAAATTTTGCTGGGGTGGTGGCGGTGGGGGTTCGGAGGGTGGGGATGGTGTAGGTTGGCGGGTTCGTGGCGATGGTGGTGGTGCTTGGTTTACTGGTCGCTGGCCTGTAATGTTTGCTGGTGTTGGTGCGCGCGTCCTACGTGTGCTGTTGGTGGGAGTGTTTGGGTAGGTGTCCGTGGTGTGTTGGTGTCGCGTGGTTGTGGGTGTTGGCAGAGCCGGGTATTCGGTGTAGTCACGTGGTGGTGGCGCTCTGTATGTTCCCGGCTCTGCCCGGCGGTTCAGCCACGCTGCAAGCGAGTCGGACACCTTTCTCATGGCCAGGGACAGGTCCATGCCCTCCAGGTGGACCAGGCGGACAATTTCTTTCTCCGCCATCCACCGGGGGCAGGTCCTGTCCCCAGCCTCGTGCTCCCCCCCCCCCCCGCAGATGGCGCAGCAGGCCTCGCCGCTGTGACAAGTGTCAGTACTGTGTGCTTGGGCGCATCGGCCGCATGTGTAGGTGTTGGCGCGGCACCCCCGCGGAGTGGCCGTAGCGCTGGCATTTCTCACAGCGCCACGGGAGGGGTGCGCGTAGAGTGACGGAGTACCAGAGGTACCCCGCTTTGATGTGTTTTGGTGGTGTACGGGTGCTGAAGGTGAGTATTATGATGTGGGATGGTGGTTGTCCTGGTCTGGGGGCCGGCCAGTATGCGGCGGAGATACCCTGTCTCTCCATCCTTGAGACAAGGGTCTCCACCGCTATACCGGCCAGCTTCCGTGCGTGCATGGTGCCCTGAGAGGTGTTGAGTGTCGTTGCTGGGGTGATCGAAATAGGTATGTTGTGTATCTTGTTTATGGTGGGTAAGATCATTCCGTCTATGGTTGAATGTGCTTGAATTAGAAGTGCCCACGATTTAAGCTGTTTTGCGATCATGGGCACCCCGTGTACCTGACGCCTTCCCCCTCCACCAGCCAGGGGTCCAGGGGGCCCATAGGCTCCCCGTCCCCCCGGCGGCACAGGAAGAACTCGCCAGTTGGTTGTACGGTGTTCATGTTGGTAGTGTTGTATGCGTCTGGTTTGTTGGTTAAAGGGTGGTATGGCAGGTGTGTGGCGTATTGTTACACAGTGAGCAAAGTACAGCATTTACAAGCCCGACAGGTGTAACAGTGGGGGCAGATAAAGACGAAGAATGTACAAAATATCAGTAACTGTGCTTGAAGGGAGCACGAATAGATAGATCAGATAAAGATCGTGCAGAGGGCACTAGAGGGAAGATCAGGTGGAGGGTTGGGGGTTCCTGGGTAGGGGAGTGGTAGCACCGCCGGACTGACCTTGTTGTAAGTAGCGGCCTGGTAGGTAGATGAAGCTGAAGTAAATACGAAGGAGCACTGCACTGTATCACAGAATATAGGTCTTGGAGATGTAGATGTGTAGGCTGTTGTAGAACACGTAGATGCAGGTAGAAGCTCGTAGAGGTTGATGTAGAAGCGATGTGGTAGAGAAGAACCTGAAGAGTCGATCTAGAAGCTTCAAGTTGAAGGTAGCTGAAGATAGGTTAGCGGGGCGGGAAGGTAGTGTTTGTAGGTGAAGGGTGGATTTGGAGCGGTGTTTGTGTGCGTTGTCTGTAGGCATGTTTGTTTGTGTGCGTCCGCGATCTCCTTCCTTCTTCTCCTCCGTGAATACTTGACTGCCAATCTCTTATGGCTTTCAATGCGTTTAGGAAGCGGCTTAGCGTCAGGACGAATCATGGGGCGTGCAAAACCTGAAAAAGCTACGGTTCAGCTGCAGAGCGGTACAATCGGCTGGGCACAATCGACTTCGCGAAGAAAGGAGTGAAATACATGAATAGAGTATGGAAACGCTTAGGCACACAATGACAAACAGTAGATTTCGGGATGTGCAGGGAGCAACATGTAAAGTGACATCAATCGCATGAAAGTAATTTGCATTTATAACATATTCTAGTTCACCAAGTTTGACATACTAGTGCTGAACGCGGACATCGGTTCTGCGAATGCGCAATTTCTTGCGAAAATACTCTTGATATTGTTCGCATAGTGGCGCTCTTGGCGCAATCATCGCCGCATGATACAGATTGTTTACGTTTTCGCCCAATACGTTTTCCCCCATTGGGTAGCATTCGAAGAATAATTACATTAGGAATGTAGGTGGAGCATAAATTTACCTAACCTAATTTAACCTCTTGTCATAAGAAATCATCTTAAAAGTTAAATATCTAAATGGCAGCCAAGGTACCCTAAAGCCCAAATCATCTAAAAAATGTTTTTAAAAAAATGGTATTGTAGTTCAACCCGCGCCCGGGAGGGCCTCTGAAAAGAACGCGCACTGAAGGGGGCGGATTCCGCCCCCCCCCCCTATGATCTCAGCTCCTATGAAGGCTAGAGCAACACAATTCACAGGGTGGATGGGCACGATAGTGAACTCTATTGTGTGCAAAGTACATGACCTTAGGTCAATACGTTCAAGGTCAAATGAGGTCAATATGGCAAAATTTTCTGGTTTTGCGTGGCTTGGCTTCTCATTGTTATGGATCGCTGTGGTTGTGTTTAAATGCTACAAAATTGGCATTAGTGATGTTTTGGACATTACTAATGATGCAATACAGATGTCAGATCCGCCATTTGACCTCAGGTGACCTATATAGGAGCACTTTATTAGGTCATTACCTGCTCCAGTTACCGGAACCGGGCTCCCATCCCGACTGCTCCGTTGGGCGGCTCGCCACAATCGGCTTCGCAAAGAAAGGAGTGAAATACATGAATAAAGTATGGAAACGCTTAGGCACTCAATGACAATCAGTAGATTTCGGGATGTAACGGAAATAACATGTAAAGTGACATTAATCGCATGACAGACATTTGCATTTATGACACATTCCAGTTGACCAAGTTTGGTTCCATTAGCCTATAGTGAACTTGACCTGACTTAACCTCGGCGACCTAACATGACATTTAAATTATATAGCATAACAACATGCATCAAACAAGTCGCTAGTGTTGTCAAGAACACTTCCCTATTGCCAATATACGGCAAGCGCATTAGCGCCGATTTTGGTGGTCTGGCGCTGCGAATTGTTTTTATTTTATGTTTATTTTAACGGCACTTAACTTGAAAACTTCTCGACCGATTTTCATTTTTCTTACTTTAACACGCGCCCTGGAGGGGGGGGGGGCGAAATCCGCCCACCCCTCCGGTTTTTCGTAGGTAACTCCAGATCTCACTGGCCGATATGCGCCATTGCTTGTGTACCTCCCAAGAAATGACCGGCGCGTTGTTTAAAGTAAGACAAATGAAAATCGACCGAAAATGTTTCGAGTTAGCAGTCGCTAAAGCCAAAACATTTTCCCAGCGCTAGATCACAAATATCGTCGCTGATGCGATTCCGGTATATTAGCAAAAAGGAAGTGTTCTTGGCAAAACTAGTGATTTGTTGATGTAAATTGTCATGCTACATTGTTCCAGATTCATGTCAAGTCACCGAGGTCAAGTCAGGTCAAGTTCATAACAGGTTAACACACGCCCTAAAGGGGCTATGGCGAAATCCGCCAATCCTTCCGATTTTTCGTACATAACTCCATATTGTACCGGCCGATATACGCCAAATTTATCGCGTACCTCCTTAGAAATGACCGGCGCATTGCTTAAGCAAGAAAAGTGGAAATCTGCCGAGAAGTTTTCAAGTTAGGGGCCGTTAAAGTAAAAACAATTCGCAGCGCCAGATCACAAAAATCGGCGCTGATGCGCTTCCCGTATATTGGCAATAGGGAAGTGTTCTTGACAACACTAGCGACTCGTTTGATGCATATTGTTATGCTATATAATTGAAAAATCATGTTAGGTCGCCGAGGTCAATTCAGGTCAGGTTCATTACAGGCTAATGGAGCCAAACTTGGTCAACTGGAATTTGTCATAAATGCAAATGACTGTCATGCGATTGATGTCACTTTACATGTTACTCCCTATACATCCCGAAATCTACTGTTTGTCATTGTGTGCCTAAGCATTTCCATACTTTATTCATGTTTTTCACTCCTTTATTTGCTAAGCCGTTTGTGCCGAGCCGCCCAACGGAGCATTCGGGATGGGAGCCCGGTTCAGGTAACTGCAGCAGGTAATGACCTAATAAAGTGCTCCTATATAGGTGACCTGAGGTCAAATTGCGGATCGGACATCTGTATTGCATCATTAGTAATGTCCAAAACATCATTAATGCCAATTTTGGAGCATTTAAACACAACCACAGCGATCCATAACAATGAGAAGCCAAGCCACGCAAAACCAGACAATTTTGCAATTTTGACCTCATTTGATCTTGAACATATTGACCTAAGGTCATGTACTTTGCACACAATATATTTTACTATCGTGCCCATCCACCCTGTGAATTTCGTTCCTCTAGCCTTCATAGGAGCTGAGATCTTAGGGGGGGCGGAATCCGCCCCCCCCCCCCTCTAGGGCGCGTTATTTTCAGAGGCCCTCCAGGGCGCGTGTTAAACAATGAGCCTGTCCTTTGTAAGCAGGTACGGGAAAAATTTGGCGTATATCGGCCGGTACAATATGGAGTTATGTACGAAAAATCGGAAGGATTGGCGGATTTCGCCATACGCCCATGGCGCCAAAGGGCGAGTGTTAACCTTTTATGAACTTGACCTGACTTGACGTCGGTGACTTGACATGACTCTGGAACAATGTAGCATGAAAATGTACATCAAGCAAGTCGCTAGGTTTGCCAAGAACACTCCCATTTTGATAATATACGGAAGCGCATCAACGCCGATATTTATGATCGGGCGCTGAGGAAGTTTTTTTTTTTACTTCAGCGAACCTTAACTCGAAAATGCCCGGTTGATTTTCGTTTTTTACTTCAAATAACGCGCCGTTCATTTATTGGCAGGTACACAAACAATGGCGTATATCGGCTGGTGAAATCTGGAGTTATCTACCAAAAACCGGACGCGTGGGCGGATTTCGCCCCCCCCCCTCCAATGCGCGAGTTAAGGCAACCATGACAAGCTTTACACACATTTCACCTTTACGAAACACACAAAGGGTTAAGCTAAGCAAGGTAGCCTGTATGCTGTGGAAATTTTCAATGTTTTTAACATTTAAAACATTTAGCTTTCTTCTTTTAAAAAAGAATGTTGAGGCTAGGTTAGCTATGCAAAATGTCTTAATGCTATATGTTTTTCTAGAAGGAAGATTAGGCTTGGATAGGTTACCTTAGGCTACATTATTAGGCTTGTTAGATTGTATGCTATTTTTGTTTTCTCAGGCAATGTTATTGTATTCATTTTAGCATGCATTTTACATTATATTATCTGAATGGAAGAACACTTTTGGTATGATTGTGCTTGTCAAATGAGGAGTAATTATTGTCAGAGGAAATGATTGGTCACATTGTCTTAATCATGTTGAGACATTATATTGGATAAATTCCAAGAATTGAGAAACTATTCTAATACACAAATTTACCAATGTTTTGTCTTACAGTAACATATGAGTGGTCTGGGACAATGCAGTTTGACAGGTAGGTACCTGCAATCATGAGCTAGGATGTATTTTGTGAAACATGACCATGCGTCTTTGGGCAATAGATCTATCTATTGTGTTCCAAAATGATTTTGTGTTCAGCGGAAATATAAACCTATTCTGTGAAATTTAGTTCAAAACTGAGGCATTTAAACACATGAAAACAAAAATGAATAACTGTTCGGTATTCTTTGTTACTTTTGCTTCAGATGCTACTACCAGGTTTTGGTCATCCATCCTCATTAAAATTAAGAGTGTATGTAATGATTTAACTCCAGAGCTCATTGGTCCTGCTAATTCATTCACAAGGAATAAATACTTAAAAATTGCAAGTCACAATACCTATGGTATGAATACGTATCGCACATATGTTTTTTTCCATTCACGTAATTTTGTAATTGTTGGTTTTTTCCTCACTGTAATATTTGGAAAGGTAGTTAGCATAATGCGACCAGTCATTTCCTATGTATTTTTATATTTCTTAGTTGGCAGAAAAAGTAACACCATGAAAAGGAGCTTTGGGTTGGGTCATTTAGCATACCAAATAATGTTAATTAAATGGAAAAATGCAACATGGTCTAGATTAACCTAAACTAACTTCTAATGTAAGATGGAGAAAAAAACTGAACAGTTTTCTTCTGAAATACCAAATTAAAACCTACCCTGACTAAAAGAGTAAATTGCTTTTGAAGAACAAAATGAACTTGAGGAACAAAGAGCAATTTTTGCAACTAAAAATTGACTGAACCTAAGGCAGCCATTGGTGCTGAATGTGAATATCAGTAAATGTTTTGTTTAATGTTGTTCCAGAATATCAAGAAAAGTGAAAACAAACTACATTTATTGCCATATTCATAACGAGGTGATCGCTCATTGTCATGAATCCCATATTATTAATTGACAAACCAAAGAATACAGAAAATTGAACTTTGTGTGTTGCAATATATTCTGAAAATTACAGTAGAATGTTACAATAACCTATAAAGCTAACCTTCTGATCCTGGATCATTTGCTGCATGCTGATGATTTGTTCCCTCCACCCTAATAATGTTGGATCCCTTGCTGTCTAATCATGGTTGATAGTAAAGTCAGTTCAAAGTTAAGGGTTCTTTTGAGGGTTCAAATACAACCCACCAGTTGAGTGCGCTGGTGTACCCTTACATCAGAGCTTCAGCTGCGGGCCAGTTCGGAATGATTTTCTCGGACCACTGGTGGATTGAGCGAGGTGTCAACATTTCATTTATCCAACAATAACTGAATAAGCCGCAACAGTTGGACACTACCAAGGAGTCTCAGCGTCTTCATAAATCCAAAGGCTGTGGAATCTCACCAACCTTCAAGTCGTGGCGGTGAGCCGAGCTTGTGAACTTTCCATTGATGAACAGCACACAAGTGCCCCACTTTTTAGCAGTTGCATGGACTCTTAGTGACATCATGCATGGGTGTCGTGACGAACATTGGATGGGGTAGAGACGACACGAGGGTTTTTTATAGTTATTTTTGATGCAAAGTAATTCTGCAAAATACTCAATCATTGTTATATTGTTAGATTACATAAAGCTTCGAGTGACCACGCCCCTAGGGCTCAAATATGCTATGTTGCTGGGATAGGTAGGCATGCCCACTTTCAGTCATTCACCACTATGGTGAATGATGGGGAACGGAGTATGGTGGGCTTTCATGGTAAGCCTGTATACGTCAAAGGACGTGACCTCTTAGTCAAAGTTCTCGACTAGGCCACGTCCACCAGACGCATAGGAACGCTTCAAAAGGTGTGCAGTGTATGTGGAAGGGGGGGGGGGGCAACGCCCTTGAACCATGAAAAGTGGGGGACCATACCACTCCTCCCGTTTCCACACCTATGATGTTTACTCGTCTTTCCGATGCCGGTGGATTCAGTAACGATGGAAATGGCGAAGGCAGTGACATATCCAAGGGGGAAAAAAGAAATCAAAAAAGATTCTCGGTTTAGATTATTTTATGATATCATGTTCAGGTCCTACCGTATCCAGATATGAGTGTTATAATAATTGGCATTAATTTGTATACCACTCGATGCGACTCAAAACAGGCTGGCTGTACCCACACTTCGCGGTGAAGGTGGAGTCAAACTTTTGCCTTCGAATGTGGTGACGTTAGCAGTATCTATATGGTGCTGCTTGGTAAATAATGCATTTAAGACAAGGTTTGTTTCATATGAAAGAAGAAAAAATAAATAAAGTCCCGTAAACTAGCACCCTTATCATCTGTACCAAATGGACATTGTACTCGCAGACATCGTTGCGATGTTATTTCATATTTAATCAAATTTGACGATGTACAGCGGCAGCGTCAGTTGATCAGGAATACTTTCATTGAAACGAACGATCAATTCTGAAGGTGTTCCAGGGGGAATTTTTATTTCTTACCATTCTGTGATCAAAATATTCAATTTCGCATGCGACCACATCATGCTTCCGGCGTTCCCCATGCTTAAGCTATAGGAAATTCCGCTGACATGACAACCTTAGAACTAAATCGACGATTACTAACGACCATTTTACTGCAGCTAAGTGGTATCACCTGATACAGAAATTGTGAATGTATCCATCACAGGCTGGGAATAATCTCTAGATAGCATACTTTCTTTTTTTAACAATTATCTTCAAGGTATTGCATCTATCGGCCGCGGCCACCATGCGACCCAATGGCATGCTTACAGTTGGAGCATCCGCCGCTAGGTGCAAACGAAGCGCCACCAGTAGCGTGGCCGCGCACGTCCCCTCTCGGGAGGCGCTGCAGGTCCGACTGATCCGGTTGGCCAACGGTCGGTCGGATGCGACAGTTGACGTCACAGATGGTCATCGCACCATCGCCATCGTGACATCACTGATGGCCTGCATCCACAAACTGCGAGAAGCTGGCGAAACGACGTTCGCCTCGAGTTTTCCTCCTGTTCACTGTGGAAGTTGCTGGTGGTCTTCCTCTCGGCGTCATCGTGACGAGCGGGGAGTGTCACTCCACCCTGGTCGAGGGATTCGGCCTACTGTAGTGTATGTAGACCCTATGCAGGTCTGCATACTCAGCAGACCTTACCCGCATTACATGTCGACATATTACCTTTTTTCCGTTCAGCCCAGGTAGAACTTCCATCGGCTCGGAGGCGGCGCGACGCCGTGCTACAGCAGGCCACCGCACTGCGTTGAAATCAAGACCATGAAAATAGTTGATGCGCATTGATCACGTGGGACAACTATTTACAGTTTGCAACAGCTGTCGTGAGGCCAGTTGCACCCTTCAGATGTCCAGAGTGTTTGCCAAGGGTAAAGCAATATCATTTTAAATTCCACCAACATGGTGGATGTTTAAGCGAGCTAACTTACCTAGATAACTGTACGATCAACACCTATATACAGCTTGGGCGCTACATGACCAATGTAGTCGATGCGCCCTAAAGCCCTAATAACTAACCTATATACAGCTTGTTTGCACGCTTTTCAGCGTTTTCTATCGTTATAACTGTATTAACCATATTGGTAATGGGGGCACGTAATACTAAAGGCAACATATCACTTATCTGTAGAATAGTGAGATACGTTTCCAAAGTTAATCCAGGGGACGAGTAGTCTAGGGATAAGTCACCCGTCCCACAACTGAAAGGTGTTGGTTCGAGTCTCACCGGCCGCTACTCTCCACCCGCGTCCAATCGGCGTGAGATATTGGAGATGCTACATGACTCAACTGTCGACGTGTCGTAAAACCAACAACTAACCAACCAAAGTTAATCCAAGTGTATTATTATTTAATGGCAAGCAACATACCATGTGATGGCGAGGTTCTGGTCATACTGTGGCCAGTGTCGCACATACGCCTGTCTCTGCCACCTGTTTGGCTAGGTGCCCACACAGCATAAACAAAAACTCGCTTATGGTTCCCCTTTAAAACCTTCTTCTGACGATGCTTGGCAACGCTGACCAGGCAACCCGGTCCAAGACGGTCGACCTGATGGAGGCCGCCAGTTTGCTTCGTGGTCCTGGCCGAGTCATGTTCACGAGCTACCACCAGTGCAGTGGACCTTGGCGCCGTCCTAACTGCGGTAAAGACAGCTTTCATCACAAGCATCCTACCGGTCCAGTTACTGCTACGATCAGTTATACAGCTGCTATAACTGTTTTCATGACATTGTAGGATAACATAGCAAGGATAACAACATAGCATTTGAAACCGTGTCTGGCTATTTTATAGAAAAGTAATATGTCGTCTAAGTTTGCTTTTATTGATACGCAAAACCGGAAAATTTTGCTATTTTGACCTCATTTGACCTTGAAGATGTTGATCGAAGGTCATGAACTTTGCACACAATAGAGTTCACTATGGTGCCCATCCCCCCTGTGAATTTAGTTGCTCTAGCCGTCATAGGAGCTGAGATCTTAGGGGGGGCGGAATCCGCCCCCCCCCCTCCAGTGCGCGTTATTTTCAGAGGCCCTCCAGGGCGCGTGTTAAGGCAGGTAGTGTGTTACGAGAGGTCGATAGATTGCCGACAGAATGAAATACCTTCCGCTTTTACCTTTGACTTTGGTCCAGAGTGATTATAATTTGGAGCTCGAGTTTGGAAGCGTAGAAATTTTCAAAACGGTAATAGTAAGCGCAGACTTGGCGATAATCGCCACCCCACCGTAGCCACTAGAGTCAGGCCGGTCCGCACGTTTTAACTGGTAACCAGGGAAGTTAATACGACGCGTGGGAGTGCTAGGTCGCAGCCAGGTCTCGGTCACCACAGCTAAGTCTAGAAAGTAAGAAAAAAGGTCGTGTGGTAGCTCAAGTAGCTTAGGTTTAATATATTTGGCATTGATGAGTCCCAGGTGCAGCTGCCCTTTGCGCTCCTGAGCCGTCGCCTGGCTTGTTCCGCCCCGTGATCCCCGTCGTCTGCCAACCCTGGCGCCACGCTTGCCCCGTCGTGTTTTCTTTGGCGTTGTCATGGTAACGCCGACGGTCTGGTTTCCCGCTCTGCAGAGGCGAGGGTGGTGACTGGCGGGAGTCAAGGTCGCCTCGTTGATGACGTCGCGGACGGGGGACGTGATGGTGTTGAACATTTGGACCAGGGCGATGGTTAGCAGAAGCCTGATGATGTCTGTATGCATGGTAGAGTTGAAGATGGAAGACTGGTAGAGCAGAAGATAGACGATATGAGGTAGACGGTCGCTGTTGTTGGAGTCACAGGAATTCCAAGCGGCATCAAATCGTCAGTCAAATCAATTTCTTCTCAGCTGCAGTGTAGGAAAGAAGACTGGGCACGGGCAGTAGGTGATCCTTGATGGAAGGGCAGTCATTATGGAGAAGGGCGCTGCTACTTCTGCACTCACTCAGTTTTTAGGAGTCCAATCACTGCTGTGTAAACTTTGCGTACGTATAGCGTATAAGTACGTCGGTTTAGATCAATATTTCACTTTTTCTTCTTCTCTTTTTGCTCGTCCACTTCACTATTTATGTTCACTTCTCACTCAGAGTATTACACACCTTGCATACAGAGGCAACGGAGAGGGCGAGGGAAAGGCTGGGCGAGCGACCGAGACACATCAGTTCGTGGCGCTGCGCTCAGGCCAACCGAAGCTTATAATATAACCACCAAACGAAGAGTAGTGATAATAGAGTAGCCCGTGAAAGAAGGGTAGATGTCTGAGAAAAACATTTCGATGAAGGGTAACAGCGAAGGGGTAACTCTGTGACCGCGAGTTATCAGGATGTGTAACCGTTGGATGAAGGGTAGTCAGTGAAGAGTAGCTCGTAAGTTAAGAGTAACTCATAAAGAATAACTCGTAAGTTAAGAGTAACTGATAAAGGGTAACTCGTAAGTTAGCAGCAACTGATGAAGAGTAAACCTGGCACCAAGAGTAAAAAGAAATGGTAATACCGTCGTTCTGGTGTAACTAAATCCGCAATATGAGAGTTGCATTACCATGGTCTGAGGGAATTGGAATCGGCTGTATACAGACACCCCATGATTTGCGGGTTAACCTGCCAATCAGGGGTAAATTCGTTTTCAGTGCATGAATATATGATCATCATGAGTTGATGTTCTTGGCAAATTAATACTACAGAAGGCAACTAGTATGCCACATTGCTTATGATCAATTCAATCTGATACATTTATTATTTTGAACATCGAACATGTGTTAATCTACCATCATGTTGACATGAGAGGGCATGCTGCCTGATGATGTTATTGTCATTAAATTGTAAATTGCTGCTTGGGGAGGGAGGGGTGTAGCAGACAACTGGTGTTGCTGAAGTTTACTGCTGCAGGGATGGTTGATAACTTCCCACACGTCCCTCCCCCTCTATCATCTTATCTAGGCATACAACTATCTAGGTTTGTTTGTAAAACTATGCTTCATAATGGTGTGAACTTTACCTGTCTAACTTCCTTCTTCCATTTTACTTTTTGATCATTCATTATCCATTTTTTATGTTTCCAGTTCAATGTTGAGGCACAATTATTATTCCAAGTTTTCAATTTTCAGATGTAATCACCATTTCCAGTTGGCTTTTTCCCTGAGTAATGAGTAGGCTCAAACTTGAAGGAGCTACATTGGAGCTACTAGGGAATGATTTGAATGATAAGTACCCTCATCATGAGCATATACTGTCACAGTGTAAATATTATTCCTTACCTCAACCACTTAACTTGAATGCAGGGTCCTCAGTACTTCATATCAATGCAAGATCACTCAAGAATAAATTTGATGATGTAAATTTTCTAGCAAGCTTTAAAGTTGATTGGTCAGTTAGTTGTGTGTCGGAGACATGGCTAAAGAAAGATTTAGAACAATACTTTAGTTTAAAAATAATCTCTTTGCTTTCGGGTGGATGAGTAATACATAGCATGGAATGTACCATTTCACAAAAACTTCACCTAGCATAACATAACATAGCGTAACATAGCATAATTATCACCATACCATAGCCTAGCATAGTGTATCCTTGCCTAGCATAGCACAGTCAAACCCAAAATAGTACAATGCAGCATAATGCAATATAAAATTCATTTTTAATTTTTATTTCCAGATTGAAAGTGTTCCCACAAATAGCCTAACCTAGCCAAACCTCTCATTTTGCTATGCAGAGGATAAGCATATTTGAAATGCATGTGGTAAATCCTTTGAACAGCTATAATATCCAGCAACCTGCAACTGTTTTGGTTGTAAAATAATTGGTGATAAAGCCAGTGTTCTAGATTATTGACATTGAATATTATTCAATCCTTTCTTTTTTCACTCCTCCATATGCCTCAACTCCTCATGCATTTCAACTCTGAGCTTATCAGGGATAAGTTCAGATACATGAGCCTGAGCTGCCATGTCATCCACCCAAGACATCAATGCTTGCACCCAGGTAGTCAGCGCCCCCCCCTCCGATGAGGCACCACCTTTACGCGGTGGGGAGGATTGAGTGCCCCAATGACCCGGCGACCATCATGCTGGCGAGGGGTGAGACCAGGAGTTCCTCACTCGTCCTTCCATCCATACCCTCCCATTCCAATGCCAATCTCATCCCAACATCCATGTCCTTCACCTGGCCCTGTAACACTAACTATCCCTACTATGAGAGGGCGGGGCAACTTCCCGGTCCTGCCCACCAGCTCTGTTTTATCGTGGTAGCCGTGCCTCCTCGGCCCGCCCTGGGGTTGACGGAGTCCTGGAGGTTGAGGTCTCCCGTCACACGGTGCTAGTTGTGACGGGGGACCAACACACGTCAGCCGGCGGGCCCGTGGGGCGAAATGGTCCCTTTGTGGTGGGGCGCCAGAGGAGTAGAAACCAAGTACACTATATGGCAACCACAAACATAAACAACCCACCTGTTCCCTCTAGTAGGGAACATACCAGTCGAATCAGCAGTCTTCCAGCGCCCCGTATCTTTATTATGAAGTCGAAAGAAGAAGGGAAAAGTCTTTCTTCGCTAACACCATTTCAAGGAAAGGAAGCATATTTGGTGGCTTGGTGTGGTATTGAGGTGTCAAAAGCTTAGAGACAGTAGCCTGGAGGTGAAATTAAAAACTACAGATGACGCAAGGGGGGAGATTGAAGGTACTGAACTGAAATACACTGTACGAAATGAAAGCAGCAGGCGAACAGTCACGGTAAATATCGAAGTTATTCGCCACAACACAAAAAAATTAAGTATGGGTGTCCTAAACTGCTACGATTTGAGAGATGTGTTGGACGCCGACATTAGCCCGTTTCCGACGTCCAATAAGCACCGGGATGCAAGGTTGATGACTTCGTCTAGTATGAAGGGCATATTATTGAAATATATGTACTTTATCTGTATATATGAAATCTGTCGGAAGTTTTACATGTCAAATAATAAATTAAATATAAAACTGAACAAAATTATTCAAATAGCGGGACTAATTTGAACATAGCCGCCCTGGTAGCTCAGTTGGTTAGAGCGCTGGCCTGCACCGGTCTCCCCTGCATTGGCAACACAGGGTTCGAGTCGCTTCGCGCGCTCGCATTTAGCCCCCGGCCGGGGAGTGTCAGTTGGCAGCTGGCCCGATAAGGCCGGGGACGAGCTACCGGGCGGCCGTGTCGGTGCATTGGCGGCACGTTAAACCTTCGGTCTAAATCCTACCGTTGAACTGGAGCTGATGGATATGGTGGTGGGGCCAGGGTTCCCGCAACAAGCTCTGCTCAGCAATAGAACCCTGGCTACTCAAGCCATCCCAGCAACAACTCGGATCAAATTTATTTATTTAAAAAAAAACAAAAAAAAACATAAGCACTTGACTCACAGAACCGACTAGCCAATCTGGCAGCATCTGGCACCATGGCGCGCGATTTGAGAGTTGTCGGATATAATATAAATGTGTCATTGCATTACCAGCAAACATACAATATTGGGGAGGAAGTGGTAGTTCATATCATGCTGATAAATAATTTTAATCTTACGTTTTATTTCATGGATGTGAACTAGCAGTAGTAGGATAAATGGGAACTTTTATCATTTCCAGATAGTGCCATCTTGACGGTCCCGAAAATATTATATTCCCTCCATTTTACAAGCGGACTGTTGACAACTCAAATGTCTACTGCAAATCACCATACGGGGCTCCGCTCTTAGATGTCGTTTTAGCTTAGTGCATAAATACCCACCTGAATAGGATTCAATGAGTCTGGGATTCGGTAACGGTGGGCGCGTGCGTTTCAGATGTGAGTAGTGAGACTCTTTTGAGTGGATTCCTTTCAGTCAACGCCTTAATGCTGATGTAAAATGACTATTTAAGGACGGTGTTGCATCCTGGTTCCCCATACCTTACGGGATATCTACAAAATTACGTGTATCGCCACCCGAAGCTAATGTCAGAAGGGTTTTAATGCAACTCACAAGGTACCTCACGAGTGGGGAGGGGCAGCGGGGGCCTCGGGCCTTCCTGGAACCCATCGGTAGAGCTAGTTTAATCCGCGCCGTCTGGGGGGGGGGGGTCGTTGACGACCCCCCCCCCGAGGGTTTTCCGCGAACAGTGGAAGAATGGCGCACGGTAGCGCGCCGAAATTTGGTATACCTTTTTCCACATCAATTTGGCATGCTGTGTCAGAATTTTGATGTCAGGTCATCTAGGGTTAACGAGTTGATCAAGGTCAAGTGAGGTCACCTTCAAAAACGTTCAACCTGTCACGCTTTAACGGATAAAGACATTTGAATGAAACATTCAGCGTTTTCTTATCTTGAGGGATGCAGGAAAACGCACCAGATTAATTTTGCCTTTTTTAACTTTTTGATTACATATTAGTTTCGTACATTTGTCCATCAGAGGTAAAATAGAAGATTCTGGCTATAGTAAGCTTTTTCCGGGAGCAAGTTGACTTCGAACAACATTTGTCGGTCCGGTCTACCTATTACAAAAGTAAAATGAAAGAAATCTTTAACTCAAAATTTTGAAATTTAAAAAACAATTTATTTTTGGGTAGCCAAACATTTCATGGTCCTGGTCGATTTCGCTCTCCTTTTCTGATTCCAAATTATTTCTTCTGCAAATCTCCCTCAAAATGAATTCCCCAGAGCCACAAACATGTCAGTTGTGAAAACCTTTTCGGGGTGGTGTTTGACCCCACTCGTCGAGCGCTTTCCGATGACACCTATTTTGTTTTCGTGCGACGCTTAGTTTGGATATTAAAGTGTGGGGGTCCCTAACCCTCCCCCCTCCCAGGCGGGGTGTGAAGATCTGATAGGAGAAACTGGACAGGTTAAACAGGTTTCATATAGCATCTATTGGACGTGCACCCACTTCCTCCACTCCTTGGCTGGTCATTGCCCCCCCCCCCCCCCAAGAGTAAGTTTTGGCCATGGATATATTTAATGGGAGGTAGGTGGGTGTGGGGGGCAAGAGTACCCACGAGTGCTATCACATTTTTTTTCGGCCGGGACCTCGTTGATTGCACACAAGCCCAGGGTGGTCGGCGGTGCCTTGCAGTGGGCCAGGTCAAGCGGCAGCGCCACCAGCCCGGCCGACCAGCCTACCAGGTCGAGCGCAGCCGACGCCCCCGCTGACTAGCCTGCGAGGCCAAGCGCCGCCGGAAACGGTCCAGTGAATGCTGATCTTCGAGCGGAGCGTCGTAGGCACCGACGTCGTCTGCGTCCCGACGACATCGATAGCCGGATCCTGGGCATTCTGGATCGCATGGACACCAGGGGAGAGGAAGCCTTGGCCCTAGAAAGGCAGAAAGCTGACCTGCTGCGGCAGCAAGTGGAGACGGATCAGCGCCACCTCGCGACCATGGAGCGTCTAGAGGGCCAGATTAAAGCTGTTCGTCACGCCATGATCAACAGACAAGATAATCTGGACTTGCTGAGTTTCCCAACCGAGGTTTCCGCCTCATGTCATCTGTTTCACCCATCCCGCATTCACGGCATACGCGAGAAGTCAATGTATGTGTACATTTTTACATTCAGTTATCAAACGACAGTTGGCCGCCCGGCGTGGGCGGACAGCGGGATGTCATACCATGGCGGTGGTGATGGACAGCATTGATTGCTCGACAAGCTCGCGATTACGTGTTCTCGGTTCGCTAAAATGAGTTAGAAAAAACAAATAGACCTGAACTAGTGGAACATTGCACGACGACTACTCGCTATTCGGGCTGGATTACAGAGTGCACCTACGACCAATCAGTGTGAGAGATTGGAAACGCCATATGGCCTAGCAGTAGAATGAGTCATAAAAGAGCTCACGGTTGTTCTTCGTTGGGCAGGTTATATCATCAATTCAGCTATACATACGCACGCACGAATGAATTAAACGAATAAAAACGAACCAATGAATCAAACATAAACGAACACATTGATCTCAAACGAATGAGTCCAAAAGACACAACTTCACAAACTGTCCTTGATATGATCGCGTATGCCGCGGCAGCCATACTGTCTTCGGCTGGATGACACCTTGCTGCAGGTGGCTGTTCGCTGGTAGACAGCAGCTCGGCTACGCGCAGTGCACCTGCTGGCAAGTCGTCGTGGTACGACTCTACCACGTTGTGTAGGATAGCGGCGGCGAATGCTATCCGCGGAACAAAACGGAAGCTGTGTTCGGACAGCTTCAAGACGCGTCGCCACCGACACTTCAGCCGCCCAAACGAATGCTCCACGACCATCCTAATCACACCAAGCTTGGCGTTGAACGCGTGCCTTGCTGCACGGTCGGACTGGTCCTCTCGGCAACTTGGGTACGCCTTCAGGAGCCAGGGGGTGAGCGGGTACGCTGCGTCGCCAGTCAGCATGAGCGGCAGCTGCCTGCCGTTGACCTCCACAGTGCCCTACCAAGATAATTTCGCATTAACAACAATCATGTGGTATTGATGTAGGAGTTGTACTCGAGCGCCCTGGATGGGAATGTTTTCAGTCAGCGTGGTGCTGAATGAAAAGTATGGCGAGGGGCTTGTCCGCCCCCGCCCCCACCCCACCCCATTCCCATACACACGCTAACTACGGCCATGCCAGATTGTGTTTCGGCTCTCCCGGAACATCACTCACTCAAGCAGCATGTGGAAGAATTGAAAAAAATGCATAAATATAACGAATTAATAATTGTAGGGAAATTAAAGAGATGTTGGCAGACTTTGGGCACCACCACATGTTCCCTACCACCTCCAAAGTCAAATGGATGTAATATGCCGTGAGCAAATTATGATTCACATTTGTTTTCTTCAGGGCAGATAATGGCAGAGAGGGTGATGAATAATACATGCACACAAGGCAGCACTGCCTTATTCTTGTTTACTTATACTTTATTTATTCCTCTTTATACAAGTGTATTAGTACAAATGGTCATTATTAAAACTGTATGATAAATAGACACCCTTTGACTCGTTTTGGCATACCTTAAGTTAGGGGTAGAGAGGGGCTATCTGAACATGTTTTGTTTTCCGAACACCTACTTTTGGGTGTCACCTGCAGCATGTCTAGTGCATAAATAACAAAAAGATGGTGGTATTTATAAATGGTGCAAGTGTCTACCAAAATATGAAGGCCTGATCACATAGTTCTACAAAATCTTTGTGTCTGGAGCTAGCAAAGTTCATAGGCACCATTTAGGCTTCCAAGAGCAGTTGGTTTAAGGAAACCATAAGGAAGTCTCAATACGTTTTCCAATTACACCAACATTTTTAGTGGCTACTAATAGCTTATACAACAACAGCTATAGCTACAGCAGGTAGTCCTGCACAACATTTGTGTTCAGAACACAGCACACCACTACAAAATAATTGTTTTAAAGTTGCTCTTTGCAAGTGGTTAGAGGATTTTCATTGAAAGGAATTGCTTGAATATGGATAGTCTGTTCATTTTTGTGTTCCGTAAATAAAGTACAATGACTGGTTCAGCCATACAGATGCAGCAGTAGAGCTATTTCAATTTCTTGCATGCCTTAAATGTCCAGGTTGGTTGGTTATTGGGGGTCAGGGGTGCTTTGACTGTTTTGGTCATGCAGCACCCATCCCCTGCCTTAAGTGTTCAGAAACCCCCATCTTCCCCTATGCAGGCACACCATAAAAGCACAAGTCTGTAAAACTTAATTCGTTTGTACATTGTTCGAAAGAAACAAAATATTGTTTTCGTTCAATATTTCATCCCTCTAGATATCATCTAATACTCATATAACTTGCATGCATCCAGCACAATCATTTCTTTAATTGCACATAAGAACAGAAGCCAGTTGCAAAATACCTGCCATATCATGGGTGTCATCATACCCACTTGCTGCTCATAATAGCTACCATATACTTTCTTAAAACTAGTGCATTCCCTTCACCATATGCAGTTCAGTTGTTAGATCGACTTATCAATCACTATACATGGCAGCAAGACAATTTAATTCTTGTTCAAAGGGACCTGTTACAATTAAGAAAACCCAGTTCAATACCAGTTTAAATAATGCAAATACCAAAAGAAAACAAAGGAGTGGAATGATACTCAGCACCAACCTAAACACTAAACCATAATATTTTTGTTGAAATACTGATACAAAAGGTACCTTTGTGCATTTGGGTATTGTGGTGCACTATTTTGCCCCATATTTCCTAACTTGTGGGGGGTACCAATTGAACCCTGCCATTGAACATCATACTCGAAATAAAGAAGAAATAATTAACTGTTCACCACAACAGCACCCCAAGGCCGAAATATGTCCAAAATATGCGCATCTGAAACTAACTTATCTGTTAGCTTACTTACCATATTTCAGCCGTAAATGATGCAATCGGAGCACAAACGGTGACGTCATTTCTTGAAACCTCGATTATGATTCGTCATATCAACTATACAGAGCCAATCACTTACCGCAGTTGGAGATGGTTGGCGATATAGATCAGAGCGGTCAACTGATCGGAAAACCTGGCATTTGAAGACCGCTGAATTCGGCAGTCAGCTGTTGTCATCGAGTTTACTTCGATGTCAGGCCCGCTCGGTCTGACTTCCAGATTTCCGACTAGATGACTTCCCAGGAGCGGATGTAGGTATATATTTTCAGGGTTTGTGTATAAACAAGCTATTGCTAGTCCAAAAACTTGTGATATGAAGTAACTGGAGATCCTCTGGCTGTTTATTAATTTTTTAACGTGGTCCAATCTCCAGTTTAAAAGTTCTCAGATCAACGTAATTAATATAGTCTGACATCGCCATTGGGATGTCATGACGATTCCTTCCCGCTAGCGCACGCGTGAAATCGCCTATTGTGGATGGCCTGGCGGAATGGGGAGTGGTAGAGGCACGTCGTATCACGATTAGGAAGGGACAGGAAACACAACGAACTGACAATTTCATCTTAACATTCCGTATGGCTGGAATGACTGGAATCACTGGAATCTCCCTGAGTTCATCAACGTCGGATACGTCCGCGTCAAGGTTCGTGTGTTTGTTCCCAACCCGATGCGATGTTTCCGGTGTTCCCGTTTCGGTCAGACTTCTCAATACTGCAGAAATCGTGAAACGTGTGGAAGATGCTGTTCAGCGGAGCATGTTAGAGACAAATGCGAAGCGAAGAGCCCAAACTGTTCTAACTGTGGCCCCAATCAAAAGCCCCACACTACTTATGACCGTTTTTGTCTCATTTTTCTGAAAGAGAAGGAAATAGTTTCAATTAACTTTTCCAAGAAGTTTACATTTCAGGAGGCGCGCGAATTTTACGAGGCAGCTCACCCGAGGGTATCGTCTGCAGCAAAAACACAACTTAATTCCATAGCAACACAACATACCAGAAATAAAACTCTCGTAACCACCGAACAAGTAGAGGCCAACATGGCCTCTGAGCTGATTGCCCAGCTGGCGACCCTGCTGCGATCCTGTGGAGTACATCTGCCGTCACATGAGAGGCAAGGTCACCCAACCCAACACGTAGACGATACGATGGAGGTCCCTACCTCCACGAAGGAACCCCTCGTTTGCCCATCCGAGACCCCTTCTCAATAAATCCCTGAGGGTGGAGAGTGGACTATGGTTCAAAGGTCCAAGAGGCCTTCTCGATTCCCTCCACCCAATCAGGACCCCTCCACGTCTACTTCATCACCTACCTCCAAGTTCTCCCATCCCACGACCCATCTACACTCCAATCTCCTCTCTCCCTTCACACGCCCCAGCACCGCCTCCAAATCCGTCCTATTCACCTCCTCCCTACCCGACCTCTCTCCCTTTCCCGTGAGTCAGGCTTCGCCCCCACCCTCGACGGCCATTTCTGCACCTGCATCGCCGCCCCGAGACCACCAACGACCAATCAAAATATCTTATATCACCCTGCACCACCAGGAAGCCGAAAGACGGCCCGCGAGGAAAAAAGAGCGCGACTCGCTATGATGGAGAGGGCCGGCGAGAAGAGCCACCAGGGGGCTGAGCAGGCGCCAGTACGAAGGCCGGCCACCCCGTCGCTAAGACGTCGAGAGAAGGGACCGGCTCCATCTTCCAATGAGATGGGCCCTCCCCCGCCCCCACCCAGACTGGGGCTCCAGAAGCGGGGCCTGCCGTCGTCAGACTCTCAACCTGGGGAGGAGTCAGCCCGCTCTCGCCCGAGAACTCAGTCGCTTGGGCCGAGCCGACGTGGAGCTCACGGGCTGCCAGCGGTCGCCTCTACGGGGCGGTGGACGGAGCCCGAACTTTAATAGCGAGTTAACTTTACGTCATGATCACTTTACGTTTCCGCAACTCTAGTCCATCACGGCATTTTTTTAAGTTAAGTAACTAACTCGATGACTCCATCCGTTTTACAATGGAACTGCAAGGGGATTCGTTGGAATATGGGGAGCTGGAAGTGTTTTTAAGCACACGGTGTCGAACTGCAATATGCCTTCAAGAGACGAAGCTACCTCATAGCTCGTCATTTCAAAACTCAACGGCTACTCTGTGCTAACCAAAAACATGTCATCGGCTACAGTCGCACATGGAGGAGTCATGTTGGCAGTGAGCCATAGTGCCCCATGCGAGGAGGTAGCACTGAAATCTCCTCTACAAGCCGTTGCTGCTAGAGTTGGTCTTGGTCGCCTCACCTTGTGTTCCCTATATCTGCCGCTTGCCATTCCGTTCCCTTCCGTTGAGCTGAGGCGGCTGATTCTAGAACTCCCTCCTCCTATTCTACTTCTTGGCGACTTCAACGCACTATCTGGGGACTTCAACGACTATCGCCTGGGGATGTAGCACCACCAACCAGCGAGGTCGTTCCATGGAAAGTTTTATTAATGACGAATCCCTCTGTCTTTTGAACACTGGTGCTGCCACCCACTTCGCACCCCCTTCCGGTTCTACATCGGCGATTGACCTTAGCCTTAGAAGCTCACACTTTACGCAGTATTTTACCTAGTCAGTGTATGAAGACCCCCTTGGCAGTGACCGTTTCCCCTTACTTAGTGACTAATGACGATCGGGTTGTACCTGGGTTGAGACCTCGAAGATGGAATTTAAAAAAGCTGACTAGGAGAAGTTCCAGACCAAGGTGGAAGGTTCGATTGGAGAGTATGTGGACGGTACCACCCCCTCAGTTGAACAGTTCTCCTCCATACTTTTATAGTCGGCCGAAGCAGGTATACCGCGGACTTCTGGAGCTCCCCGCCGACCCCCAGTTTCGTGGTGGTCCATGGCATGTGGGAACGCCATACGCGAACGTAAACGGGCCTTTATAAAAATTAACACAAATAGCACATCCGTGAACTTAATAGCGTTCCAAAGGGCGAGAGCGTCAGCACGACGAACGATAAGAGAAGCCAAGCGCACGGCTTGGCGTAATTTTCTGTCCACTCTGAACCGAACCACCCCAACGACACAAGTGTGGTCCCGGATAAAGCAGATAGCTGAGCAATATAACTCTATGCCTCTTCCAGTGTTCGTGTGGCTGGTGCAGACGTTAGCTACCCTTCGGATGTCGCAAATGCAATAGGCCAAGCGATCGTAGCCCGAGGTGAAGCAGGTAACTTGGAGCCAGAGTTTCTCCGTCAGAAAGCCAACTTGGAGAGCCAAGTACTTGATTTTTTCACTTCTGAATATATTTTATACAACGAACGATTCACCGAAGCGGAGCTACGCTCAGCAATAAAGAACTTTAAGCATGTTGCAGAGGGACCCGATCTCATTCACAACGAAATGTTGAAGGATCTTCCTTCACCAGCACTAAAGGTACTGTTAGCAATCTTAAACAACCTGAGGGAGGAAGGCAGATTCCCAGACGCGTGGCGGGAAGCTACAGTGACCCCTATATTAAAACCTGGGAAAAGTGGACTGATTCCGATGCATTACCGGCCCATCGCCCTTACCTCTGTGCAAATTATTGGAAAAAATGACCAATGTAAGACTTACGTGGTTCCTAGAAGCACACAATTTATTTACCAACGATCAGTGCGGTCTTGGAAAACATCGTGGAACGACAAATCATCTTTTAACACTTGAAACCGCTATACGTTTAGCCATCAGGCAGAAACGGTACGCTGGAGCAGTCTTCTTCGATCTGGAAGGTGCATAAGACACCACTTGGCGTCACGGAATCTTGATGAAAGCTCGGAATCTTGGAATCCGTGGTCACATGGGAATTTTCATCCGCAACTTTTTGACCCGGCGATTCTTTCGTGTCCGTGTAGGACACGAGCTGTCGGATAAGTACCAGCAGACTACTGGAGTCCCACAGGGAAGCGTCCTCAGTGCTACACTATTTGCTATTATGATTAATGACATTGATGATGAACTGCCGCAAAACATTGGGCGATCACTATTCGTCGACGATTTCGCGATTTGGTCCTCTGCCTCCAATACAGCAGCAGTGACTCGCCAGTTGCAACTCGCGATAAGCAAGCTTCAAAGCTGGAGCACCAGAAATGGCTTTCGGTTGTCCACGGAAAAAAACTGCTCCAATTAATTTTTGTCGCCGACGTTGCGTCCAGAAATTCGACGTGGAATTATATGGTGAGCCTTTCAGCTAAACCAGGCATAAAATTTCTTCGAATTCAATTTGATAGCCGCTTGACATATAAACACCACATTAAGACAGTGAGAGAAAATTGTTTTAAATCTCTCAATCTATCAAAGTGCATTGCTCGAATGTCTTACGGTGCTGACCGTAAAACACTGATGGTGCTTTATAAAGCACTTATCCGGTCCAAGTTGGACTACGCGTGTTACGTGTACGATGGTGCTTGTGCTAGCATCAAGCGCACTTTAGACACAGTGCACTATGTAGCGTTGCGCATTATTACGAGTGCTTTCGGAACATCACTGGTAGTTAGCCTGGAAGCAGAGGCAAACGAACCCTCGCTGGCACTGAGACGAGAAATGCTGGGCATGCGATATGCTTGTAGGCTGCGTCAATTTCCCACACACCCGACCTACGATGCAGTATTCTCCCGCCGCGTTTTGGCACTCTTTTCTGGCGGGCGAACACAGAGAACAGCCCCATTCTGTTATCGTATGCAGGCCATTCTCAAGAAAAGTTGAACCAGAGTGTGCCGAGTGATGAGGGTTCAGAAGCTACTGATTTCACCCTGGAAGTTGGTTTCGCCTGCAATTGATATGTTCCTTTCAGCCATGCGTAAAGGGGATATCCCATCAGAATTGTGCCGGTCTAGAACACTGGAGCTCCTGAATATCTACCGACAACAAACAACGATTTTCACCGATAGTTCCAAGAACGCCACGGGAGCAGGCTGTGCTTTTGTGTGCGGTGCTGATGTATGTACATTTAGTTTGCCTGTTTACGTCTCCGTGTATAGCTCCGAGCTAATTGCGATTGTAGAGGTATTGTCACTCATAGAGATCTCACAGGACACGCTATGCGTGATCCTAACTGATTCTCTTAGCAGCCTTTTGGCACTGACAAAATTTTATCCCTCAGACACTCTACTACTCGACATCCTCATACGCCTTACTACATTAAAGCGAGCGGGGAAAACTGTCCGTTTGTGTTGGGTCTAGAGCCACACCGGGGTGTCCGGTAATGAGCGTACCGACTCTGTGGTGAAGTGGGAAGCTCAGAACCCATGCCCACGCATTTGTCCACTCCCTGCCAGGGATCATTTCTCAAGAATATCGATTTTCATCCTTCATAAGTGGCAGAATGCCTGGGATTGAGACACCAACAACAAACTTAAGGCAATCAAGCAACACCTGGGACATTGGGCTTCATGCCTACGTAGACCAGAAAAAGTTGCACTTTTCAGATTGCGTATCGGACACACCTACGCTACCCATCGCTATCTCCTCTGTGGGGAGGAACGACCAGAGTGTCCCCGCTGTTCGGAACCTTTGACGGTGCGTCACGCACTATTCACATGACATTACTTTGCACGGGAGCGGATATTATTTTACGGAAGAAACTTGAGTTCCCTGACATATGGAGACATTCTAGGGAACTATTCAAAACCAGTACACTCGGGGACCTTGTTCAGTTACCTTTCAGCGATCGGATTTAAGAACACATATACACCGAGCTAATAGTTAGTATCAGTGAAGCATAATACAATGTTATGGGCGCGAATGGTCAAAACTGGTCGAAGCGCCCTAAAACCCAAATAACTAACTAACTAGGCGTCAGCACCTTGGCAGCTTGAAAACCTAGTTGTATCTAGTGTATGGCCATATGCGCAATTGTTCAGCTTCAACCTGATTAAGAGTTAAATCAATGATTGAAGGACTGCACGAAGTTCGGTGACTACCTGGATACCTACCGGACCTACCTAGATCTACCTAACAGGAGTTTTTTTTTGGCATCCACTAACCAAAAACACTCTCATGGCCCCTCTCGTAGGGGCCACACAAACAGTTCTGCTCCCCACATTCTTATCTTTAGAGGTCAGACGAAGTGCCTCGCTTCGTTGTCGCCATTCCGAAGGCGATCGACTCGGTAAGATCTTGCGTTGTGAAAAGTTGAGGGACGGGTCTTTGGAAGTGGAGTTCGCGTTGGCGGGAGAGGCGGAGACCGCACTACGAGTGTCAGACTTTATAAATAGTGTTCGCAAGGGTGATAAGAGGGTCGATGAATCCATCCCAATTGTCGTAGAACCTCGTAAGGCAAAGAATTCATCTCGAGGCGTGATAAATTGCTTTGATCTGCGAGATGTTCCCGGGAATGAGATTGTCGATGGACTGTCCGAGTTTGGTGTGACTGGAGCTAGGAAAATGAAGGTGACGAGAGGAGCGGAATTGAACTCAACGAACAATATCATCTTAACATTTAACACCACAGATCTCCCCCCTGAAATCAGGGTTGGCTACTTCCTAGTCAAGGTCAGAGCATTTCTTCCTAATCCGATGAGATATTTTAAGTGTCAGAGATTTGGCCACACGACCCAGTATTGTATAAACCGTCCTGTATGTGGTAGATGTGCCTCCTCCGACCATGGTAGTGAGTGCTGTACTTCGGAAACGACATTCTGCACCAACTGTGGCTGTGGACAAGATCCCCACACTTCATACGACTGAACATGTCCATGCTACCTGAGTGAAAAGGAGATAATATCCCGAAGTGTGTAATATAGTAATAAGTACACCCGAAGGGTGATATTTCGAGAAGCCAGAGATGTGTATGACCAAGCGCACCCGAAAATCTCATATGCAGCAAAAGTCGCAAACTCTAAGTCAACCCCACAACACACCGATATCAGAGCGGGTGGCCTCATGGACCAACTGAGCACTCTTCTCCGGAAATTTGGTCTGCCTGTCTCTTCGCCAAAAAAGCAGATGGCCCCATCTCGATCCCTACAAGCCGGTGACGTTGAGCCACTGTTCACAAGGAGCGCTCCCTGAGCAGGCTCCCACAGCCCCGGGCAATAAACAGGCACCGCCGAGTGCTGACTCGCCCTCCACAGCGCCCCTGGGGCAGGAGGGGGGTGAGTGGCGTGAAGTGCAGAGGAGGAGGCATCCCACAAAGTCACCGGTGACTACACATCGCCTCCCACCAACACCACAGCGTCATACCCGACTTCAGCATTCAAGTCGGCCACGCGCTCTCTCCCGCATGCATCTGGACACCCCTTGGCAATTAATCCAAGCTTCCCACGAGTTGCAGTGAGCCCCGGAGCCCCGGACTTGGGGGACCGTGGACGTACAGCCCGACGGCTAACTGCTTCTCCGAGCTCGGAAACCGCGGGCCATCAACCTGCAGTGATGCCTCCGCCTTCGGCGGGTACACCTTCGCCACGCAGGCGAGTCGAGGGCCCGACTGGGCCGTCTAGCTCGATGGGTCCGCCACCACCGCCGCCTCGCTTGAACCCCTACCGGCGACTGGGCCGAGCGCCATGGCGCGCGCTGAGAAGCGCGTGTTTACCTGCACGGCGTCACCCCCTGAGGGAGCTACACTACCATCGCGCCCAAGGACATCCTCGCTCGGTGCATATCAGGACACCCACCCGAAACAGTGTGCATACGATAATCGCTGAACCTCATTTTAGATATCTTAGTCCTGTCGCTCTCTTTCGACATGTCGCTGGGTTTGTGATATGCACTAGTCATCTTATTTAATTTCTCTCCCTCTTTAACGCACATGTTTAACTTACCCATATAGTAGTTTTACAGTGGGACTGTAGGGGAATCAAATCCAGCTTCAGTGACCTCCAGCATCTTTTAAGTTCCTGTACACCATCTGTAGCATGTATCCAAGAAACAAAACTGGCTCCAGGCGCTCAGTTTCATATAAAAAATTACACCGTTTTACGAAAAGATGTATCGTCTAGCACTGTGTCACATGGTGGTGTGTACATTGTTGTGCACAACTCTGTCCCATTCACAAATATTCCTCTCTCTTCAAATATTCAGTGCATTGCTGCTCGTGTAGTATTAAATCACCGTGCCGTTTCTATATGTAGCATATACCTACCACCGGGCAGACTGTTTTCACTTTCTCATCTTTCTGAAACTGTGGCTTAACTCACACCACCGACGATGGTGTGTGGCGATTTTAATGCGCACCACTCTCTTTGGGGCTCAACAAAGATTACTAACCGTGGGCGTGAAATGGAACGTCTTATCAACGATTTCTCTTCCTGCATTCTTAACACGGGAACACCAACACATATTACACTACCGACTGGTCAGACGTCCGTGCTGGACCTCTCTCTGCAGTCGAAAAATTGCACCTGTCTTAGAATAGTCGATTGATAGCGACCCACATAACAGCGACCACTTTCCTGTTTACTTCCATTTCATTAATCGAGTTACGGTTAGCCAACGACTTTCAAAGTGGACATTTCACCGAGCCGACTGGGAAGCATTCCAAGGTCACCTTGAAAGCACGCTCCGCGACCACTCCCATGAATCCGTTATCTCCATAGAATCATTCACTTCGGCAACTGTGCAGAGTGCACAGCGCCACATCCCTCGATCTTCGGGGACGTCAATTCGAGCACCAGTCCCATGGTGGTCCGATAAGTGCCTGGAGGCTATCCGTGCTAGGAATAGGGCATTCCGTATATTTAATAACAATAGCTGCACGTACAATTTAATAGCTTTCCGAAAAGCACGAGCGCTCGCGCGACGTATTATTGCTGAGGCGAAACGAGACTCGTGGAAATCGTATGTAAGCACGTTAAATCATTCCACGTCACTGTCTACCGTATGGTCCCGTATTAAGCGTTTCTCTGGGAAACACGCCCCAGTTCCTCTCACCGTCTTGCACATGGCAGGACAGGACATCATCGACCCAGAAGAAGTGGCTGACAAGATAGGGTGTGCCTTGTCCACACGCTCGGAAAACACATATAACGAGCAATTTTTTAGACACAAATATCGGTGCGAGGCACGTCCTCTTGATTTTTCCACTACAGACGTCTTCCAGTATAACATACAATTTTCCATTTCTTAATTAACTGCAGCGATCGGCACATTCAAGAGCGTGGCAGAGGGTCCGGCACTCTGCATAATGACATCACAAAACGTTTACAGCTGCTGCTTTAGAAACACTTTTGGAAGCACTAAATGTAATGTGGACATCCGGCACATTTCCACCTTCATGGCGGGAGGAAGTTATAGTGCCCATACGTAAACCAAGTAAATCAGGCACGGATCCATTACATTACCGTCCCATCTCACTGACATGCTCCCTGTGTAAATTGTTTGAAAAAATGGTGAATGTCCGATTGATGTGGTTTTTAGAACGTAACAATCTCCTTACTACGATACAGAGTGGATTCCGAAAACACCGTAGCACACTTGACCACATTTTAACACTCGACTCGGTTGTGCGCTCTGGGTTTATGAAACGCCACCTTACAGCAGTACAATTTTTTTACATCGACGGCGCATATGAAACGGCGTGGCGTCACGGGATCCTGATGAAGCTCCACAATATGGGAATCAGAGGGCCCATGGGTGTCTTCTTGCCCAATTTTCTGTCTTCCAGAACGTTTCGCGTCAGCATATGAAACTCCCTATCTGGCACTTTTTCACAAGTTAATGGAGTCCCGCAGGGGAGCGTACTAAGCGTTGCATTGTTTGCTATTTCAATTAATGACGTGGGTACATTACTGCTAACTTCCGTAGGGAGAGCGCTTTTCGTGGATGATTTCGCCATATGATTCCGCCAAGAGCGCTCTTCACGCTCTGTACACACGGTTGACAGACAACTCCAGATGGCTGTTCGGAAGGTGCAGGATTGGTGCAACAAAACCGGTTTCGTTATGTCTTCATCGAAAACCATGGCTATCCACTTCTGCCGCAAACGCTCCTGTACTGACCCCGTGATTATGCTCAATGGACGCCATATACCATTCAAACCAGCTGCCACGTTTTTGGGTGTGTGGATGGATCGCCGACTGACATACACCACCCACATCAACGATCTTGCACAAAAATGTGCAAAGCGACTACAGGTAATGCGTACAGTCTCTAGATGTTCGCATGGAGCAGACAGATCTATCTTGCTTCTTATGTATCGTTCGCTCGTGCGTTCTAAAATTGACTATGGATGTTTTATTTATGACGGAGCGTGTGCCACAACCAAGCGTCGCCTTGATGAGATCCACAATGCAGCTCTTCGCATTTCTACTGGAGCCTTTCGCACCTCACCGGCTGCTAGTGTAATGGTAGAAGTAGACGAGCCACCTCTTGCGCTACGCCGTAAGTTATTGGGCGCGAGATACGCATGTAATGTCGCACAAAACCGGAACAATCCAGCCTATCGGTGGATATTTTCAGAAACATCAAGAGCACGTTACAGGGCTCAGCGTGCATTACCGTTTTCCACTCTTGTCTTCGATTCTTCGAGAATGTAATATCCGGCGGCGTTCCATAGCACGTGTGATCACACCGAGCACTCCCCCTTGGCATGCTGTCCCAGTGAAAACTGACGTGACTTTGACCTGCTCAAAGAAAGGACAGGTAAACCTAGAGGAACTCCGCATGTTAGCATTGGAAAAGATACATGAATATCAAGACTTTTCGCGCGTTTGCACAGACGGCTCAAAGTCGGTCTCTGGTGTCGGGTGTGCTTACGTAAGTCGACAAGATGTTCGATGTTTTTGTTTACTGATGCAAGCCTCGATTTTTACTGCCGAACTGTATCCCATTCTCCAAGCCCTCTATTTTATTCAGAAAGCTCTATTTAAGCAGAAAGTCCATAAAGCTTATGGTTTTCACAGACTCTCTGAGCAGTCTTCAGGCACTGAACATCTTTAACCAGGATAACCGACTTGTTTGGAGGATTATGAAAATAGTAAAATCCTTACATGACATCGGAAGAAATATCGTGTTCTGCTGGATTCCTAGCCATGTGGGACTCGCGGGGAACGAAGCTGCTGACATGACCGCCAAAGACGCAATTAGCAATGGCCGTGTGGTCCATCTACGGCTCCCTCCAAGAGATATATACCCTACTATATTGTTAAGTATACGGTCAGCATGGCAACGAACCTGGAATTCGAAGTGTAGTAATCTCAGGGTTTTAAAACCGACACTAGGAAAATGGCTATCCTCTCACCCAGCCAAACGTCGGGAAGAAGTAATACTCTGTCGGTTGAGAGTAGGCCATACCTTTCCCCCCCCCCCCTCCCCCGATGGGGCATCACCTTTCCGTGGTGGGGGGGATTGCGTACCTCAAGGATCCGGCGGCCAGACCACCAGGCGGCCGGGGAGAGGTCAGACTAAGAGTGCCTCACTCGTCCTTCCATCCATACGCCCCCATTACAATGCCCATCTCATCCCAATCCATGTCCTTCAACTAGCCATACAGCACTAACTATCCCTACTATGATCAGGCAGGGCAACTTCCCCGGTCCTGCCCACCAGCTCAGTTTTATCGGGGTAGTCGCGCCCCCTTGGCCCGTCCCCCGGGGTTGACGGAGTCCTGGAGGTTGAGGTCCCCCGTCGCACGGTGCTAGTTGTGACGGGGGACCAACACACCTCTTTGGTCCCGATATCCCGGAGGGGCGGGGGGGCCCGTGGGGCCTCACGCGAGTCAAGTGGCAGGTCGCCTCGGGCTGGGGGCCTGGGTTTCCCAGTGCCTGCCGGCCCGGCCGGCCGGGGTCAAGGGGTGGGCGGCGCTGGATCCTGGTCGGGGTGGTGAGCCTCTCTCTCACGGCCGGGCGAAGGCGCCGCCTGCCCCGTATAGCTCATCTGGTGTCTGACGACCTCCCGTCTGCGGAACACAGGCGTCCCCACAGTAGGGCCCCTCTGAGGTGGGGCACTGGATGAGCAGAACAAAATATGCAACACATGGCAAATACTAAACAAAAACACTTTCCTGGTCCCTCCCGTGAGGGCCAGACCAATTCCTACTGCGGCCGAGATCGGTACACCTCTGCGGAGGGCACCCCGGTACCTCGTGTTCTTGTGTTCCGAGGGAGGAACAAAAGCCTCGCGTGTCTGTCCCCGTTTCAGAGGAGAGACGACTGCGACAGGTTTGGTAACATTCTAAGATGCGACAAACTGAAAGATGGTGCACTACAGGTGGAGTTCGTCGAAGCAGAGCAGCCAGCCATGCGCTTAAATCATCCGAGTTTGTATACTATGTGGGGAGAGACGGGAAAAAGGAGAAGGAAATTGTTGCGATCACTGTGGAGCCTCACAAAACAAAAACACATCGCGTGGGGTGATAAACTGCTACGATTTGAGGGAGGTATCGGAAGATGAGATTGTCGAAGGACTGGCAAATTTCGGAGTCATCGCCGCGAGAAAAATGAAAGTGAAAAGAGGAGCAGATTTAATTCCAACCAACAACATTATTTTGCATTTAACAGCACAGACATACCCCCCCCCCGAGGTCAGAGTTGGCTATCTACGAGTAAAAGTAAGACAGTTTCTTCCAAATCCAATGCGCTGCTTCAAATGTCAAAAATTTGGACACACTGCCCAATATTGCAGAAACCGCCCAGCCTGCAGCAAGTGTGCCTCCCACGAGCATCCTTTTGAAAATTGCAATTCGGAGAACCCATTTTGTGCCAACTGCAGTGACAGACAGGATCCCCACACGTCTTTTGATCGTTCGTGCCCAAACTACATTAGACAAAAGGAAATCATTTCACTTAAACACATCAACAAAGTAACATTCAGAGAAGCAAGAGTTATATGAAGGATCGCATCCGAGACAATCATACGCATCAAAGGCCAGGAACGCCACGTTGCTTCCACAAAACCTACAACCCGATAGGGTCGCCGAGCTGATCACCCAGCTCACAGCTCTTCTCCGAGCATTTGGAGTACCTCTGGCGACACCAGAGAGGCAGGCGCAGCCCCTCTCACAAAATACCGCAACCACCGAGGTCCCACTCCCAGGTGAAGACACCGATACACAATCCAAGGCGTCATCTAGGTCGGCCTCTGTGGGCGAGGAATGGACCCTAGTCACCCGGTCTAAGAGGCCAGTTCGGTCCCCCATACCCAAACCTAGCCCCCCCCCTCTGCCATACCATCTACCTTGAAATACCCGTCCCTTACATCCCGTCCACCCCCCAGCCTCCCCTCCTCTCCCTCGCGCACTACCACCACCCATAAATCCATCCTCTTCAGCTCCTCCCTCCCTGAATCCTCCCCCTTCCTGAGAGCTGAGGCTCGCCATCACCCTCACCCTCGACATCTGCGCCTGCATCGCCATCCAAAACGCGCACCGACCAAGCCAAATAGCAGACGCCAGTCTACAATTTCAGGAAGCCGAAAGGCGTGCCCGCGAAGCCAAAGGAGCTCGGCTCGCTCAAATGGAAAAGGCCCGGGTCAAGGGCCGCCAAGGTACAGATGTGGCGTCTCCCCCAAACTCAGCCATCCCGTGGCCGCGACGGCGAGTGAAGGGACCGGGGGAGCATCTGACATGGGTCCTCCCCCGCCTCCGCCGCAGCTGAGTGTCCACCAGAAACGGGGGCTTCCTCTGTCCGAATCCCCGCCGTGGGGTGGCTCACAGAGGTTCCGCCCGAGGACAAACTCACTCAGGCCTGATCGGAGCTACCTACCTGAGTCCTCGATAGACTCTCCTTCGAGACAGGGCACTGGGACTCAATTTTAAAACTGCATCCGACTTTTTGTAGCAACAATGACGTCCACACGTGAATGTCTGGTTTGCGTTTCTTTTCTTATTAACTAACCAAGCTGTCGCTGGGTGTGTGGTATGCACTTTCCAGTGTATATAACTATATCCTCTGACCACGCTCATGTTTTACTTTATTAACTTACTCACATCGTAGTTTTACAGTGGAACTGCAGGGGAATAAAATCCAGCTTCAAAGACCTTCGGCATCTCTTAAATTCCCGGACGCCGTCGGTTTTATGCATTTAGAAAACGAAACTGGCTCCAGGTGCTTCGTTTCAACTTAAAAATGCTACATCATCTTAATTCCATCATGAAACACGTTCTATTATTTTCATCTTAAAATTCCATATGCAAACTAAAAAAAACAAGCATACCAATGCTTACACTCTGGACACTGCTAGCCATGATCATATAATTTTACCTAGGAAGGTAGGTACCTATGTAGGTATGAACATTAACATACGTTTCTGTATTATCCTGATCCAGTTTGACCTCCAGAAGCAAACTGGCCCCTTTATCTTGAATTTTTTTTTTAATGGAGTCCACGCCTATATATCAACCTAGGTACCTATCTCGGCAATGTCAATATGAATCAAGGCAGTCAAGCAATCAATTCACGAAAACGCGACTTTAATTCACCATCACTACTAGGTACAAGTACTGTAAACAACACATTTTGAACGACGACTCAACAAACTACCAATAGTTTCCTGGTTTCCAATTCCACATTAACAGCTATATTCCTATGGTACGATCACATTGGTCGGCGGGTCGCTGTTCGTCGGCTCTTGGGCGACCACAGATGTCATTGGTTTAGCATTGTGGTTGTCAGAAAATCGCCGTCCTGTGCCGACGGGAGGTTCTAGTATAAGCATGGTAGGTCAAAAGGGCGGGATATTTGGTATACGATCGTAGTATACCTTTGACCTGGAAAAAAATAACTGCTGCTAAATGAAAATATCTGATATATCGACTAATTTTGTCCTTTATGGTTCAAATGTTGACGAACATATCAAAGCAAAATTCTGGTTTTGGTCGCCACTGCTGCCTGGTGAGTCTGCACCTGGTCGCTGACGCGAACGTCAGGACTGCGATTTTTTAGCCCTGGTGGAGAAGGTTCGAGACCGGAGGTTCGAGAGGGTCGAGAATTTATGGTCTTGCGTGGTGAAGATCTCAAAAGTTCTCGCTTGATCTACTTAGTTGTTAGGTGCTAAGGGAAGCGTCATGGTCTCCCTTGGCTACGCCTCTGTTCCCACACCTTGAACAATTTCTAAATATCTTTGAAAATCGGCTCCGATTTGGGATCAGGGAATCCGGACCCAAATGTTGGCATATCTTGACAGTTTTGTCTAATAACGCGAACATGTGTAAGAGAAAGGCATGGTACCTCAGCTTTCCTGTTCGGAAAGTATCTGTATTAAGAATATTCTTTATTTTGACATGTAGTAACTTCATATGTTTCGTATCCTATGCTGGATGCCTTTGTGTATACATAGCTAGACATATCTGGATATACCTGATTTTACCAAGAAATTGGTTTAAAAGACCTTGCTCGCGAGGCATAGTCACAGCGAAACAATTAATGATGGCATAGAATAATACACGTTGTACAAACGATGAATGCGCATAAGAATATCATGAAATACATCATGCATGCGAAAGCATCATCTACCATCCACACAGTCCAGCTAACCTTTTTCTTCGGAAAGTTGAAATGATAATTATATCTGTATTTCGAATAAGCCACATATTGTCATGTTGCCAGTTTCTGTTGGGTATTGTGTCGGCCATATTTGTGACTGGAAACTCGCAAAGTTGGCGATCTCGATAGTCGAAGCATTCATATTTGAATGCGGAAGCCCGTTTTAAATTCGCGCCTCGCCTCAGCGATGTCACCAGCTCGGCTACAGCGCACCATAAGATCGTGGGGTCCCAGCGAGATGCGTGCATGTGGCACATGATGCGTATATACCCAGGTGTGAATGCACGCTTCAACAAGAGTCGACAACATTGAACTGCCAGCTCGGTGTCTTGGGAAATGGGACGGTGAGGAGGATGTTCATAAAATAATTGTGGAAAATTCAGCCTGACCTCAGCTGTAATATTGCCGGCCGACCGAGGACGAGGTGCGAGCGTGACCAGCGTCTCAAACCTTGTCCGCGTCAGAGGCGACGGAGACCACCGTCTGACACTGCACTCCCGAGCACAGCGATGCGATGCCACGTGCGCCCACGAGCTGTTTCCATCTGAGGAAGTGAGGCTGTTTGGCGGCCATGTGCTGTCCAGTGCTCGACAGCTAGCACGGCTGATCCAGCACCCGCCCAGCCAGGTGCCAGTCACCGCGGCCCCTCCATTTCAGCACATTCTCATAGCGGGCGACGGCCGGACCGCAAGCGTTGAATCGTCTCGTGACATAGATCACAGCAATCCGCCGTAGAGCAGTCATAAACAGGGCTGGGACAGTGCTATTGAGTGAACCATTGCTCTTCAATACGTGCTGGCAGCAGACGTTTTGTCATGACCAAATGCGGCTGATAATGATGATTGACTGCAGCGGAAGATCTCATAGGAATTGATTGGAGTTGCATGCTAGACGTAAGCCAAAATCGATGGCCCACCTAGAAAGAATTTGCTGAAATGAATTTCCTTTCGGTCTACAAGTGGTTTCGTAGGCCCGTGTTTTAACAGAGTTCAACGCCAAGCAATCATCCTTCCCTCCATCAGTTAGCACAGAGTTAAGCTTCGGAACCAATGAGGGCGGAAAAATGAACCACATGTGAAGAGTCCAAGCCGGATCAGATAAAGCGATAGGGCTACAAGCAAGGGCGACTCCAAGGAGACATGGTCGGGGAGGGAGGGGAGGGGAGGAGGGGGTTAACGGGAGAGGCATACGTGTTTCATCAAGCATTGTGAAACTTAGCATTACGCATTGCATGAAAAAATTGACCCAAAAAACGATTGTGTCCGTGCCCCCTATCATTTGCTAAACCGGTAGCTAAACCGGTCGGAAGCTCAATGGCAAAGCTGTGCATCAGCAAAACCAGAGGTACGGTGTTCGACTTCCGCGATGCACGCCCTTCATGCCAGAGTGAGAAGCAAATGATGCCAGATACCTTTGTTTGTTGCACTACAAAGCAGCACACATTACTAATCTCGCTAACCAGATTACGGGTCGAAGAGAAATTACCTCCCCTGATCTGCCATAGCCAAAGCGTTGTTGTAAAGCTTGACTTGATATTGTTTCCGAGTAACACACAGGCATTAACCAAAATGATCTGACGTTTTCTCACGTGACTAGCCATTGGAACCCCACAATACCCACACCACGTTGCGACAGATGTAGGATAATATGGGACGGTTATCTTCCCTTCATTGAGTCAAAACTGATGTTAAAGCTTTAAAAAATATACACATTACTTTTTGTCGTTTGCCACCATTAATGGAACGCATAGTTTATCATCGCCTGTAACGACATGGCTTCTATCAACCACTGCACTTCACCATCACACTCCCCACCATAGAGCAATGGGAACACGGCGAAAATTGCAGCGTCTGGCACCCCACACGTGCCGCACCCCACACGTCTCGCACCCCACACGTCTTGCACCCCACACATCTCTCACCCCACACGTATCGCACACCACACATCTTACAGCCCACACGGCCTCGTGATCGGACGCAACGTGGCGTCACATGCCACCTGAATACAAATTTGGTGGTACACGGAAACACGTGAAGCTGCTTGAAGCGAACGATAACTGCACGGCTGGCCGAGTGTTGCCAATGCTGGCGCAGTGCTGCAGGGAGGCAACTTTAGAGTAATGTTACTTCACCGTTTGGCCTCCCCCGGCGCTCGATGACTTGATCTCGGGGTGGTGCATTGGGTGCATGCATTGGCTTAGATTATTAAGAGTGATCAACCTCGCTAACACAGCCGTGATTGGAACATTCACGTCGGCAGATGCATTGCATGATATTTTGGCAACAAAAACCAGCTGATGTGACATGAAATGGGGTATAATTCATGAAGCTCTTACGATGAGCGGCTACAAATGTCCGATTTGGTAACATTAATTGGCGACTCAGCCACATGCATAGCTCTATGCCACAAGTTGATAGTCCGATAGCCGAGGCGACTCAGGCCAAATTAGCCACCTGCCCAGGTGAGGACGTAGGTGAGGACATCTACAGGCTTACAGCCAACCTCAACGCAGAATCTCTCTGACATACATCAAGGAAAGACTGGATGTGATTATAATTGCCAGCTAACTAAGCATTACCCAGTAAATTCGTGCCTTTTGCTAGGAAGTGTGTCGTTTTCCTTAGAAAATGGCACACCACTCCCCCACCCACTCCCCGCCCCTCACGATGGAACCTTTCCACGGCAGCAGCGGCCGAGCTCTACTGCAACGCTGGTACATGCACGACGTCCAGGTTTTCTCGGGCGCGGTGGACGCACGGGCCGACCGGGTCGTCACACTGTCAGCATGGCTGATGACTAGGCCGGTCCCGGGGCAAACTTGGCCAGTCCGACTCGTCGCGTTGTCAGCGCCATGGGAGTGTCCAGGTTCTGCACGTGAGGACGAGCACCGGCACGGCGACTAGCAGTCAGCACTGCTCGCAACTCCTGCTCCCGTGGCGGCAGGCCCCTGGGAAATCTGTGCACGTGACAGTTGTGGTGCTGTCGACAATCTCATGCATGCACAGCACCCTATAGGAATGTTATCAAGTCGTACTTTCCACGACCTACATAGCACAAACAATTGTTGGTCATACCACAAATCTTCGTTAATGTTCCTTGCGTAGGATATATGCGACATATATATATATATATAATTTTGTATTCTAGAACAAATGTGCATATGGAAGATGTACGTAAGCACATGTACGTACGCAATGTACGTAAGCGCAGATGTACGTATGGCCATTGTACGTATGCGCAGATGTACCTACGCGCAAAAGTACGCAAGCGCAGATATACGTATGCGCAGAAGTACGTATGCGCAAATGTACGTAAGCGCAGGTGTACGTATGCGCAAAAGTACGTAAGCGCAAATGTACGTATGCGGAAATGTACGTATGCGCAAATGTACGTAAGTGCAAATGTACGTAAGCGCAAAAGTACGTAAGAGCGAAAGTACGTAAGCGCAACAGTACCTAAACGTAAAAGAATGCAAGAGCAAATGTGCGTATGAGCCAATGAACGTTCATTTAGACGTACGTGCCTTTGCGTTTAAGCACATTTGGTTAGGTTCATATGCCATACGTACATTCGCTGTTACGTACATTTGCGCATACGTACTTTTGCGCATACGCACTTTTAGGCTTACATACATTTGCGCTTACGTACATTTGCGCTTTCGTACATTTGCGCATTCGTACTTTTGCTCTTACGTACGTTTGCGCATACGTACATTTGCACCTACGTACTTTTGTGCTTACGTACATTTGCGCTTACGCACATTTGCGCTTACTTACATTTGTGCAAACGTACTTTTGCTCATACTTAATTTTGCGCATACGTACCTTTGCCATACGTACCTTTGTGCTTACGTACATCAGCCATACGTACATCTGCGCTTAAGTACAATTGTCATACGTACATCTACGATTACGTACATTTGCTTGCGTACAAATGTAATTTGCTTGCGTACGTACGTCTGCCATACGTACATTTGCTTTACGTACATTTATCCGGTTACCGCAGACGCACGACGTAAAAGCGTTGGCTAAAGGACATGTCAAACAATAAGTAATAGGGTGTGTCGCCTGAACGGTTTCTCTTATGCATAGTGAAATTATCGTGCAGGTCACCTAAAAAAAACCCTGTGGTCGAAACCAAATCGAAATCAAACACTAAACAAAATATGCGACAGTCCGATAAAGAAACAAATTTGCCGGGCGCCCGGCGTTGAAGTCTCCAGTGATGGCGTTCCGTTGCGATTGGCATCTAACACCACGCGTCGGCCGCCGTCGGAGCGCCGCCGCGGCGCTGTGACGAAAAAGGCGGCAGTTGGTGCTGTGGATGACTTATGAATGGATTCTGGTAATTCAAAAACAGATCAGGGGAGCCGAGATATATCTGATTGTAAAGATTAAACTTCACTGAAGGACTGATCGCTCCACTTTCATTTGTCTGTGCTCCACCTTTCACAGGGCTATGAATCATCATCCGAATAAATTGCGTACGCACTAACGACACAAAATAGCTTCGCATGCCATACATCCCTGTTTTATTAGTCAATCCAAGTCTCCTGTTCCTTTTCGTTACTCAAGTTTCAAGGGAAACTGGGATTATCAGCAGTAGGGACAACCTATTAACGAAGGCGACACGAGCCGGCGGCGATCGTCGCATGGCGCGGGGGAGGGGCTGGGATGGGGCGGGAGCCGGCCGGCGCACGGTGAGGGTAGAGAACACAAAGAGCGAGACAGGGCAGGGGAGGGGAGGGGGAGACAGGGGAGGGGAGGGCCGCCGAGACAAGGCAGTCGGCGGCGGAGACCCGGCGGGACGGCCCGAAAAATAGTGGTTTGGTGTCTGCAAGTTGTGCCCACTGCCTGTGAAGTGTGATGTTACCTGCGTCGGTGTGATCGGGGTAAGAGTTCGGACATGAAGACCCGCGCTTCCACCAAAGGGCTTTTGGCTCCTTCTGAACTAAAAACAAACCGACTGCCCACGAGAATTGACGTTCTGAATTACTTGAGTAAAGTGAATAGACACTCATGCGTTGCGAACAAAAGGTTAAAAGAGAGGCTGGCACCCCATATAAAGTTTGTCGCGGAAAGTGTGATGAAAATGTGGTGCTGCGAAGGAGTACAAATTGTTGGGAGGGCCCGAGTCGAACATATGGTTCGAGAATGCCGCGATCGCTACTTGCGACACATGAAAACTGCTGGAAAGAAGTCGGCATCACCAGGTGTACGTCCGTCCGGTGATGAGTGGTATGGAAAATTGTTTGAAATAGCCCGCTGCAAATGTGCTGATATCGATAGCTGCAAATGTGCGATGGCCGACAAAGTGCCACGAATGGAGTTTCCCTTTGTCCAAGACCAGAGAGGACCTCGCCAAATGCAAATCGGCACCGCAGATATCCGTGAAACCACTCGTCGACGCGCCATGGACGAAAGGAGGCGTCTGACCGCCGACAGAGTCACATCACCACAACCGGGACCTTCTGGAATGGCCCAGCTAGATTCTATCCAGACCAAGATTCCGCCACAGATTCATCATCGCTCACATCTGTAGTCAATGAGTCAGAGTATATGTTGAACAGTAACACAGACAAACTGCTAAATACGGCTCTAGCAGCAGATCGGTACGGAGTGTCTAATCGTGCGTGTGCTGCGATCATAAACGGTTTCCAAGTGGACATTGGTCGGATCACTTCTGACGATTTGGACTGCATAGTGGATAGCAAAAAAGTATGGCGAGCAAGGGATCGGATTAGAAGAGAGGTAGTAGCCCAGAGCCATGAGGATCATGCAGGTCGTGTATCTGGTCTCTACTTCGACGGTAGAAAAGACGACACGCTTATGACAGCCAGTTCAAAGAAGACGGAAGAGCACATTGTGGTTGTATCCGAGCCAGACAGTGCACATTTAGGACATTTTACCCCACAGACTGGGAAAGCGGAGGACATTTTTTAGGACCTGAACGCCGTGGCATATGAGTTTGGTGCGGATGTTTCTGTGCTTGGCTGTGACGGCACGAGAGTTAATACTGGCCAAAAAGGTGGTGTTATCCGTTTGTTTGAGCTCGGACAAAAACGCCCCGTGCACTAGTTTGTGTGCCAACTTCATGCGAATGAACTTAATCTTCATGCAGTATTTAGCCAGTTAGATGGAGTCACAACAGGACCTAAGTCGTTTAGTGGGCTGATTGGCCGGGCTGCTGCAGGCGCAGTAGAAACCTTGCCAGTGGTCGATTTTGAGCCAATCGATGGCGGAAATGTTTCAGAAATGACGCAGGAGATTCTCAGTGACCTAAGTTCAGATCAGGTTATTCTGTACAGTCTGGCGCGTAGTGTCCAGACTCAGATCTCAGTATCTCAGATAGAACTGCGAAAATGAAGATCGGTCCACTAAACCACTCCAGGTGGCTGACTCTGGTGGCGCGAATTCTCCGGCTCTACATATCAACCGAACAGGCATCAGACAGTCTGAGAATGCTAGTGGAGTTCATCGTGTGCCACGATACTCCCATGTGGTTCTGCATCAAGAAGAACTGGAAATGTTCTGATGGTCCTGGAAATGCGCTGCACAGCGTACAACTTCTCAAAAGTTTGCGACCTGAGATAGCGGCCATGGTGCAGCCGGTAATACAGCGCAACAGCTACTGGTGTCACCCTGAGGCAGTACTGCTAGCAATGGCAGCAGGCCAAGATCAAGCCACACGGGAAAGGGCGGTCACTCAAATCCAGCAGTGTCGCAGAACTCAAGTCGATAGTGATACTGACGAAGTGCGGAAGTTCAAGCTTCCGAAAGTGAATATGGGGGCAAACAGCATCATGGAGCTGATTGATTGGTGTAATGAGGCGATAGCCGAGCCGCCCTTGACGCAACAACTGTCCGATGATGACTTACTAGACATCATCGCGAGTCCTCTCGAAGTACCGCCATACCCCGTGCATAGTCAGACGGTGGAACGGATGGTGAAAGTGGTGACCGAGGCGTCTTTGAAGGTAATTGGTGAAGAGGGCCGCCACGGTTACATTGTGGCCAAGTTGAAACACAGGTCAGCAATGCCCGTGCTCAGCAGCAAAAAGGATTTCATGTCGGGTTTTCTGTCGAGCATGTAGACAAGTAGTACAGTTATAAAATGATAGTTCGTACAAAAAAATGTGGCCGCTCGTACAAAAGGTGACGTTGCTGTATGCCCGTCTCCTTCGGTTGTAGTGGAACGGAGCATGATGCCGATTTCGCCTGGTCTATTTGTCATAACAATAAGATATCAAGTGTCTCAGAATCATTTAATTGGTCTTCGATATAAACAGACGAGGAATTTTGAAGATGTTCAAGCTTTCAAAAGTGAAAATATTAGCATTATACGCCGATAAATCTACTGATTGAAAATGGAACGAACAAGCGACGTAAAGTGAACCTTTCTTTCATGCGTCAGATATCCAGGCAACTTATTAAGCGACTGGTGCTTATCAAAGGCCTTTTACCCCACTAAACACTTTCATTTATTTTTATTAATGAGCTTCATCACCAGAATCCATTCATCAGTCATCCACAGCACCGACTGCCGCCTTTTTCGTCACAGCGCCGCGGCGGCGCTCCGACGGTGGCCGGACGCGTGGTGTTAGATGTCAATCGCAACGGAGCGCCATCACTGGAGACTTCAACGCCGGGCGCCCGGCAAATTTGATTCTTTATCGGCCTGTCGCATATTTTGTTTATTGTTTGATTTCGATTTGGTTTCGACCACAGGTTTTTTTAAGGTGATCTGCACGATAATTTCACTAAGCAAAGTGCAATTTCCAAAAAAAAGGTCCTTCGTGACACACCCTAATAAGTATACAATATCCATCTAGCCATACGTGGCTCCCGCTAATATCGATGTGTGTGTGTGTGTGTGTGTGTGTGTGTGTGTGTGTGTGTGTGTGTGTGTGTGTGCGTGCGTGCGTGCGTGCGTGCGTGTTTCAAGTGTGTCATACATGGAAACATGGCAACGGTGCGAAATGGAAAGTGAAAAAGAGATTGTGGAACAGATTTTTAGTCGGAACAAATGCAGACATTGCGCATGGGATAACACATTGAACGGTTGCAGACATAGCGAAGGGCAATGAGAATGGCGTGCAATCGGCGATGAAAATGGAGGTTCCGTTTGGCAAGCAACATAGTTTTGTACATATACCGGAAACAATGACATTTACTGTGTAATTTGCGTCTTTAGATTCATCAGTGAAAACAAAAGGAACACGACGATAACGAGAACGGAACTTGTGGAATTTTTGTTTTACATATTCTGCACAAAGCTTTGATTTTGGAGTGGTGGTGAGATAAAAAAATATGTCGTTCGGTCATCTGCCAGGGTGGTGTATTTGGTGGAGGAATAGCAGTAATATGTGGAATATTGTACTGGAGATATATAGAATATGTTTTGATCCGTGAAGCTACGATAAGGCCAGTTCACTTTTCGGCGGACCTAAATATTCGTGGTGTAGATATGGGAGAATTTGTATAGATGCGTGTGAGGTGGTGTTCTTAAATTGACTTTTCGCGGTATACCTAAGTGTTCGTTCCATTCTTCGAAGAGGGAATGGTGGAATTTCTGATTCGGTTTGTAAACACGTGAAGGGGTACGTGGTCATTGCACTGAGGGCTATATTATACATTTATTTTGTAAGGTGTCCAAAATTTTCAAATCCAAGGTACCGCCATCTGCGTAAACTACGGAACCATATTATATGATGGAAAGAACCAAGGATTTGTACAGTTGTAAATGCGTGTGACGATGGGATCCCAATGATGAAGACGTAATGCAGCGAAATAAATTAAGTTTGTGAAAGGGTCTGGACATGTTTGATGTGTTGATGCATGGAATGCCTACGATCAAAAATAATATACAAGATATTTAAACGAATTTACAAAAGGTACGGCCGTGTTACTGAGGAGAAGGGATGCTTCCGGTTGTGTGCTTGGAGGCGATTTGCTGAATATTATGGTGGCAGATTTTTGGAGGAGTAAATGTGAAACAGTATTTGATGGACCATTGGTGTATGCGATCAAGTGCGTTTTGGAGTCTAAATAAGCAATGTTTCTCATTTGAATCTCTGCACGAAATTGCGCTGTCGTCCGCAAAAAGAGAGTATAATATCTTGGGTGGCATGTCGATGAAAAAATCGTCAATGATGATGATAAATATGACTGTTGATAAACAGCTTCCCAGTGGTAATCCGTTTTTCATGAAGTGTGGCTCGGAAATCGCTGACCGCCACCGGAGATAGAAAAGACGGTTCCGGACAAAATCCTATAAAATAATGAGCTAAATTCCCTTTTACGCCGATGGGAAGAAACTTGGAAATTAATGCGGGTTTGTAAGACATATCGGATGCTTCGTTAACGTCTAAAAATACTCCGATATGTTCATGTTTTTTTATCACCAAGGCGGAAGTCGGCTTCTAATCGAATGAGATAATCTGTTTTGCTGTGTCCTTTACGAAAGCCGCATTGAATTGGAGATCCAAATAATTTGTTTCTAGGTACCAGGTCAGTCTTTTTATAATGATATGTTCGAACAAATTTCTTAAACTGGTGAGAGCAATGGGTCGAAAATTATTGTGGTTGCTGTGTTTTCTTCCGTGTTTTGGTATAGGAATGATGAGGGCTTCCTTGTAGGATTCGTGGAAAATATGACATGACCGTAGTGAATTGAATGTTCGCAAGATGCAATGCCTCGTGTCGTCGGATATATGTCCGAGAAAAGGGCAATGCAAATTGTCGGGACCTAAAGAAGCATTACCGGCGGAGGAAATTGCAATGTCTAGTTCTGAAATTTGAAGGTGGGTATTGTTTGTTTCAATGTTTTCAGAATCGAATTGCGCCAAATCCGTATCAAAAGTGCGTACGTTTTGTAAGAATTCCTGTCTGTAGTTGTTGCGAGAGCTATTTTGGGACATGGTGTCCGCCATTGCATTTACCATTGTTTGTGGATCTGTATTGGTGATATTTGGGATTTTTAGGGCCGGGAGTGATATGGGATGCGTCCAGATAACCAGCGTATACATTTCCAGATTGGGCTTACAGGTGTTTGCAAGGTGAATTCTTGTCCATGATTAGGGCTTGGCATGGCGAATAATGGTACGGTGGGTTTTGGCTCGTTAATAGTTGTGATGGAGTAATTTGTGTGAATCGAGATGTCAGATATATTTTCGAAATGCTTTTTCCTAACTGTAATGGTCTGTGCTACTTCGGGCCACCACCAGTGTACTATTTTTTTTGTAACAGGTTTTGTGAGTGCAATGGAAGTAGATGCTGCTTCGACAAGTTTATTTAGAATTGCGTTCATGTTTTCGACGGGAGAAATGTTCGGGTTGTATTTAATTTCTGGCAGTTCCTTATATGTTGTCCAATCGGCCTTGAAATCTCTTTTCAGCGTGGTATAAAACTGGGTGTGGTATCGGTCGCAGTTGAAGATGTTGGTGTTAATTTGATGGAGTAGTGGTGGATGTCATAAATGTCGGTGTCAACGGTCCAGTCACAATCATTGGACAGAGTCGGAGCGCATATTGATGAATCAATAGCTTTTGTGTGTGATGTCTAACATAACAAAAGTTGGTTATCTGGTGTTTAGTCGTACTAATAATGTCGGTCTAAAATATGTTCGATGATACGGCCTTGAGTGGCCTTCCTTGAGTATGCTATGTGCATTAAGGTGCCACTTATTTTGGTGAAATCAGAATTTCTCTCTGGACGCCCCCAAAAGTGGGGATGTTAGGAACGTACTGATACGTAGTGAAGTTTCAGAGCGATTAAAACATATTTAGAACTGCACTCGGATTGTTAAAGTCACAGAGCACTTAGGCATCATTGTGTTGAAGTCCCCTATGTACTAATCACTGATAAATAGCAAGCTAACACAAAGCGCTGATTAAAACTACTCTGCACGTCAACCAATGCTATTTTCGCGGCCCTCTTTCCCTCTTCCGGTATCCATACATCACGCTAAATGTACCTGTCACGGAAGAGACGTTGAAGCCGCCCTGCCGCCACATCGGTCCCCTGAGCTCCGACTGAATATCTACCTCAGTCATGAAGCGGAGCTCCGGCGAGAAGGCGGTGCCCTTGGTGGTGTTGTGGTTATAATGCAGAGTGACGGTGACGTATTTCCCACAAAATGTGATGGTGCAGAGAAGGGCTTTGGTCTGGGCTCGCGATTGGGTTTTGATAATTAGGGCTCCGTTGGCAAGGGCTTCAATGTCGGGATTGACTAGGGAGCATATGGCGAGGAGTTGTTTAGTCGGCCAGAAAACGTTGATTCAGCGAAAGGACGCGGCTTCCTCGACAGGCTTCACGACTACGAACGAGCCAGCACTGTCGAGGCAGGGTTCGATGGGTTCAGGTGGAGAGGACGTGGTTTGGTTCGAGTGTGGATCAGCGGCGTGGAGAGTGATGGTCTGGTCTGGATTGCGAGGCGATGTTGTGATCTTGGGGTGAGCTGGTGTCGGTGAGGCACAGAGAGCTTCCATGGCGTCATCCAGGGGAATAGTCCGGCGCGGGTCATCAGTGGTGTATCAAGTGAGGGAGCATTAGGTGCCATGTCCGTGTTCGTGCGATGTCTTATCGAGTGTGGTAAGTAGCTGGAAATCAGAGTCATAGTCCGTTGGCGAGCAGAGCTCTGCGTCATTTTTACGTTTTCTTTCCCATCGTGGAGAAAATCCCTACCTAATGCTCTTTAATTAAGCATGAAGAACGCGCAGAAACTCAGGGAAAGAAAAATACGGCGACGATGAAAATCACGCGGGATGACGGGTGTCATCCCAGTGGAACTAAAACTAAAACGACTGACGAGTGTCGACCCAGGACAATTTTTTTTTAAGTAGAGCTGCGATAACCAGCAGCCAGACAGGCCAATCGGCAGGTCGGATTGTGCAGCAAACTTCTGCAACAGTCGAATTGTGGTCGAATAATGGTGATACCTGTGCTCTTTGAACATTAGCATCCGTCTTATATTTTACTTATAAATCATATTTATTCACGTGTATTTCTGTTTGCAGATGTTGGTGGCTGAAACATTTATGAGGCTTTGGCAACGCCGTAACTGTAGCTGTGTGCGTTGCGACAGGACACAACATATCAGCTCGAGCGGTAGGTTGCCACGCCTCGAGAACCGAGTGGCGGCTAACAAGGTCTCACTCGCCGATGTCCACAAGGCTCAGCGTATATTATACGCCGAAGAGCTGCCGAAACAGGATCCGGTGCAGTGTGTGGGGGGGGGGGCAGGGAAATACTGCGGCGAGAAAACCTTCCAGTGTGATTCAGCAGGGTGAGTTTACTTGTGAAGATAATTATAACTCCCATCATTGCAAAGCATGAACACAGGGGCGTTGATCATTATCCGTTAGAACATAATGAATATATATATATATATATATATATATATATATATATATACATACATGTATTTATATACATATATGTATGTGTATATGTTTATGTACATATATATGTATATATATACATATATGTACATACATGTATATATATATATATATATATATATATATATATATATATATATATATATATATATATATGCATATATGCATCAACATGCTTCTCAAACAAGCGTACTCTCCGATGTTTCAAATATAATTGAGAGAAAATGCGGGACCAATGTAGCGGTAGGTTGTATATGTTTAGGTACCCTATAGCCCCATATAGGGTTTTATCTGTGGCATTAGCTGAATTCCACACGGTTCATGTTCAGTTTAACTTTTGCATGTTAACCCAGAGAGACAGTGAGATTGCCCCTATCGCGCTGGTCACAGGAACAAACTCGACAACTCTCGTTGATTTGTTGTTTTTCCGGTGTGGACATTTCACGTCGCTTCACCCTGCCACAGTAGCTGTACGTGAGGTCATATAATTTGTTCTTTTTGTGTACAGACAGACAAACAGGCAGAGTGCCACTAAACTGTCAGTGAATGGGCTTGCGCTTGTTGCTCGCTTTGCTGAGGAAAGTGCTACAGAGTTATATATTAGTAGAGTTGACTTAGTCCGACCTACCGCGACTCGGCAGCATTTCAATGGAAATGACTGAACGGGCAAACTAGATTAGTGTTTGTCTGACTTAGCCAAGCCTTCCAAAATGATTGGTCATAAAAACAAACGTCATTTGATCTGACCTAAGCTACACTGGGTGGACATGACTGCAATCCCAACTATGTCGATCAAGCACCACCCAGCCAAACATAAAAGCCCGACCAACCCTACTCAGACAATTTCAACCCAGCCCAACATGTCATTCACTGACTTCACCTGGGCTAACAGTGGAATCCAGCTATACCACACTTTACTCATCGGCGCCCGCTGGTATTAACTGAGCCCTATCTAACTCAAAGGTCATGCTGGATCCCACCTGCGACTACACTGGACACCGGTGGATTCCAGTGGGACCACATTGGACACTGCTGGATGCCACCGGACGGTATTGGTTATCGAAGACGACGGAAGGGTCGGACAAGCCAACATTGACCCTTCTCCCAACAAAAAGTTTAAAAAACCAAGAATTGACAACTAAATCAGCTGACACTGTCGGTCGCGATGTCCCTCGTCACCCAGCGCCGTACGTTCTCCCTCTCTTCCTTTCTCGCTCTCTCCCTCTCTCCCTATCTCCCTACCTCTCATCCTCATCCTCATCCTCATCCTCATCCTCATCCTCATCCTCATCCTCATCCTCATCCTCATCCTCATCCTCATCCTCATCCTCATCCTCATCCTCATCCTCATCCTCATCCTCATCCTCATCCTCATCCTCATCCTCATCCTCATCCTCATCCTCAGCAGGGGATGCAGAATGGGTGGCGACATCAATGAAAGGTTTTACTTGCAGTTATTTTCTAGTTGACAGCCGTATGATCACTGTGTACACAAGCTTGGGTGCTGTAGAGGAATATTTGGAGCATGGAAACGATAACCCAATGCATTGTCACAAGTCATTTTCTGGAAGTGACCTCGTACAAGAAGTTACGAATAATAACTCGTCAGATGTGATAATATATATATGTATATATATATATATACATATATATATATATATATATATATATATATATATATATATATATATATACATTAGGTCTGCTTAACAAAGGCGTACAGGCCTTCCGCAAAACGTTACCCACATATTTGTCCAGTGTTCCGTCACTAAAACATTATCACTCGAATCTTCACTGAACTGACAGCTTCATACTCTGAAATGCAAGCCATTCTGCTGACATTCACACCATCTGTTCCACCCGACTACAGGGTGAACTGTGCTTTGCCCCTGCTCATCAACTCGGCGCCGTAAATCTGACGCCAGACCTATTAGCAGACAGTCGCGTACCCCCCGAGATAGGCAGGGCATGAATGTTGCAGTGAGCGTGTCACCTCCGACTAGTCGATGGCTTTACAGTGTAGATGTGTTGGTCTTCACGCTCGATGTGCAGCTGCTCGCAGCGCAAATGAATAGTAAATGTAGGTCGAAATGGCACATTACGACAAAATGGCGTAGTCTGGATTTGTTCAGGAGCGCCGTATCGAGACGGCCCCCGATGAAGTTTATACAGTACTCGGAAGCACAGTTGTGTACCAAAAGACGCCCATTGGAATCATAAAGGGGCTTGGGAACCACGGTTTCATTCCAACCACGTGGTCTCAATGAAGATACACGATAATATAAATATTATAATAAAATTGTGTTGCAATACACTGTGGTCATTAAATGTCGCTGCACATAAGATGCCAGATATGCTAGTACAAACTGAGGTTCCTAAAGTTGTGACAAGGCAATAAGGCTTCACAAATAGAATTACGACGCCATTGAGACAGAGTTTAAACAAAAACAGACAGTCCCTGGGTTTTTGCCATCCAGAAAGAACAATGTCCTTTTTATAAAAATCCTCCCTTTTATAGTTTGAACATTGAATTGTGCCATTTTCACAAGCACTGTTCATTTACTGTTTAATTAAAAGGCACACAACTCCCTTGGAAGTGACAGGGTTTTCATATATCACACATAGGAGGAATACTGTCCTCTCAGAATAGGCTTACCGACAAATTGTCCTCCAATCAGGCTTCAAAGATTGACACTCAACACCAAATGATGGTATCCAACAGATCGGAAGGCAACAAGAACATAACCTTGAATTAAGTTGAGAAACCATAGAAACAAATGCAGAGAGGAAGTTGAACAGGTCAAATAACATAAATGGCCAGCCATGAATTGCTCTGCTTTGAGAAGGGGCAGGAATCTACTAAATCACTACACTCTCATTATGGGCAGTTTCAGATAACCAACAAGATCCATTGATGTCCATGGACAATTCCCTGTATCCATTTTGGTTAACTCCCTGGATTTCAGCCATGGGTATTGTTGTATTTTAGGAATTCATGCGACACATTTTACACACATTTTAACTTCATGAAGTGGCAAAGGGGTCAAGTTTGTCTTGGTTAGGTTAGGTTAGGTTGCATTTCTATTTCCAGTTGGATTTTTTTTAAAACTTTTCTTTGAAAACAAATAAGGTTAGCTCAGGTACGTTTTTAATTAGTTTTATTTTAAATAAAAATATTGTGCAAACATGTTCTTTTTACTTTTTTCTCATGTGCGAAGCTAGTGGGGTTAGGTTGGGTAATGTTATATTTTTAACATTATTTTTTATGCTGGATTGCCCAACTCCAAGTCTCCTTTTCTGTGTTATTTTTCTGCTAAGTAAAAAGGATGCATTTGTATCCTGTTGGGCATGAGTGGTCACATTGCTTTAACCACATTCCTATACATTACATTAGAGAAATAAATCATAAGAATTCAAAATGACCATAAACGATTTTGAAGTTAAGTACAGTGTATCCAGCCATGTTCCTGGCTGAATGACCGATGTAGTCGATGCGCCCCTAAACTCCAGCCATGTTCCTAAATATACCTCTGAATGACTCTTTGGAATTTATACCATTTTTATGTGCAGGTTACAAGCTCAAGTTCCAAGAGAATTCATGTCTTCAGCTTCTGGAAACCTTCCATCATTCCAAAAGTTTAGTCTTGGATATTAACCAAGAAACACCACATAACAATATACAGCTGACACGCAAATGGCGTGAGGTGATGGATATTTATTGGAAGAATTGCATGATTGATCTCATTGAAACCATGCAGCAAAACCATGGTTTAAGTCAGACCAATCATGCAATTCATCCAATAAATATCCATCACATCATGCCATTTGTGTGTCAGCTGTATATTGTTATGTGGTGTTTTTATATATATATTAAATGGATGTAATTGAAGACAAATATTTTGATAATCCGACTTGAAATTGGAGATAATATTTGTATTATTGTTTGTGATATCCGGAACTGCACTTCGAATGCTTCAGTCGGTTTTGGCATTTGCTATGACAGAGAAATAAACTTGAACTCTGCCAAACATCACACATTATTTACCGTTGTTAGAACATGAGGTGACGGTTATGAGGACAAGACGATGTTTTGTATGTTGGAAAATGTCGACGAAGCTGTTTCCCTAACCATGACAAGGACTACAATGAACCTTAATTTTGCCTGCTACTTACCATTGCATGACGAATAAATAAAGATGAACGCCCGTTTCCAATCACTGTTCCTTCATCCAACCCGTTGGCGTCTGACAATAAGTTCACGAATGATGCAGCCGCGTCATAACTGAATTGGGGTCTACAAATTTGTAAATGTATTGAATAATTTTACTTTGAGAAAATGTTGAACGAATTGACATATTTTGCTTTCTTTTATCCTTCACACCATTAAAACATATTTAAGTTTGCATGTTCAGGTAAGAATTCCTCGTTTTACCTCTCTATCGTCGAATATCAATTTATATAGTTATGTACACCATTTGGCCACCAGTCCTATGCTTTCGATCCCTATCGAGTTCCCTAGTATACAAAAAAAAAAAACACACACTAAGCCGCACGGGCATTTCGACCGCTGACGTCTTTGATGGTTGACCTTGACAGGTCTCTTGTTGGTAAATTAAGTATATAATCCTGTTTAGGTCGTCCGTCAAAGAAAATTCTTGCTTCATACGCTGGTATACCCGCCACGAATACTTCACTGTAAAAAATGATTAGCACCCCTTGGGTGCTATTTCAGATGTCAAACTCCGGCACCACGGGGCTGCTTGAACTAAGTACCTTTCTGAAGTTGGCATCATATCACAAAATTTCAGGTGCTAAATATAAGCATGGTGCTTATGGCTAGCACCTTTTCATTCGGCTATATTTAGTAGCAGGGTGCTTGAAATGAGTACCCATGGGGTAATTGCGATTTAGCACCCCCATGGTTCTAGCTCTTTCTCACTCCAAAAACCAGCACCTCTGGGGTACGGTGTTAGCCTATGGTGCTGGCACATTTATATGTATATATATATACATGTACGTATTCCTTTCCATATATACATGTATGTATTTCTTATATATATATATATACATATACGTATTCCTTTCCATTGCTATTTGTATCCGAATGCATTAAAAGGGTATATCCCATGTAAGCATCCTGTTCGCTACAATATTTAAAATCGGTGTCGGAAGCTAACATGCAGCCAAAGCAGTCATCCGTCCACTTGGAACTGTCACAAACACACACACACGTACACACACACAAACATATAAATATATATATATATATATATATATATATATATATATATATATATATATATATATATATATTGTTTGTGTGTGTGTACGTGTGTGTGTGTTTGTGACAGTTCCAAGTGGACGGATGACTGCTTTGGCTGCATGTTAGCTTCCGACACCGATTTTAAATATTGTAGCGAACAGGATGCTTACATGGGATATACCCTTTTAATGCATTCGGATATATATGATTCGGATATATATATATATATATATATATATATATATATATATATATTGTTTGTGTGTGTGTACGTATGTGTGTGTTTGTGACAGTTCCAAGTTTGTCAAAAGCTAGTTCTGTACCAATTTAACTTTAGGCTTCGTTAGTGCGGTAGCGCAGACTGCGAACCTGGTACAGAACACTGCAGACTTCGAATCCTGGCATGGCACAGACTGCAGGAGGACTACTGTTCAGCATCGCCTCTCATGTACTTGTTTTTATCCCCATATATTGTACATATCGGATGAAGCTTCACTCCGTCGAAACACTCCGCAGTGAAACCAGCGACTACGGTGGAAGCAATTTATTGAAGCGAATATCCAAGTCAACCGATATAACAAGTAGTTACTGCAACCAAACTCATCACGATGATTTCTTTCAATCCGGCCCATTATTCAATCCGTTGCACCACAAACCCTTACATCTTTTACTGCCTGAACTTTCGCACTTTCTGGGGCACCGGCACATCATCGTTCATGCACACGTTGCACCGTTGCACGTAGTACAAAAACGAATTGAACTTGTATCACCCTTGTATTATTTAGGCATAGTGTGGCACCAAAACCAAGCTTGTATGCACATAATCATACCGATGAGCGGGTAAAACGTTTTGAGTATGAGCGAGTCAACAAACTAGTTTTGCTTTAAACTGGTCCTGAAAGCGCTACACACGTTCTGAAACATCTTATAGAGCGGTACCAAATGCACAGATCATACGACAGACCAGAAGCATGACGTCATGCTCATTCGCGCCGCGCAAACTCTTTCCTTCTATCTACATGATTGAATATTTTGAATCCCAATGTGACAAATGTCAAGGAAAAACAATTTGTCAACACTTTCCTAATGCAGAAACCGTCCAAATCTGTCCACTGGACACATATCGACATATTTGTTTTCAAGCTGATCTACACCATGTGCTATACAGCATGGCATCATGCACGACTAATGTTGTCGAAGGTCAGAAAATTATTATTTTGATCCAGTGTGGCATAGGTGCCTAGGGCAAGATCAAAGTTTTCCTCCAGATGTTTTGTGACATGCTTCTTCGCGTCGTGCAAGCTATTTCATTCTATCTTTCTTGATAATTATCTTTAATCCAAACATTTCAACGGTCGGCCCAAAAGACCCAGTTCCAACGGCTTTGTAATTGCACGAATATCACCCATGTTGTCGCCTGTCAGATCACACGCTAGCTTGCCCCCGGTGACCTGGATGCCTTAGGCAAAATAAAATTTTTATCCAAAAGTGTTACATGATTTGTGAGAAGGAAAACGTTAATCATTTCCTTCTATCTACATCACCAAATATTTATAATCCCAGTGTGACCACAGGCCGGAAAAATAAAGTCCCACAGACCTCTAACACTCGCCCTGGGGGGCCCCTAAAAATTACTCGCTCTGGAGTGGGGAGGATTCCGCCCCCCCCCCCCAAGATCTCGGCTCCTATTGAAGCTGGAGCAACGAAATTTACAGGGTGGATGGGTACGTAGTGAACTCTATTGTGTGCACATTTCATGACATTAGGCCAATATCTTCAAGGTCCAATGATATCAAAATATTAAACATTTTCTCGTTTTGCGTGGCTTGGCTTGTCACTGTTATGGATCGCTGTGATTGTGTTTAAGTTCTCCAAAATTGGCGTCGGTGATGTTTTATACATTATGAATGGTTCAATACAAATGCTACACGCATCTTACCATAGCAGTTTTAACTTTTAACATGGGACTATATGAACCCCAATGCATTTGGGTCTGCCCAATTCCTGCATGCGTCGTGCCCTCCCAATAGCTTTAAGAAACCTACACCAGAGATGGTCACCTGCTGTTATTGGAGGTGAGGTGAGGTACAGGTCACAGGTCATGGCCTGTGTCAGTGAAGAATAGGGGAAGCCAGGACAGCGCCGCCCTCGGGGAAATATCGCTCGGGGGAGAATTCAGGTACAGGAAGCTTAACTGACTGCCTTTTCCATTGAAGGTCGGAAGTCAACTTTGGCATGCCCATCAAAATGTCAAATATAATAATAGCCTGATGTATTTTGTATATGCTATGGTGGGTCGCTGGCCCCCTCAATGATCGAATGGGCTCTCCCAATTGGGCTCAAATTTATACGTTGAACCCTACGGTTATATCACATACATACACATACATACATACATACATACATACAAATATATCTATATATATATATATATATATATATATATATATATATATATATATATATATATATATATATATATATATATATACACATATATTTATATATATATGTATATATATATATATATATATATATATATATATATATATATATATATATATATATATATATATATATATATATACATATATATATATATATATATATATGTATGTACAAGTCCCCAGATTTCGTATTCAGAACCAGGATAATCGGATATTCTTCCACCTCAAATTGTAATTGTAATTGTAAATATGCGCAAAACTTTTCTGAACAAAGAATGCAGACATCACTTCTCATTCCACCCTCCCCTCACACCGCGACGGATCCAAGAATTTGCATGTGGCGTGGGGAAAACTTCCGCTCAGCCATTGGCTGAAAAGTGCGGTGGAGGGGGATGCACTCTGGAGGGAGCGTCTTCCCAGTCAGAGGGGCGCCACCTTTCCATAGGAAGGCGCCGTCCCCCAGTATCCCACACTTTTCCCGGTATCTGCCCCTGTGCCATTACCTGCTCAACGCAATTTCCGGTTAGGTTCCCTGATTCAACACCTTCACCACCCATAGAATACCCGATTGTACCTCTGAATTGGCACATTCACCACCCATAACACTCTGATGACCAAGAGATCCAGGAATTGCCATGGGAGAACTTGATTGAAGGGGCGACATTGCTATCAGCTGTCAGTAATTACCTAAGTCAGTCCAAGTTTTTTCCTAAATGAACTCTAAATCCTAGTCCCCTTATAAACACACACAGATAAGCACATTCGAGTGTTCATAGATTTATATGCCCACCTGCTGTAGATACCCCGCTTCGCCCATACAGCCCAACTCTCGCTAGCTGTTTGTATACTGAATACTGAATCAGGTGCACGATTTCGATTGCCTTGCACTAAATGACTACCTTCAATGGTTCTTGGTAGTATCAAGTTTGTTTATTCCCCATAAACAATGGGCTGTAATTGATCGTGTTATTAAATACACAACATGTGCACTATGTTCGTGCTTCTGTACTATTACTATAAACGATGAGATACGCACCAAGCTGTGATTTAGCCGCATTTAGCATTCATTTTTTTCAACATCAGTATCCACCTAGCAAGGGTGTTGACTCATAAAAGTCGTTACCCAGCCAGCATTTTAACCGGGCCCCGACTGGGGCCCAGCTGGGCAGACGGTAGGGCAGCGACCGGGAAGCCCGACTGGGCCCAGTTGGCCTATGCAACATTTATTCGCTGGGGCCCGACATGGCCCCGGTCGGTTTTCTGACCGGGGCCCAGCTGGGCAGCGACTGGGCACGCGAGTCTACACCGAGCGCAAGCCTGGCGCGGACCGGACCCCGGCTGGGCAGGGACCGGGCGCGGACCGGACTCCGGCTGGGCACGAGAGTATACGTCGAGCGCAAGCGTGGCGCGGACCGGGCGCGGACCGGGCCCCGGCTGGGCACGGGCGCGGACCGGGCCCCGGCTGGGCAGGGACTGGGCGTCGACTGGGCTTGGACCGGGCGTTGAGTGTGCAACGAGCAGGGCCGGGGTTGCGCCCCAGCTGGGTATCCCATCCCATCCCGGTTCACACTGGTACTGGTACGGGGTGCCGCGTCCGGTCGGCTGACTATGGCTGCCACCGCGTCCCCAACCAAACGTTCACACCATGGTGGTGGTTGAAGCACCTGTCGCAATTTATACGTATGCCGTGTTGGCACACATTGAATTAATTTATAAAAAAATATATCATTTCAGCGTTATAGTGGTGTAGTGAGACGCACACTTGACACACCACTTAATTCACCATTTGATGCCACGTTCTGTGTAGACCACCTTGTGCATTTTCACGGATAATCGTGGTTCGCTCCCAGCCGTCAACGTGTTTTAGATGCCGTATATAATGCAAAACGTACATTACTTCTTCGCATAATACAATGACGTACATCTCTACTACTCTAATAATCTAATATAATAGTCGCTAAGGGCCAGCTGTGAGCTCCTGGAACTGTCTGCTTCAGACCGAGGTGACACTTCACACTCATCCGTTGCGGTATCGCGCTCCGGAGCGCGACGCTCGACCTGCGCTGTTTGGCGGTAATTGTGGACCTGTTCCAATCTCCTGCCGCCGCGATCCCACGATTCATGTAGCCACCTTCCAAATGCAAAATCGATTTCTCGCATGGTACATTCGGCCGTCCTCATGTTTTTCTTCACCGCAGCTGAAAAGCGCGAGACCATCAGATGTAGCATCAACCCTTTTACTACTTCGCACAATGCCTATCTACACTCTCAGCTACATCAGTCAAATCCAGCATCTGGCTATTGTGGTTTAGGGGCGCTTCAACTGCATATGCTATAATCGCCCATTCAGTTGGTCGAGCCAGGTATAAACCTATCGGTGTCAAGTAAAGGGGCGATAGTACGCATAACAGCATGCTATGGCATATCATGACGTCGTATTTTGTACAGACAGGTGATTGATATCCATGTCCTACACTTGTGGGCGGGAGTACACCAAATAAAAACCAACAGCCGACACCGTTGGAGTTTTGCGACGCAGCGTGAATCAATCCACCATATCACCCGCACAGGAAAACCGTAGTGCTCTTCGTTTACGGAAGGCGTGCAGCAAGTGGTATGGAACAGCTGAATTATCTGACCATGTAAGGTGATGACACCCATAGATAGAGATTATAGCAACCGAGGATGGAGAAGTGGCAAACCTCAAACTTCGTGATATTACTACGAAAAAAACTTGATGTTATTGGGGATGGTAAACCCAAACCGCTCCAAAGGAAGGAAACTCACCTATCCCAAACGCTCATAGTATGATAGACATATGCATAAATCACATAACACGAAAGATGTTTGTGGTTGGTGAGAGTCTGGTACAGCATGGTGGCTGGCAGTTTGCAGGCCGTAGGGTTCCAGTATATCACGGATTAAGGGGGGCATTTCATTATACCTTTGGGGATTATGGACTTTGACATACGAATATATCGTCGGTATGCCCAGTGTAAGGCAGATCAACGGCTACCTGGACACAATACCTGGGCACATTCACCACGATACGAGCTGCTTGCACGGTCACCTTCCAAGATATTGCACATTTTTAGAGCCAAAGCCAGATATGAAAAACAATCATAATTACGGTGGGTTTATTAAGCGGTTGGCTACTAGGAAGTACTTACAGCAGCAAATGATTGAGAGTGGCACGTGGACGTAAACGACCACAATATGCCACATACCTTCTCCACTGAATAAAGGCATCGTGCATCAGTATATTGGAATTAAAGCAGCCTTCATAGCTTCAGCGAATCATTACCAACGGTTGAACAGTAGCCCCATTATGCAAGAGGGCTTCAGAAGCCCCTAGAGTATTTTATACGCCGCTTCTTAACGCGGCATGCTGAAGTTCTGGAACTCCGTGACGTTTCCTAAGCTTCCTTTCGGCGTATGATGCCACCTTTTGCTATCGATGAGAGGCTATACAGTGAGGTTTGAGGTCATGGCTGGCTTTTTTAACAGTATGATGAGCATTCAAAGCCAGACAGATATCTGATGAAGACAGACATTTTATGTATATCAAGACTAGTTTCGTGGAAACACCGTTGGTGAAGAAGGCATACATACTGATTGCACATTTAACGCCACTAAACATGTGCATAAATGGCAGCGGCGGTCGGATGCATTGCATTGATTGTGCACTCATTATGGTCTGATGTAGACGAGTTCCCTGGAACTTCTCTCCGCGCTCAGACTTATCGGTCAGTGAGAGCAGGTCGGATGCAGCGCTGTCCATGAAAGCCCAACAACACAGCCGCACTACTGGTGTCAATGTGTCACCACCGAGGGTGGCCAAGTAGCACGCCTGTAAACATTAGCAACTTGTGTTTATCTGATTGAAGGAAAAATATTCGGGTGCTACACGACCAATGATATCGATGCGCCCCAAAGTCAAAATATCTAACTAACTTAGATTGCAAGTGACGAATGCTGGCTGAAACTCATGGAATAAACTGTTTAAAAAATCAGTCCCAGTCTCATGCTATTAAGATGACAATTTAATCCAAAATATGCCGAAAACAACAGTATTTTAACAGCAACAATAACAGTATCAGCTGGTGACAGCTAAAGAACGGCAGTTGAAGCCCAAAGGGTGATATATACTGTTCGTTTGTGTTGATTGGTTGGTTGGTTATTGTAATTTATGGGCGCATATATTGCGCCGGTCATTCAGCGCCCATGACATCGTCAGTCAAACAGTAAAATGCAAGCGACATCGTCAGTGGAACAGTGGAAGTTAGCTAAAGTCGGCCAAAGTCGGCCAAAGTCGGCGAAATTCGGCTAGAATGGCATGACCTGGGGTGAAATACAAGTATGATACCATGCTGTGCTTCCATGCACATTTCGTCAGATGTAAAAGCGAGCTAATGAAGAATAAATCACAGAAAACTTAATTACAGATAGGAAGATGAAAGCTGTCCTGATTGAGCAATGGAAGACTTGTCGTCTAACGTTCCCCTAAGGGAGAGAGATGCACGTCAAAAGTGGTATCTTTGACTGCAGCAGGCTCTTCATTTGGGCATCTTTTGGATTAAAGCACGATTATGACCGCACGAGACTATGGCGAGTTTTCCTAAGAGACATATTGCTGGGTAAATTAGATGCCCCAAGAGTATTTAGTACAGTACTCGGTAGCTAAAACAGTTAAGTATGGCAAGGGTCATCTGTTCCGCACGAACAAAACGACAACGATGTCACGCAGTCAACAAAGGAGCCATCACACAAAATACAACTTCAAAACTAGAATAGTCCTGTCTCCATTAAAGAAACTGTATGATAAACGTACATAAATCAAACCATGCCAGTGAACTGCGCCGTTCTAGAGGCTCCAAGTACTCCGTCAAAACTGCAATGTCTTCGTGGCTGCTAGCCAGCATTGGAAGTCCTCTGGTTTCAGCGACATCACTGGCTTCCCTTGGAAGATATATAGGCGTGTAAAAAGAGCATTCTGCTTTTTGATGACTACATCTATCTTAAGAAGGACGGATGACAGTAGTCTCCTGGTGGCCTCTGCAGCACATTTGCAGATTGCATTAATTGTGAGGTAGTGGAGGAGACACCAAACAGTCAAACGCATCTTGAAGATCAAGATGTCGTCTGCAAATACGGTTAGCAGAATCTTCACACCTGTCAATATGTCCTAAAATTAATGTCATCATATAAATAATGCCATAGTGATGATCAGTATGATACTGTTCTTCATTGGCAACATGCATTGCCGAACTGAACCAAAACAGGCACTGTCCAACAACAGCAGGCGTTCTCTCCCCCCGCCCCAGTCCACTGAAAACTGATTGGCTTGATCCACATGAAAATTTTTTGTTTACTGAAACATTCCAAACAATTTATGCTCTTAAAAAAAAATCAAATAAAAACCTACGTTAACCCAATGTATCCTAAGCTAGCCTGAACTGTTATTTTTTAAAGAAACAAAATGAATTAATACAACTTCCATTAAATATTGTTCTAATTTGCAACAACAGATTAACTAGTCCCGACTTGATCTAACCCTGTGCATAAGACTTGTCTCATGGTTGCCTTAAATTAAATAATACCAATACTAATTCTTCTTTATGGAAATTGTCCAGAAACATTTTGAGGAAAAAGCTTCTTTTTTAATTTGAAGACCAAAAATATTGAAAATGTGTCTCACTTACCAGAAAAGTCTAACATAACTTAACTTTACCGAACCTAACATCTTTGTATGATTCATGGATCTAAAATGTATGTAAAACTTGTGTTATGAATGTCAACTATAGTAATACAGCCTCTATGTAAACGAATGTTGAAATAACTGCGAGCAGTGTTTAAATCGTGGAAGCATTTTGCATGTTCAGATATGGACACTAGTTGTTCCTCCAAAACAGTTACATAATAACATGGGTTTGCACTTTCCACTGAATCTTAATCACATATCAGTTAATTATGAGCAGCTCCATTAAATTTCGACATTAAAATGACCGAGACTTTCCTGGAGGGTAATGTTCTGCATCCCAGAAATGCAGGGACCCTACTTTTCGAACCATTGTCATATGGTAGTCAAAGCCGGATATACCAACATTGGTGGATTGGTTCAATGAATAAGCCTTGCATATTTAAATCCAACTCCTCAGATGCTTAATCAACGATAAATCACACGAACCTCGACTTGATGGTAGTGCAGCTGCGCCAAGAAAGAACCCGGCATCCCACGTCTTGAAAATGGCGTCATTTGCTCGTTCATGGCGACAGCGCGCTAATACTCGGGGAACTGAGCCCTGACTGGGCCCCGACCGGGCCCAGACTGGGCAGACGATCTGTATCGCCTCGAAATGCGACGCTGATGTGAATCGCGCGGTGGACTGCGCCCATGCTGGGCCTCGGCCGCGCTGCCCATTCAGTTAACGTTCCCAGGTTTTGCCTGTTGGGGCCATGCTGGGCCCCTGTCGGTTTTCCCAGTCGCACATTGTGCCCAGTCGGGGCTCGGTTAAAATGCTGGCTGGATAGGGCGTGATGCATGGAGGAAATGAAGGAGCCAAACTGCATTGGAGGAGGTGCAATCCATAGGGCTTAATGTTTAAAGTGGGAATTGCTGGGAATGCAATGTTGTGCTATTCTACATAACTCAAAGGCCATTTTGTGTTATTTTGCAAGTAAATTAGAAAACAAATATTTGCACAGAAAATGAGTTGTCCCATCATCTTAGTTGCATTCATAAACACTTCCTTGGAAAAATAGATTCCAGGAATCCATAAAAGAATTAAAGCACAAATTTACCCATATGCCAATGACATCGTTGAGATCTTAGCTGCAAATAGAACCGTGAAAATGGGTGCGAAGCTTACTTATCTTTAATGGCTACAGTAATCTGACATTAAGAAATGCAACGTAATCCAAATTTATCCTTTGAACTTAGGCAAGGCTTTTAGGTTAGGTTTTACGTTAGCTTTTGAATTTAGAGTATGAATTTTTGGGTTTTGGGTTAGAATTAGGCAAAGTTTATTTAGGTCCGGTTAGGTTTTACAAATTTGAAGATTTGAGAAATATGTTTTTGAGGATTTTTCATTAAAAAAAAAATACTTTCCTTACCCGGGAGGTTAGGCTAGGTTAGTGCGGTTGTTTTTCTTTAACATTCTTTTTTTCTGCTATAATATCATAGCCAAGCAATTTTGTTTATGCTTTTTCCTCCCGGTTGAAAAGTAAGCATTTGCAGAGGGTGGAAGTGGCCATAGCTCACAACATTCATGCACATTGTATTGCAAAAATAAATGGAAATTATTCGCAAACTACCTGAGAGCACAAATTTGCCCTTTGCAAGTGGCAAGCACAATAACACCAAAATAATGGCCTTACGTGGGGTAGCATAAGGGCTTTGATTTAGCTGGTGTGAAACAAAAGTTCCTAACATATCAAAGCGTAGCTTAACCTCCCTTTGAATCACCCATATCCCCCACCCCAAACATAAGAAGTGCAAAAAAATTCAAACAAGATGATTGTTCTAAGCTTTTTCCAGCAAAAAATACCAAAACCTAACCTATCTTAACCTAACCTCATGTAGCCCGAACTGCGTCAAAAATGTCAATAAAAATTCTACTTTTAAATTAAAATCTCAACTTTTACAACTAAAGCGTTCCTCATGCACACCTTAAAATGACATTAATACCAAATAAACCAACCCACTTAACCCAGACAATTTCGTTTCTTTGCTATGCGAACTCTAAAATTATCCCAGTTCAGTTTTCCATGGCACAGTGCCAGTCATTAACAAATGGTGATGTAAAGAACTGATCTAACGGCTACATAATTATGAATTAGCCAATTAAATCCATAATAATGTTATTATGCCATACCATGTTAAAATGTATAAAGAGCCATGGTGGGCCATTTAGGGTAGGCCTATACAACTAGTTGGTAGCAACAATTGGTGGTGATAATATCATTTCTGGATCTTTTTTAGCTAATAAATTCGATATTATTGTCTTAGAAGGTGCTTTTTGATTCTTGGAATTGTTCTCCATATTACCATGGCTATGAAGATGACCAAGGTGATGGGACCACTTATTTTCGGTACAGATGAGGAAAAATTTGTTTTTGTATTTTTCACTTTTAAAAAATCCAAGTAAAAACCTAAACTAACCTAGCTTAACCAAATCTATTCAGCTTGTTCGCTTGATGAAGGCAAATGCGCGTTTTTGAAATTTTACTACCTTAAAGCACAGTCATAACGAGACGTTCCAGAAACAAACTTCACAATGTTTTTTTCTTTGATTTCTTTCCTTCAAAAGTATCTTCGGTTAGGTCTGGCTAGGTAAGGCTGGGTTAGGTTTCTTTTTAATTTTGAGAAGTTTCAGAAAATATATTGCACCAAATTGTTAATAATTTTCTTTGTTGAATTTTTCCCTCCAAATATAGGTTGTACTAGGTTAGGTTAGGTTATGTTCCATCATGTTAATACATTTCTTTTTATGCTATTTTGCCTAACTCTCAACCCATTTCCAATATTATCTTGTTGACATCCTGAAAAGTAAGCATTTGCACAGAAAATACGTGGTCGTATCATTTTTAGTCACCTTCATATACATCTTTTCCCCAAAAAATGTCCGCAAAAATACACTTTCACATAAATTTACCATAACTTTTGAGCAGCACAATACACCGTCCAAAACCATTTTCTCAGAAGTGATTTTTTATCCCCACAAAATAAGTTACAACTGGCATAGTCCACTAAGCTTTTCAGTGTCTATAGTTGAATAATGATGTCATAAAATAGCAATTGAGCTTTTTTGTCCGAGAGCAATATCGACGCCAGATCACAAATATCGGCGCTGATTCGCTTCCCGTATATTAACAAAAAGGAAGTGTTCTTGGCAAAACTAGCGACTTGTTTTGTGTGCATTGTCATGCTACATTGTTTCAAATTCATGTCAAGTCACCGAAGTCAAGTCAGGTCAAGTTCATGACAGGTTAACACACGCCATGGAGGGTGGATGGCGAAATCCGCCAACCCCTCCGACTTTTCGTGTATAACTCCATATTATGCCGGCCGATATACGCCAAATGTTTTGCGTATCTGCTTAGAAATGACCGGCGCATTGCTTAAAGCAAGAACAATGAAAATTTGCTGAAAGGTTTTCAAGTTAGGGGCCTTTAAGGTAAAAACAATTCGCAGCGCCAGACCACAAAAATCGGCGCTGACGCGCTTCCCGTATATTGCCAAAGGGGTGTGTTCTTGACAACACTAGCAACTTGTTTGATGCATATTGTTATCCTGTATAATTTAAGTCATGTTAGGTTGCCGAGGTCAAGCCAGGTCACGTTCATGACAGACTAATGGAACCAAACTTGGTCAACTGGAATTTGTCATAAATGCAAGTGACTGTCATGCGATTGATGTCACTTTACATGTTCCTTTACATCCCGAAATCTACTGTTTGTAATTGTGTACCTAATCGTTTCCATACTTTGTTCATGCATTCCACTCCTTCCTTTGCGAAGCCGATTGTGCCGAACCACCCAACGGAGCAGTCGGGTTGGGAGCCCGGTTCCGATAACTGGAACAGGTAATGACCTAATAAAGTGCTCCTATATAGATGACCTGAGGTCAAATGGCGGATCTGACATCTGTATTGCATCATTAGTAATGTCCAAAACACCATTCATGCAATTTTGGAGCATTTAAGCACAATCACAGCGATCCATAACAATGACAAGCCAAGCCACGCAAAACAGGAAAATATTGCTATTGTGACCTCATTTGACCTTGAAGATATCGACCTAAAGTCATGAACTTTGCACACAATAGAGCTAACTACCGTGCCCATCAACCCTGTGAAGTTCGTTGCTCTAGCCTTCATAGGAGCTAAGATCTTAGGGGGCGGAATCCGCCCCCCCCCCCCTCCAGTGCGCGTTATTTTCAGAGGCCCTCCAGGGCGCGTGTTAAGCTCAGGTATGTTGGCTATTGTAGCTTTAGGGTGCATCAACTGCGTAAGTCATAGAGCGCCCGTAATTTTAGGGGTGTATACAGCGAGGTGGTCAAGATGCTGACATAATTAGATTTATACCATCTGGAAATGCATTTGGTATGAAGACACACCCACCTTGTACAAGCTATGACTGCCTTGTGACTGGAATCAGATGTTCTCTTAATCCCAGGGAGACTTCTCTTTTTCAGTTAAATCTTGCCGCACAACTGCACCGATCCGCACGCCACCATATCCCAAACCAAAATGGCCGAATGTTCGCATTTGTTTCGTTAGGCAGCGCTATGGTGCTTATGTTCCCGCCATTTTTCTACGCTGCGAATTTTAACTATCCAGGTGCTAACTGTGAGCAGCCATAAAGCGTTCATACTCCACCAATAAAAATAATTTTATTAGTGCTAGATATCAACAGTTGAATTATTCTGGACTACTTGACATAACACCCATGGCTGCTAGGATGAAGCATCCTTCTTGCGGTTTAACACCTGCAAGCTAGAATTAGCTCCTTCCAGCCGAATAGTACATATGGTGCTTATTATTGCTTGAATGGTGCTTGTTACTAGCATTCTTAGCGAACAGCGTTGTTGGAAGCAGTCATTTAACATGCAATTAGCAGCAAAAGTGCTAATCATTTGTTACGGTGAACACTGTAAAGGGGTAGGAGACTGGGGTGCCTTCCTATGAAAAGGTGGCGCCTCTGTGACCGGGCAGATGCTCCCTCCGGGTAGGCTTCAGTGCACCCCCCTCCCCTCTTCAGCCAAATGCTGAGAGGAAAATGTTCCGCACGCCACATACAAATTCCTGGATCCGCCGCTGTGTGGGGGAGGGTGGGATGGGAAGTAGTGCCTGCATTCTTTGTTCAGAAAAGTATCACGCATACTTACAATTACAATTACAATTTGAAGGGAAGAAAATATCTGATGATCCTGGTTCTGAATATTCTTCTTAATTTTCTGAAGAAAATTCTAGGATGAAAGAAAAACTGATTTTGCGAGGAACGAATAGGCCCTTTTCGAAATAAATTCAACGAAATCTGGGGACTTTAAACTTCGTGGGTGTAGTCTCGATACCCATCGCAAAATCCGCTTCTTCCTTGGAACAAGCCCGGGTGTCACGTTATAAAGTTGCCTAGCTGTTGGGAAAATTACCTCTTCGATGGTTAACACTGCCCCGAAAACTATTTGTGTTTTGTGTATTTTCATATTGTATATATTTATATATTTATATATGTATACATTTATATATGTATATATATATATATATATATATATATATATATATATATATATATATATATATATATATATATATAGCGAGTGTGTGTGTGTATGTATGTATGTATGTATGTATGTATGTATGTATGTATGTATGTATGTATGTATGTAAGTATATGTATGTGATATAACCGTGGGATTATACTTTTACACTTGAGCCCAATTGGGAAAGCCAATTCGATCATTGAGGGAGCCAGTGACCCACAATGGCATATACGAAATACATCCGGCTATTTTTAATATTTGAAATTGTCATGCGCATAGCAAAGTTGACTTGCGATCTTGAAAGGAAAGGCAGTCAGCTAAGCTTCCTTTACCTCAATTTTCCGAGCGATATTACCCCCGAAGGCGGTTCTGCCCTGGCTTCCCCTATTCCTTACTGACCCTAGGGCACGACCTGGTTTCACCTCCAATGACAGCAGGTGACCATCACTGGTGTATGTTTCTGAAAGTTATTGGGAGGGCACGACGCATGAAGGAATTGGGCAGGCCCAAATGCATCGGGGTTCATATCACATATAATCCCATGCTAATAGTTGAAATTATTGAGATGGCAAAGCGATCGATGAGCAAGTGGCCACCAAAGCATGCGAAGTTACACCCCTGGTACCCATCAGTGGATCCATCCGCTATAAGACACCATGCTGGGGGATTTCTAATACTCGGTTTCGAAGGGTGTTGACCACATCCTTCCATTTCTTATTTACGATTTTGAATCCGAATAGGTATCTCAATTGCCAAAGAAGAAGTGCCAAAAAGGCCTTAAAATACATCAATGCTCGAAAACCTTCACATCACAATGCACATATCTCCACTTTATCACGTCGCGCAAACAATTTCCTCCGTCTTTATCTGTTTTTAACCCTATTAAGTCTTCCCTGTCAAATCCTTACATCCCGTCTCGGGGAGGGGGGGGGGGCGGATAGTAACGCCCATCTAAAATCCAAACTAAGCGTCGCACGAAAACGGAAAAGGTGACATCGGAAAGCGCTCGACGAGTAGGATCCGGATCGACCCCAAAAACAATTTTACCCAAAAAGTGACGTAACGAGGGGGCTAGAATTTCACGACTTTTCACGACTTACATTACGTTTTTGGCTCTGGGGAGTTCATTTTGGGGATATATGAAAAAACAAAATTTATTTGGAATGAGAAAATGACAGCGAAATCGACCAGGGCCACAAATTCTTTGGCTCCGTCCACCTCCCCAATTTGTATTGTTGAAATTTCAAAATTTTGGGTTTTCAAGTTTTCTTTCATTTTCCTTTTCCAATGGGTAGAGCTGACTGCTCTTCGAATCAGAAAACGGAGGCGAAATCGATCAGTCTCAAGTTACCAACAAAAAATCAACATTTTTATAAAATTGTTAATTTCAAATATTCCTGAAATTCTATGTGTGTAAGGTAGTGTGGACTGTGAAGCATTGTTTTACGTCAACTCGCCATCATAACAAATGCTTGCCTTACCCAAAGTCTTCCATTTTAGCCCCGATGGACAAATATGCTGACCAAATGTCATGAAAAACAAAACAAAAAAAGAAAAACTCCTCTCGTGCGGAAAACCTTAGGATAGTGCATAATGGCCCCCCGCGACGGGGCTGGTTAAGGTTTTTGAATCCCATGATAGCAACGCCTGGCCAAAGTCTCCAGTCACGACATGCTTTTAATACATAAATGCTGTGAATCCGTCAAAAGCTCATCTAATTATACGATATTTGGCTTGAAGCTGAAGCACGACATACACTTTATGATAAAACACCATTAAGTACCAATGCTGTCCTAGGTCAGTTCCTGGCCAAGTTTTTCCTGCAGGATCTGGGTACCTCAGACAATATGACAGTGTTGCTCAAGGCGTTTCCGTCGCGTCTCGTAAATCGTTCCATTCTATGTCTAGAATTGAATATTGTTAAGTGCCAATATTGCAACTGCGGGCAAAAACTAATTACGGGTGGCTTGTTAATGGCACCAATGCTCCAAATATGTCATCATGATAACATAATGAATATGTCGGGTATATTTCGTTTCAAGCTGACCCACAACATGAGCTGTACAAAATGAGACAAATTATGGCTTGTTCAGGGTGGTTAGATCATGACTAATTTTAATCCAGGCTTGACACCTCAGTCAAAGCAAAAGCGTCGCCCCAGACGCTTCATGGCATGCTCTTTCATGTGGTGCAAACCATTTCCTTCCGTCCCTACTATCCAAGGCTTTGATTCCCAATATGGCATCCACACAAAAAGCGTCCCTGCATTGATGCATTGATAATCTAAGGCTGTCAAAGTCTACCTATGATGAGGCCATATTCGATTTCATGCTGACTAACGTGTTCTGCAAAAGATGACACCACGCATTGACTATGTTGTCGCAGGTCAAGTCGTGACCTATTTGATCCCGTGTGACCTGGATCCAGGCGGAAGGTAAAGAAGCCCTTTCCCAGACGTTCTAAATCATGCTATTTTGCGTATTGCAAATCATCTCCCTGTACATGCCTGTTATTTAGTATTTTCAATTCCAATATGGTAACGAACGTCAAAATATGTGAAGTTCCAACGACTTTGCAATTACACAAATCCTCTAAGTCGGCGAAAGTGACATGGGCCACATAAGTTCAAATTAAGTCATGACATAATCTCCGAGAACAACGGTACCTTTCGTTGAGTACATGGTATATGTTAGTTTCCAACCAAATATGGCATGCTTTTGTTTGCACATACTTTTTCGGTGGGCTATCATCATGTTGAGATGCAAAGTCTTCAGTATTATAGGTATAAGTGAATGGTTTACGCGACTTGATAGAGCATGATATACAGCGTCTGAAGCAACGGCTTCAACTCGCACGAGGCATCCACATTTCATCGAGGAACAGTATTTCATGATACCTGGCCTGCGACAACATAGGTCATTAATGGTGCCATCTTGTAGCTTATGGTTCGGGTCAGCAGCAAGGCATGTTTATTAATGGATTTGACTGTTTTAGAGAAAATCTAAGGTGCAACTACAAATCCGTTGAAATTGAGTCTTTTGGACCGATCGTTGGAATGTTGGGATTAAAAATAAATACCAAAAAAGATAGAAGAAAATAGCTTGCATGACGCGAAGAAGCATGTCACCAAACGTCTGGACGAACGTTTCGATCTTGCCTTAGGTACCTATGTCACACTGGGTCCAAATAGTGATGTCCTAACCTCCGACAACATTAGTCGTGTATGATACCATGTTGTATAGCATATGGTGTAAGTCAGTTTGAAACGAAATATGGCGATACGTGTCCATTGGACAGACTTGGATAGTTCCTTTCAATCACTTTTTTACAGTGTACTGCACGAATGCTATGAGACTAGAAGTTTCCAAGGTTCAATTTGAAGGCAAGACACTTTAAATAGATTCCGATGTTTGTGTGTCGGAAGCCATAGACAGCCAAGATTCCGGTTGCGTGTACGAAAGAGAGGGAATCACTTGATCAGAGTAGTCCATCGTAGTTGCTGATAATCGGCTATGCACACTGAATGACTCGGCTATCAGTAGTTTGCAGTCAATGTCGAGGCTATGAAGGACAATAATCAAGCTGTGATTCAAACTCTTCTAGTATTATACACTCTAAAAAATGATTAGCACCCCTTGGGTGCTACTTCAGATGTCAAATTCCAGCGCCACAGGCCTGCTTGAATTAAGCACCTTTCTGGAGTTGGCATCACATCGCAAAATTTCAGGTGCTAAATATAAGCATGGTGCTTATAGCTAGCACCTTCTCATTGGGCTATATTTAGTAACAGGGTGCTCGAAATGAGTACCCATGGGGTGCTTGCGATTTAGCACCCCCAGGGTTCTATATTTTTATCACGCCAAAAACCAGCACCTCTGGGGTACGATTCGGCTATGGTGCTAGCACAATTAGCACCCCTTGGGTGCTTGAATCCAATTTGGTCTCCTTGATAGTGACTTACAGGTCTTGGTGGCTTAATGTGTTTATGTGGACGAACGACTTCTTCTGCTGCATGCTAGCTTCCGATACCGATGTTAAATAGTATAGCGAACAGGATGCTTACAGGCGATATTAACTTTTAATGCATTCGTATACAAATAGCAATGCAAAGGAATACGTAAATATATATATTATATCTATTGAACTATCTATATATATCCATATAGAAGTATATATATATAGATATATATTTATATATATATATGTATATATATAGAGTGTGTGTGACGGTTCCCAATTTATCAACAACTAGTTCTGTACCAAATTAGTTTTAGGCTTCGTTAGTGCTGTAGTTCAGACTGCGAACCTGGTACAAATCAGTGCAGACTTTGACTTCTGGTATGTTACAGACTCCAGGTGGACTACTGTTCTGCATCGTCATCATGTACCTGTTTTTATCCCACAATATTGTGCATATCGGATGAAGCTTCACTCCGTCGAAACATTCCGCAGTGAAACCAGCGACTTCGGTGGAAACAATTTATCTAAGCGAATATCAAAGTCAGCTGATAAAAAAATAGTTCAAGCAACAAAACTCATCACGATGATTTATTTCAATCCGGCCCAATATTCAATCCGGTGTACCACAAACCCTTAGGTTTTTTTACTGCCTCAACGTTAGCACTTCCTGGCGCACCGTCACAGCATCGTTGATGCACACGTTGCACCGTTGCACGTAGTACAAAAACGCGTTGAACTTCGCAGTGAATCGCAGGTTCAGCAAGGAATGAGTAATATTCTGACACAATAGATAGCAGAGTAGCATGACATAATAGAAGGTTGATTTTCTCATCAGCGGTCACCAGCACCACATCTCCAAAACAACCGAATTATTAGTTGTGGGGATCATCGGTACCGTGTTCTCGTTGAAACCATCAGATAATGTGGCATGTGGACTCCCTCATAGGCAAATGGTTTGCTTCGAGGTATCGTCTATAAGTAGTAAACCGTCGTCATTGTGAAATTATGCTTGGGTTATAACACACGATAAAAAACATATCACTCATGTATTACTTAGGCATAGTGTGGCACAAAGTCAATCCAAGTCTCCTGTTCCTTTTCGTTACTCAAGTTTCAAGGGAAACTGGGATTATCAGCAGTAGGGACAACCTATTAACGAGGGCGACACGAGCCAGCGGCGATCGTCGCATGGCGCGGGGGAGGGGCTGGGATGGGGCGGGAGACGGCCGGCGCACGGTGAGGGTAGAGAACACAAAGAGCGAGACAGGGCAGGGGATGGGAGGGGGAGACAGGGGAGGGGAGGGCCGCCGAGACAAGGCAGTCGGCGGCGGAGACCCGGCGGGACGGCCCGAAAAATAGTGGTTTGGTGTCTGCAAGTTGTGCCCACTGCCTGTGAAGTGTGATATTACCTGCGTCGGTGTGATCGGGGTAAGAGTTCGAACATGAAGACCCGCGCTTCCACCAAAGGGCTTTTGGTTCCTTCTGAACTAAAAACAAACCAACTGCCCACGAGAATTGACGTTCTGAATTACTTGAGTAAAGTGAATAGAGATTCGTGCGTTGCGAACAAAAAGTTGAAAGAGAGGCTAGCACCCCATATGAAATTTGTCGCCGAAAGTGTGATGAAAATGTAGTGCTGCGAAGGAATGCCAATTGTTGGGAGGGCCGGAGTCGAACATATGGTTCGAGAATGCCGCGATCGCTACTTGCGATACATGAAAACTGCTGGAAAGAAGTCGGCATCGCCAGGTGTACGTCCGTCCGGTGATGAGTGGTTTGGAAAATTGTTTGATATAGCCCGCTGCAAATGTGCTAATATCGATAGCTGCAAATGTGCGATGGCCGACAAAGTGCCACGAATGGAGTTTCCCTTTGTCCAAGACCAGAGAGGACCTCGCCAAATGCAAATCGGCACCGCAGATATCCGTGAAACCACTCGTCGACGCGCCATGGACGAAAGGAGGCGTCTGACCGCCGAGAGAGTCACATCACCACAACCGGGACCTTCTGGAATGGCCCAGCTATATTATAATTCAGACCAAGATTCCGCCACAGATTCATCATCGCTCACATCTGTAGTCAAGGGTCAGAGTATGTGGTGAACAGTAACACAGACGAACTGCTAAATACGGCTCTAGCAGCAGATCGGTACGGAGTGTCTAATCGTGCGTGTGTTGCGATCATAAACGGTTTCCAATTGGACATTGGTCGGATCACTTCTGACGATATGGACTGCATAGTGGATAGCAAAAAAGTATGGTGAGCAAGGGATCGGATTAGAAGAGAGGTAATAGCCCAGAGCCATGAGGATCATGCAGGTCGTGTATCTGGTCTCTACTTCGACGGTAGAAAAGACGACACGCTTATGACAGCCAGTTCACAGAAGACGGAAGAGCACATTGTGGTTGTATCCGAGCCAGACAGTGCACATTTAGGACATTTTACCCCACAGACTGGGAAAGCGGAGGACATTTTTTAGGACCTGAACGCCGTGGCATATGAGTTTGGTGCGGATGTTTCTGTGCTTGGCTGTGACGGCACGAGAGTTAATACTGGCCAAAAAGGTGGTGTTATCCGTTTGTTTGAGCTCGGACAAAAACGCCCCGTGCACTAGTTTGTGTGCCAACTTCATGCGAATGAACTTAATCTTCATGCAGTATTTAGCCAGTTAGATGGAGTCACAACAGGACCTAAGTCGTTTAGTGGGCTGATTGGCCGGGCTGCTGCAGACGCAGTAGAAACTTTGTCAGTGGTCGATTTTGAGCCAATCGATGACGGAAACGTTTCAGAAATGACGCAGGAGATTCTCAGTGACCTAAGTTCAGATCAGGCCATTCTGTACAGTCTGGCGCATAGTGTCCAGACTTTCCAGTATCTCAGATAGAACTGCGAAAATGAAGATCGATCCACTAAACCACCCCAGGTGGCTGACTCTGGCGGCGCGAATTCTCCGGCTCTACATATCAACCGAACAGCCATCAGACAGTATGAGAATGCTAGCGAAGTTCATCGTGTGCCACTATACTCCCATGTGGTTCTGCATCAAGAAGAACTGAAAATGTTCTGACGGTCCTGGCAATGCGCTGCACAGCGTGCAACTTCTCAAAAGTTTGCAACCTGAGATAGCGGTCATGGTGCAGCCGGTAATACAGCGCAACAGCTACTGATGTCACCCTGACGAAGTACGGAAGTTCAAGCTTCCAAAAGTGAATATGGGCGCAAACAGCATCATGGAGCTGATTGATTGGTGTAATGAGGCGATAACCGAGCCGCCCTTGACGCAACAACTGTACGATGATGACTTACTGGACATCATCGCGAGTCCTCTCGAAGTACCGCCATACCCAGTGCACAGTCAGACGGTGGAACGGATGGTGAAAGTGGTAATCGAGGCGTCTTTGAAGGTAATTGGTGAAGAGGCCCGCCACGGTTACATTGTGGCGAAGTTGAAACACAGGTCAGCAATGCCAGTGCTCAGCAGCAAAAAGGATTTCATGTCGGGTTTTCTGTCGAGCATGTAGACAAGTAGTACAGTTATAAAATGATAGTTCGTACAAAAAATGTGGCCGCTCGTACAAAAGGTGACGTCGCTGTATGCCCGTCTCCTTCGGTTGTAGTGGAACGGAGCATGATGCCGAATTCGCCTGGTCTATTTGTCATAACAATAAGATATCAAGTGTGTCAGAATGATTTAATTGGTCTTCGCTGTAAACAGACGAGGAATTTTGAAGATGTTCAAGCTTTCAAAAGTGAAAATATTAGCATTATACGCAGATAGATCTACTGATTGAAAATGGAACGAACAAGCGACGTAAAGTGAACCTTTCTTTCATGCGTCAGATATTCAGGCAACTTATTAAGCGACTGGTGCTTATCAAAAGCCTTTTACCCCACTAAACACTTTCATTGAGTTTTATTAATGAGCTTCATCATCAGAATCCATCCATCAGTCATCCACAGCACCGACTGCCGCCTTTTTCGTCACAGCACCGCGGCGGCGCTCCGACGGCGGCCGACGCGTGGTGTTAGATGCCAATCGCAACGGAGCGCCATCACTGGAGACTTCAACGCCGGGCGCCCGGCAAATCTGTTTCTTTATCGGTCTGTCGCATATTTTGTTTATTGTTTGATTTCGATTTGGTTTCGACCACAGGGTTTTTTAGGTGATCTGCACGATAATTTCACTATGCATAAGAAAAACAGGCGACACACCCTAATGTTCATAGCACCCAGGGGAAGTGCAGGGTATTGATGGTACGTACACACACATACTGTGTGAGTACCGCACTCGCCCGCCAGCACACAGTGTTTTGGACAGAGTGCAGCGAAGGACGAAACCCCGATGTCAGGGTTTTTCTCGTCGGATCGGTACAGGTGGTAGATTTCCCGGAGGTTTCCAAGGATGAGCCTCTTTCTGTACCTTCATCTTTCCGCCATTCGAATCCCGAATCGTGATGCAGTCTTTCTTCCCGGGACACATCCTGCTTACCTCATAGGTCTCGTAGAAGTAGGGAGTTGACTTAATTATAAATTTTCAACTTTTTGATGCGACTCGCATCTCAAAAGGTGCTCCGTAATGTGCTGATCATTTTTATTAGTAAATTTTTACACAAATAACTGTCAATACGTAGCCGGGGATCATCGACTATCTGGACAAGATTTTTGTGTGCCAATCCAACACCTTTATACACTTTCTTCTTATGCCGCTTATATGGGTCACAGCAGAAAGGAGCAGGCATTGTTCCCGTCTTCGAAACAAAGGACGTCTATCGACACTGTCGACAAGGCAGCTGGCTGATCCTCACACGGGGTCAATGCTCTCCCCACTGACAAGTGACTCTTGGTGGAGCGATGCCTCTGTCAAAAATCCGTTGTTTGCGTCTCCAGCGTCTGCAGCGCATGCTATTGGTCACTGGCCAGACCCCATGGTTGTCGAACGTAGACGCCGACCTATGGAGGGAGAGAGACCAGAGCGTTCCCCTTCCGCGACGTCGCACTCCGCAGTGTTATTGACATTGGACTTTGACCTCAATACCGTCGCGTCGCGCTGTAAAAGGCGTCGTGCCATGCCCCATGACATGAAATAATACTCAGTTGTTCTTGCTTCTGTGCGGCATAGGGATAACCACCATTAATAGCGACAACTTTATCTAATTGCAATATTCATCCAACAACACCATAGACATTACACCGGCATACCACAACAGAATCTTGAGCAAGCCGTGGACAAAGATGACAGCATAGGTATGCCCTGGCGCCGTTGAATCAAATCGGTAACCTGGCCAGTTCACGTGACTCAACTTGACTTATCGGGGTCATGTCATGTTTCAATGAAACCGTCTCGACGTGATGAACACAATTGTGTTGAGTTCACTATTTTGCTCCATTAGGGACAAATGTATAGCCATAAACGTGTTCGTAACCTCAGATGACATTGAACGCCCAATGTCGTGTGACCTTGTGACCTGATGTCAGTGTAGCAGAAACCAACTGACAGGTTTCGTCATCAGGGGCCACTCTGGACCATTTCGATACCGTATGCCAACTAGATGCGAAGTTATCGGCGGGCAGAGGTCCCAAATAGCGTGCTGGGTCAACATTGCCAGTCCCAAAAGTGCCTTTTGGGGGTCGAACGCCATCGTTTTTTACTTATATATATGAAAAGGCATGAATAGGGCCCAAATGTTCATCACACCAACGTTTTAACTTCAGCATCTAAAAGGTCAAGGTCACGACGCAAAAACTAGGTCACGGAGTCATGTGACCTAACAAATTTAATATAAAAATTCCTAGATAGCCAACTTGTTCCTTGATTCATCACAATTCAACAAAAAAAGTTCAATGAAATGCCTCCCTTAGCCTTGGAGTTATGGGTCGTCAAATTTCGGCCTCCTCACTGACCTTGGGAAATTTTCAAGGACTGTATCTTGGGAAATATTTTTGGGGAAAATTTTTGTTCAACATAAATGAATTGTTCGCCCTTGAAACCCCCCCGTAAACAACTTTTCAAGAAAGTAAAAAATTGCCGGACGACAAATCGGAAACTTTTCGGTTGAGGTACTGTGGAATTCCTCGTCTCAGAAAGTATCAGATTGGCTCCAACCGAACAACGATAACTTCCTGACTCTCATAGCAAGCGTCACGGATCAGCGCTGATTGAGTGAGCACCATGCCTGCCCCGGTATTAGCGCCTAGCTCGCCCCGGAATCAGCGTCCTGCCCGCCGTCCCAGCATCAGCGTCCTGCTCGTCCCAGCATCAGCGTCCTGCTCGTCCCGGCATCAGCGTCCTGCCCGCCCCGGTATCAGCATCCTATCAGCCAATCAGCATCAGCGTCCTACTCGTCCCAGCATCAGCGTCCTGCCCGCCCCGGTATCAGCATCCTATCAGCCAACCCAGCATCAGCGTCCAACTCGTCCCAACATCAGCGTCCTGCCCGCCCCGGTATCAGCATCCTATCAGCCAACCCAGCATCAGCGTCCTACTCGTCCCAATATCAGCGTCCTGCCAGCTAGCCCAGCTCCACCGCACAGGGAGAATCACGGCTGCTAGCGAGTAGTCGACGGCTGCACCGGGGTGCCGTTGCTGTCTTCATAAACGCCCTCTGGCCGACCCGCATGTACTCACACAGGTACCCCATCACCCGCACTCCGGGAGCAACAGCCGACCCACCGAGCCTCAATACTGACTCACGTAGCTCACCATGGAGTCACGGGAGGCAACAGCAGATCCACTGAATCTCAATGCTGAATCACGTAACTCATCACGGACTCACGGGAGCCTATAGCCGACCTAGATTTAGGTTTACTTTCTAGTGCACGTTTGTGGAGCATGTAATTTTGTTGCGTCGATTTTCACGTCCAGAAAGTTGTATTTTTGTTGATTATTATTCCATGGTGAACTCGACACCGTGTCCTGATGTCGATTCGAGCCGGTGTTTTAGATTGTACAGTGTTGTCGTGTCGTGGGTGTCTACCATGGTGTCGTCGAAGCATCGGCAGTATGTAGTTTGACGTTAAAGTCGTCCAGCACTTCGCTTTCCACGGCGGACAAACGCGTGGTCGACGCGCTCGTGCGTCGGAAGGAGGAGAAGAAGTGTTCCCCCTCGTAAAACGATACGAAACACGAAACCGAAAATCAGAGACACAAAGAGGACCCTTGTAATCAATGAGGAATGCATCAAAAGCAATCTGATGCCATACTCATATATATATATATATATATATATATATATATATATATATATATATATATATATATATATATATATATATATATATATATATATATATATATATATATATATATATATATATATATATATATACAAAGACTAATGACGGAAGAATAATTTACAACAAAACAACAATTGGAGCATAACCCTACCACTCGCCATTGGAGCTGGGACTCTTCATCAAGGTGGGTTACGATTGAGTTTGAGGCTTGGTGCTGCCTCACATTGGCGCCACGGCACTCATTCTTGCAGTCAGCCTCCTTCCTGCTTCTCCAAAAACCCGTGTCACATCCCCTGCAAGGAAGTGTTACTGCGATGGTTATACGTCTCTTGCCGTCATGTTCCAAGCTGTGACCGTCATCCGCCAGAAATATTTCGGTATTACTTATATACGTTCGGATTTCCTCTCTGTTTGGACGACACTAAAATGTCGATGCATGTCGCATCGAGGGAAACATGCACGATACGCCATCGTTGTAGTTGATGTTAGTGCTCACAACGTGTTGGGCAACCTATCTTTAGGTTCCTGGCGGCGGCTGATATATCAGGACAGTTTAGATCTTAATTCCTGCGTTAATTCTCCAAATTAACGATTTGCGATGATCTGCCATTTACGAATTACGATGTTCTTCTATTGCCCCTGCAATCTGTTGGTCGGGATCCATGAGTACCGATATTCGAATCGTCAGAGCTGCTGCATCGCTCTGGTTGTATCGGGTAGACCTTATCCAGGACTGGCACACTCCGTTGTAACCATGATTCCAAATTTCCGCGGCGGCGCCCTCACCTGGCCCGCACAGCCGATTTCTGCTGCATCACTTCTTGATGTGGCTTTTGTTTTTATCTGCCTTGTGTGAAACCGGGAGCAGGCTGAGATTTGTGAGTGTTGTCGCCATTATCGACGTCTGTGTTACGAGCTGGGCCAGAGTGTCGACCATCGAGCGTGCTCCAACCTGTACCATTAGTGGATCGGTCGTCATCCCCTGCGTCTGTTCGCTGTTCGCTGTCTTGAGCCTACCCTATAAGTGGCCAGCTCAAAAATGCAGGCGAGATGCGGATAGCAGCTAAGTGAACACACGCGCCTCGCTTCCGTCTTCATACTGCATGGAGCGGAAGGGCAGCCGAGTCTCGGGGTCAGTGCAGAGGGGAAAACAACTCAATCGATGTAGAAATCATGGACGGTTTATAATATATTATCATGGACGGTTCCTAATGTATTATTATTTACACGTAATATATTAATAATATATTATGTGTGACGTTCGCTTCCTGTTCGAATGATTCATATTGCTGGGGTCATTTTTGTTTTCATGGGCTGCATAAGATGAGCATCCATTGTAATGAGATGATATCCCAAATCACAAATCCATACATTCTTGTTCGAACTACATGACGCGGACCATGATGCACAAATATTAAGCCTCATAAGACGCCTTAGCAGTGGCGGTGACCAAGATGTACAGATCGTAAACTCCTCAGGGCGTTGAGGCAGTTGCTGTAATCAAGGCGTACAGCTCGTAAGTTCATTCAGACGCCGAGCAAGTGGCAGTGACCAAGGTGCGCATATATTAAGCTTTTTTGGCTACTGTTACAATATGATAAGAACCAAGATGTATAGATGTGCAACCTGCACGGAACGTCGACACAGCCTTAGTCAATAGGGTCCGCAGTGTCTCTGCGGACTCCAGGTGTCGGGTTAATTGATGGTAGTTACTAGAACGAAAGCAACAATATATATGACATCAAAACTCCACCCTCCATCTATCGCCCCCATGACAGAACCTGCTTCAATTTGGAATTGATACCGTTCTACCTTGTGCTACGCATGACTCACCGCAGCTTCATGCTTAGTGTCTGGATTTTCAGAACATTTAAATTATTGTTTGGAATTCGCCGAGCCTGCCGAATTTCATGGCTGGAGTGTGGATCGCGGGCGAGCAGCCATGCCGTTTTTGGACGGGGGTTCTCAGCGCTCACCAGACAAGGTGGCATTGCTAGACACACGCATATGGAGGCGGAAAGACCTTTACAAGGGAAGCGTGGCCCATTTATAAATTAGGAGTAAATTAGCATGACTAAGGCTGAAAGGCTGACGAATGATAGCTCACTACCTCCACTAACCTGCCCCGCCACATACACCGGGGTGTATGTGCCCTAATAATCCTTCTGGCTGCACTGTTTTCTTTATCTTCCTCATCATATGATCTCGAATAGGCCAGAGCTCGCCGAAACGTTAAGTTTCAACTGTACATACATAAATGACGCTCTCACAAAAGGTAATCTGTATCAGTATCCCTCTCATATCCCTCCCAATTCCTCCTACGCCCGGTGCATTTATTGCAGAAGAACTGCAAGATTCTCACATTTTTTCGCGGGAATTTCTGCTCGTTTCCGGCGACCCGTCCGCCCGCCCGGCGAACGCCTTTGTCCCTCCAGCCGGGTCCGCGAGTAGACAATGCACGGCCAGTATGGGTTGTCCGAAAAGGAGACTAAGCCTACCCAGGCACACACAATTATTATTTTTAAATACACAACACGGAATCGACAATGTGAGGTCGCTATCAACACGCTAGTAATCCTCTCCCACCCCGATACACAGGAAGACGGAAAGCCTGGGGGTGGTGGAAAGCCTCGGGATGTAGGGCGAGCCTTGGGAGATGCTCATCTAGGCGTCAGCTTAGCGCCGTGGACCGCAGGCATACACCGGACGTGGCGGATACTGGACAGCTCAATGAAGCGTCAGCTATGAGTCTGTAAACCAGAATGTAGTCCGCAGGAGGCACTGACGTCAGTCATGTCTCTGCGGATTCCAGGATGTAGATCGCAGACAGCGTCAGCCATGTCTCTGCGGACTTCAGGATGCAGGTCGCAGACGGCATCAGTCATGTCTCTGCGGACTGCAGGATGTAGATCGTAGACGGCGTCAGTCATGTCTCTGCAGACTTCAGGATGCAGATCGTAGATGGCGTCAGCCATGTCTCTGCGGACTCCAGGATGCAGGTCGTAGACGGCATCAGCCATGTCTCTGCGGACGACAGCGTGTAGGTCGCAGACGTCGCAGACGCCGCAGACGCCGCAGAGGGCGGCCGAGGCGCGTTGTTTCGCTGCAAAGCCGTTCTCAGACGCGACCCCCCATCGATCTCGTCCCGTGTCGGCCCGACTGGGGTAACGTGGTACGGCTGGACCGTGACGGGGTCGTCACGCGTGACGTCTGGTAGCACGCGCCGCACGTGTGCTACCAGACGATCAGATAGCAGGTGGGGACAAGACGCTAGAAGCTGTGCGCTCGTACAACCACTCCCGCGGGGGTTCTGGCAGCGACCTGATCACCTGAGCGGAACCCGTCTGGACGCACGTATATTGCAGTGGCGGATCCAGAGGAAACTGGTGGCATGTTCCCCCACCACCACCACCACCACCACCACCACCACCACCACCACCACCACCACCACCACCACCACCACCACCACCACCACCACCACCACCACCACCACCACCACCACCACCACCACCACCACCACCACCACCACCACCACCACCACCACCACCACCACCACCACCACCACCACCACCACCACCACCACCACCACCACCACCACCACCACCACCACCACCACCACCACCACCACCACCGCCACCGCCACCGCCACCGCCACCGCCACCGCCACCGCCACCGCCACCGCCACCGCCACCGCCACCGCCACCGCCACCGCCACCGCCACCGCCACCGCCACCGCCACCGCCACCGCCACCACCACCATCCGATAGTCATGTAGCGCCCTACGTGCCCTTCGTGCCCTACTTATCGTGCCCTTGATCCGATCAGTTGGGCACGATAAGTATCGTCACGTGGTTATATGCCCGGCAGCAGCCTTCGCGCCGCAATGGAAATTGACGGTAGAACGGGCCACCGGACGGAAATGCTCTGCTGTCACAGTGACGTCACACCACACCTGCTGCACGGGCCTGGAACGGAACCCGGAAGACACCGTCCGAGATGTGCCAGTGCGGCGAGGCAGTTAATCATGGCAACGGGCCTGTATTGGCACCAGGAGATGCCGACCGCCCTCCTAGCGGCAGCACGGCCAGTGAGTCAGGCAGTCCCAGACTATGATCACGTCGTAGCCTCGCTTCCATCAAGAGCTCGGCAATTTCTAGTGGTTTGGTCCAGAGGTCCCGTAGAGTAGTAATATAGAGGTTGCTTCGAAGAGTAGAGAATTGTGGGCAGATGAAGAGATTACGAGACATTTCTTTCACCGTCCTTGCATATCCTGAATGTGGAGTAAGAAAGGGCACCAATGGTAAAACTCTGGTAAAACAATCAATACAATCTATTCACGCCACTCTTACACGGGACTCACTCGCGGTCTTGACGAACTCGCCACTCCTGGATGCTGTGTCGCCATACAATGCGGAAGAGGAGACCTTGCCAAGAAAACTTCGCGTTGACTTGACAAGACTCGGAAGCGGATGGCACCCTGGACTGGAGGACTACCTACATGGGTAGTCCGCACTGTCTGGCGGCACAGCATCCAGAAGTCACGAGTTTGTTAAGCTTGCGAGTGAGTCTCGTGAAAGAGTGGTGTTAATATATTTGTATTCATTGTTTTACTAGAGTCTCATTATAAAACGGCATTAGCGGCACGAATCTGTCGTAGAATCGTGATGGGATGCTCTTCATTCGTCTTGGAGGGTCTCCCAAATCACGGAAGCAGTTTAGAGGATGGTCGGGTCGACAGTACTTGGCCACGTTCTGAGCTCCAATCATATCAAGATGATTCTGCACTGGAAATGGATGGATGGATGGATGGATGGCAGGAGGGGTGTGAGTTTTCCCAAATTTAAGATCCTTCAAGAAGGGTAAGGCTTTGCCAAGCTAAAGGAGAAGACCTATGAGGCGTGACAGGAGGTCCCTAACTTAGCAGATAATGCCCCTGGAACATGAGAGAAAGCCACCTGCCATGTTCAAGGAGTTCCAGGATGTAAGAGGAGGCCCTCCAGGACGAGAGAGGAGGACCATTGAATATGGAGAAAGGTAGGACACATAAGGAGACATTGAAAATCAGTAAAGTGGCTCCACGAAATGAGACGAGATCCTTGAGACGCGAGATGAGGCCTATGATTTGCAAGAAAAGGCCCTAAGAAATAGTAGAAGTCGTGCCGAGGTGCTTGATAATCACGATATGGGCCCCAAGGGATCCGGTCGGGACCCGTGAAAATCATGCTCAGCCTGGATGTACCAAAACTTCACGGCCGAACCATGAAAATCACTGGCGGCACGACGGGCCGTACCGTTCCACACGGGTCTCATTGGGACCAAAACAAATGAACCCGGAGCAACGAAAAATAATCAGGACATGGATAATCACTCTAAGGCCCCAACGATGACGCTAAAAGCCCCAAAAACGTATTGGACCCTCAAAGGGTGTCGAGGCCGCTAAAGCTCGCGCTAGGGATCCAAGCAAATGACGTCGGGGCCCAAAAGATCACATTGGACTTTAAAAAAATTACGTCGCAGCCCTTGAATGACAATTACCCTGGAGACCCAGAAGGTCGTGTCGGGGCCCCACAGGTTCCAGCTGCTCAAAAAAATCATGTCAGGACTCAAAAGAATCATGTCGGGACACCAAAAATCGAGCCAGGAAAGCCAAAATTTGCGTCGGTCCACTAGAATTCGAGCAGGGTCTTCAACTAAATACGGCGGGCCTTGGAAAACCCGCTCAGAGGCCCGAAAACTGGCAATGGGAACCGCCAAAATCGCGTTGGGGCAACGGTTAAGTACAACCAGTCCCACAAACTGGAACCGGCCCCAAAAAATATCGCGCTCGCAACCCACAATTCCCATCGGTAGTCCTGTCGACGCTCCAAAAAATGGCGTCCAGGGTCTCATGTAAGCACAGTATCGGAAAATAGCCAGGAAAAAATAGCCAGGAAAAAATAGCCAGGAAAAAATAGCCAGGAAAATGGCTTCGGAACACCAAGCGTATTACCGGATGCCTTCACAACTTGCGTATGGCACCGAAAAACATGCCGGATCTTGAAAAATCAAGATGAGATACAAAATATGGCGCCAGTGGCCTGAAAAATCAGGCCGGGATTCGAACATATTTTTAAAAAGAAAAGTTCTGCAACATCGCAATGAGCACAGGAAACTGGCGTTGGGTCCTCAAAACCACGCTCCTGGGCGCAATAAGTCGCGCTTGGACCCAGAAGAATCGCACCGAAGCCACAAAATCGTACTGGAGCCCCACAAATGTTCGTCAGAAGCCCCAAATAAAGGCAACGGGACCCTAAGAGCACAACGGGGGCCTACAATACAACTGGCCCTCCAAAGCACACATAGTCTCCCAAAAAGCGACAGGGCCTTAACACATGCGTTCAGCATATTCGAAATATAATGAACGCATGTGTTTCGAAATACACTGAACACAGATAATTCGGTTCATCCCAGGCCGAGTTATCGCTAACAGGCGCTTGGTTCCGGTGGCCCAACGCTTGTTATCTAGGCTCAACGCGAATTTTGTGGATCTTTACAGATTTTTCAAAAAGTTCGGATCCCGGCCTGATTCTGCGAGACCCTGGCGCCATGTATCTGCATCCAATCAATACATTTTTTTCGAGATCTGGTATGTTTTTCTGTGTCGTACGCATTTTGTGAAGGCATCTAGTAATATGTTCGGTGCTCCAGAGCCATTTTCTAGATCCGGACATTTATTTTTTGGAATCCTTCCATATTTCGGAGAGCTCCGGCTTGCTATTTTCGAATACCGATCCGTTTTTTGTGGTATAGGTGTAATTTCAGCAGTGTGAGGTGACTTATCACGGGACACCAAAAGAAAACCTTAGAACTGGGTGGGGGAGTTAGGGTTGAAATACGAGTTTAACACAGTCATAGTGCATGTAGGGGTAAATAACATAGGTCATACTAGGAGCGAGGAGCTTCTGCGGGAGTACAGGGCCTTTCTGGCCACCCTGAAGGGTACCAACAGAGTCCTTGTAACAGGAATTTTGCCTAGGGCTAGAGCCTCCCCTGAGTGGAGCTCTAGGGCACTGGCAGCTAACGCCAGGGTAGGAAAACTCTGCCATGAGCTAGCTTTTACATTTGTAGGTGAGTGGAGCAGGTTTTATGCATCGTGGGACCTCTATCAGAGGGATGGCCTGCACTTTTCTGAGAAGGGGGTCCATGTGTTAGGCAAAGTATACGAGCATGTCCTTCAGGGAAACTAGGAAATGGGGTGGGGAGGGATGAAATTGCATTGCCAACTCAGGAATATTCCAATAGTGTCAGCCAAGGCAATAGAACCTCAAAGTCTGCAAATAGGGACAGCAGCAACTCAAAGGGACAGAGTTATAGTTCATCTAGTGATAAAAGAACTCCTCAATATGAAAAAGCCAAAGGTGGTTATGGAGCATTTGTTAAGTGTATGATGTTTAATGCTCAGAGTATCCGTTCCAAATTTGATGAGTTCAAGTGTTATGTTGCTGAGGAGGAACCAGATTTTGTTTGATTACGGAGGCATGGGTCAGTGAAGGGTATTTTGGAGATAACTTACAGGACTATGAGATCCAGGAATACAATATGTTTTCGTGCAATAGGGGTCCAGCAATGAAAGGGGGTGGTGTAATGCTCTATATGAATAGCTTATTCAGTTCTCAAAAAGTAGCAGGTGGGGATAAAAATGTGTCTGTGGAGTCCATTTGGCTTGATGTCACTGTGGAAAAAGGCAACAGAAATACTCTTAGGAGAGGAGCTTTCTACCGACCAGGAACCCTGCCACATTCTCAGCAACTGGAGCTTGCCAAGGTGATTTGTGAGGAAATCAGTAGAAACTTTAAGAGGAAGTGCCTTATTCTCGGTGACTTTAATCTAAAAGGTTATGAAAATGCTGGTGTTGGCTCCCCATCATGCAAAATGTTCAGGAAATGCCTTCAAGAGGACCTGTTCTTACACCAGTTTGTATCGGAACCTACCAGGCATGGTTCATTCTTGGACCTTGTATTCTCGGATTTAAGTGACTTGGTTCAAGACTTGACTGTAGGCGAAACTCTGGGAAAAAGTGACCATAACATAGTTAGATTCAAGGCACATGTAGGGGAAATTATCAAGGATAATTTGGTAAAGGTTCCAAATTTCAACAGAGCAGACTTTAACGGCATGAGAGCGGCTTTAAGTGCCATCAGATGGGAAGAAGAATTCTCCAATTTAAATGCCTGTGAAATGTGGGAAAAGTTCAAATCTTACTTAAAGGAAACTCAGATTAGACATGTCCCCCAAAAGCAAAGACGCAAAAGAAGGGTAGGAAAGCCAGCATGGCTTACACCAGACGTGATTAAAGCAATTAAGGCTAAGAAAACTGCATTTAGAGTTTTTAGAGAAGCCTCAAATATCATTAATCTAAAGGCGTATCGAAAAGCTAGAGACACTGTGAAGCAAAAAACCAGAGCAGCAAAGCGAGCAAAGGAACTGGATTTAGCTAGAAACTGTAATGGGGACAGTAAAAAGTTCTTTAGTTTCTACAAGCTGAGTAAAGTTTCTAGCACAATTGGTCCACTGGAAGTAAACGGGACTACATTGGGTGAGGATAGTGAGATGGTTGAGGAGCAGAGCAAGCAGTTCAAATCAGTGTTTACATTGGAAGATATGACCAATCTGCCGACCGTACACCATAGTTCAGTTACATGGGATCTGACAAATGATGTTGATTTCATTGGTAGTGATGTTGTTTACAATCATATCAGGGAAATAAAGCCAAATAAGGCAGCAGGACCTGATGATAATTATGCTAGGGTGTTGCGGGAAACTGAAAGGGAACTGGCATTTCCACTTAGTATAATATTTTGTAGATCAGTTTCACATAATGAAATTCCAACCGATTGGAAAAGGGCAAATGTAGTTCCTATTTTCAAGAAAGGAGAAAGAGGGAAAGTTGAAAACTATAGGCCAATAAGTCTCACATCCCTAGTCTGCAAGGTACTCGAATCAATTATCAAGGATAGAATAGTTAGTTATCTGGAAGGTAGCAGATTGAAAAGGACGATCGTGTCTCACAAACCTCTTGGACTTTTTGAACTTCGCCACAGAACAATTTGATCAGGGAAATCAGGTTGATGTAGCATATCTTGACTTTAGTAAGGCCTTTGACAAGGTACCCCATAAACGGTTAATGATACAGCTTCAGTCCCATGGTCTTGCAGGTAGCATCTTAAAATGGATAGAGTTGTGGCTTTCAGATAGACAGCAAAGAGTGATGCTAAATGGTACAAAGTCATCATGGCAAAATGTTCTTAGTGGAGTCCCCCAGGGGTCAGTACTAGGGCCATTACTGTTCATTATATTTGTAAATAACATTGAAAGTGGCCTAAGCAGTAAAGTTTTGAAATTAGCAGATGATTTGAAGGTCTTTAGGGAAATAACAGGTCAGGATGAGCATATCTCGCTGCAAAAAGACTTAGACGAACTTGTGAAGTGGTCCGAAGAATGGCAAATGAAATTTAACTTTGATAAGTGCAAAATCATGCATGTAGGTAAGCAGCATATGAAGGCTCCATACTTGATGGGTGGCCAAGTGCTATCAGTGACTCAACAGGAGAAGGATTTAGGTGTTATTCTAAACACAAAACTGGGGGCATCAGAACAGACCAAGGAAGTCAGGAAAAAGGCACTGAGAATGCTCGGGGCAATAAATAGGAATGTATCATACAGAAGTGAGGAAGTGATCAGGAAGCTTTACTGTGCATACGTCAGGCCACATTTGGAATACTGCATCCAAGCTTGGTCTCCTAGCTATGAAAAAGATTGTTGGTTTTTAGAGAGAGTACAAAAGAGGGCTACAAAAATGGTTAATGGCATAAGCAACCTGGCATATGAGGAAAGATTGAAGAAATTGAATATGTTTTCACTTAGATATAGAAGGCTGAGAGGAGATCTCATCGAGGTCTTTAAATTTGTCAATGGTCTGGAGAGGGGATACCTTGGGGAAATGTTTGAATTTAACAGAAATGATGCAATTAGAGGTTATAAATTCAAAATTAAAATTACCCACAGCAGAACAAGGTTAAGGCAAACTTTCTTCACCAACAGGGTAGTGGAACACTGGATCCAGCTGCCCGAAAACATCGTCAGTAGCAGCACATTGAACATCTTTAAAAACAGCATAGACAATCATTATAAGAATAGAGGGCTTGCTTTTCAGTATTACAGGGAGGGCTGATTGGCAGATTTGGTGGGCAACTGGTTCAGTGTACAGAGTGCAACCAAGAAGGGCCCTTGTGGCTCAGAGTTGCACTAATCTTTTATGTCTTTATGTCTTTACGACGAATCAGAAACGATAATGTTAGATTAGGCCCCTCCACAGGATAATTCAGTTCATCATTAATTATTGCATTTCCGAGGTCCCCTTTGAGAAAATAGCGGTCAAAATACAAATACTTTTCAATGGGCATGGGTGGACCCCTGCAAATCCGTTTGCCCCTCCCCCTTGACGCAAATACAGGTACTCCACTGGTCCCGCAATAATTTTCAAATACATACGCTCATGGGGCAAAGCCGACATTGAGGGGACAAATTATCGCTCACAAGCATACAAAACATCCCCCATGCCCAATAGAAAATGGGAGGAATGATGTATTTAAATGCATTTTCTGCCTATAAACTTCCTTTCTCGTATTACATCCTGCATGACTAAAGCTTCCCAGCTTCCATATCGTCTCAACATAATTTACAGAACGGTACAGCACAGCGAAAACCATGGGCGTGACGGCATGGAATTTGAGGTTTTGTATGATGCATGAATTGTCTTTGTTTCGTTGTTGAATTGCCATTGGTGCATTGCTGTTCATTACTTGGTCTTCCCGTAAATATTGTCGTCAAGAATTTGCCATTTTAGCTTGTGTGGCAGGTACCTTGCAGCCAGCACCAAATATTATAAAAATCCACAAATTTCTAAGATGTCGATCAGAAAACCAATGCAATCCAGGTTGTCACATTCGTGAAATTATCGTCCTAGGACTGAGATATGATCGCTTAACCCGCGCCGATTCTCCGGCCGGATTACTCCCTGTCTCAGGGTGGGGTGGGGGGAGAGTAACCCCCTCTGAAATCCAAACGAAGCGTCGCACGAAAACGAAAGCGGTGTCATCGGAAAGCGCTCGACGAGTAGGGCCCGGATCCAGCCCCCCAAACCGTTTCCCTCCAAAAGTGACGCCACTAGGGGGCTAGATTTTCGCGACTTGCATCATGTTTTTGGCCCTAGGGAGTTCATTTTGGGAATATTTGAAGAAAAAATTTGAACCAGAAAACGAGAGCGAAATCGACTAGGGCCATACATTGTGTGGGCCTCCTCCATTTTTTGTGGAAATTTCACTATTTTGAGTTTTCAAGTTTTCTTTAATTTTCCTTTTCAAATGGGTAGAACAGATCGAGGAACGTTGTTGGAAGTCAACTTGCTCCAGCAAACAAGTGCTTACTTGAGCCATAGTCTTCGATTCAAGCTCTAATAGGCAAATATGCATGATTAATATGTAGTCAAAAGCGGGAAAAATGAAAAATGCCTCTCATACGTTTTGTTGCATCCCTAAAGATAAAAAAACGTTGAAAGTTTCCTTAACATATCTTTATCCGTTAAAGCGTGACAACTGGTTGAACGTTTTTGATGGTGACCTCACTTGACCTTGACTAACTCCTTGACCCTGGATGACCTGATTTCAACGTTTTGAAACAGCATGACAAATTGATGTGGGAAAATGTATGCCAAAGTTGTGAGCGCTGCTGCGCGCAGTTCGTTCACTATCCACGAAAAACCTGATGAGGGCGGTTGAAGACCTCCCCCGAGACGGCGCGGGTTAAGCTTTGCTTGGGACATTAAGGTGGTGGTAATAAATAACAGTAGTGATGAATCCAACTATTTTCAGTTATACTTGGAGGACATACCAGTGGGTTGATCAATGGGAGATACCTGTAAGATATGTTCAGCACCAGCCCCGCCAACTCGCTGCAATCTGAAAGCCAGCGGCAAGATTCTTCTAGTCGAGAAAGCATTGCGACGTTGGTTTGTTTTGACACTTAGGTATGTATCCACATATTACTAATTGGTACCCTGTTATGGTCCAGTTTTCAGGGAAAATGATTATTGCTGTTGCGTTTTGAGTAAATGATGCACAATGTCAAGAACAGACAAGACATCAATATGAAGTCATGTTTCCCATTCCCGAACCATACCAAAAGCCCCCCAAAAATATAAGAGGTCCTAACACAATGGAGGCCCCATTTCGGGAAGCAGGAGGCCCCCTTTCGACCTTGACCCCTGGAATAATTTCGTGACGACGCCACTGGTGGTGGGTGACTGCATTTGGCCACATGCACGTTGAAGAGCTAGGGAGATAACACTCCTACATGGGGGACGCCGTTTTTTTTAAGATTCTGGTGCACGACATTACTTCACCAAATATAACCCGGGCTGTTCGATGTGTCTGGTAGCTGCAAAGCCATCTATTGTCATTCACATGCATTTCGTCAATATTCAAAGCCGTCTGGCCCACAGGCGTCTGTATTTCTTCTTCCTACCATCACCTTTCTTATATTAGAAACCTCAAGGGGTTTTTCGAGGTTACTATCAACTTTCACATCTTTCATTCTATTAACCCGCGCCGTCTCTGGGGGTGGGGTTGTTGACGCCCCCTAAGGTTTTGCACGGATAATAAAAGAACTGCGCACGGGAGCGCGCCGAAATCTGGTACACCTTTTCCCACATCTATGTCGCATATTGTGTCGAATTTTTTTTAAGCCAGGTCGTCTAGGGTTAACGAGTTAGTCAAGGTTAAGTGAGGTCACCTCCAAAAAAGCTCGACCAGTCGTCACGCATTAGCGGATAAATATATTTTAATCAAACTTTCAGTGTTTGCTTATCTTTAGGGATACAACAAAATGCACCAGAGGATTTTTTTCCGTTTTGGTTGCTTATTAGTTGTGTATGTTTGCCCATTAAACATAAAATAGAAGATTCTGGCTAAAGTAAGCATTTCTTATGGTAACAAGTTGACTTCGAACAACATTTTTCGGTCCACTCTACCCAATACAAAAGGAAAATTAAAGAAAACTTGACAACTCAATTTTTTTTAATCGTTGGCAAATAATTGTGCTGGTTAATTTCGCTTTCCTTTTCTAATTCCAAGTAATTTGTGTTTTCTTTCAAATCTCTCAAAATGAATCCCCCAGAGCCACAAAGATAATGTAAATCAGAGAATATGATTTTAGAATAAGAAAAGGAATAAGAAAATGGGGTCCTGTCGTTTCACGAGAAGAAGACCCCAGACGCCCCTCGTGACGTCACTTTATTAACACAACATTTTCGGGGGTGTCTGGCTCTACTCGTCGAGCGCTTTCCGATGACACCTATTTCGTTTTCGTGCGACGCTTAGTGTGAAGATTAGAGGGAGGGTCTCTATCGACCCCTCTCCCCCCGAGACGGGGTGTGAGGATCTGACAGGAGAGACGTTAATGATCATGTTTGCACACACCGTGCGACAGCACGGTGCACTGTTGTGCTGACACGTTGATGCCGCCTGGTGACCTGCCTGGTGACCGGACTGGTGACCGGCCTGGTGACCGGCATGGTGACCGGACTGGTGACCGGCCTGGTGACCTGCCTGGTGACCGGACTGGTGACCTGCCTGGTGACCGGACTGGTGACCGGCCTGGTGACCGGACAAGTGACCGGCCTGGTGCAGGACTGGTAACTGGCCTGATGCTGGGCTGGTGGCCGACCTGGTGCCGCCTGGTGACCGGACTGGTGACTTACCTGGCACCTGACTGTTCACCGGACTGGTGACCAGCGTTGGAAAAGTGGCCCTTTTTGGAACTTTTGCCATCCAAAGAATTATACACTCCGGAAAAAAATACACTCCTTGCATTGCTGGATGAAGACATGCTTAACTGGCAATACAGCTAAATGTTATTATACAATAGTGATAACTTGGATGGAGAGGAAGATTCAGTCATACTGGGTCCCCTACCACATAAACTTTCCAGTATAATTGTGAACAATGCACATTTGTTATTTCAGGTCATCTGCAGGCACGTTCCAAGAGGAAGCAGGAGTGGAGCCGAAAATGAGACGCCAGCCAGATTGGAAGAATATCAGCTTGCTAGCATGCACAAGTACAACAGATGTCAACAGATGGCAAAATATGGATCACTACAGTCTGAATATGATCTTAATGCCACTGAACATTCCATATTTCATAACATTCCATCTTCCATATCATTCCATAACATTCCATTGGTGCATGTGTGATTTCTGGTGAAGTGAAGGCGAATTAATAAACAGCCACCAATGCAATGTGTATGCTCTCCATTTGTGGAAAAACCTCAGAACAGAGTCCAGATGTGCCCAGAAGAATGCATGGATGAACACCAAGAGCTAGAGTGGCATCGATACAACTGGTAAGCCACAAAGTGTAGCACTTCCCCCAAACACCCAAAATACTGGTGGATATGAGCCATGTTTTGTCACAGCATAGCATGTGTGATTGGGCGCTGTATAACCACTGCAATTGATGCGCCCTAAACCCCTAATAACTAACTCACTGCCACAGCATAGGAATTTTCATGGGCATTATTACTTTTTCGCACACGTTTTACCTCCATGAATCATATAAAGGCATTAGGTTTTGCTAAGTTATGCTAGATTAGTTTGTTTTGTAAGTTAGCCATTTATCAAATTCCTTTGGGGATCATTCAGGATTATGAAAAGTATTTTTCATTAAAAAGAATAACCCAGGCTAGGATAGGCTATTTGGTTAGAATAATAGGCCATTTAGTTTTAATTTTTAAAGGAAAGAATTATATAGAACATTTTCATTAAAAAAGGCTTTCTTGCATCCAGTTAGGCTGCAGCTTTTTCTTCATTTTTAACATTACATTTCATGGCATATTTCCAAACCATTCAGGATTATGATCAGGATATTCCAAACCAAACCATTCGTTAAGTGTATGATGTTTAATGCTCAGAGTATCCGTTCCAAATTTGATGAGTTCAAGTGTTATGTTGCTGAGGAGGAACCGGATTTTGTTTGCATTACGGAGGCATGGGTCAGTGAAGGGTATTTTGGAGATAACTTACAGGACTATGAAATCCAGGGATACAATATGTTTTCGTGCAATAGGGGTCCAGCAATGAAAGGGGGTGGTGTAATGCTCTATATGAATAGCTTATTCAGTTCTCAAAAAGTAGCAGGTGGGGATAAAAATCTGTCTGTGGAGTCCATTTGGCTTGAAGTCACTGTGGGAAAAGGCAACAGCAATACTCTTAGGATAGGAGCTTTCTACCGATCAGGAACCCTGCCACATTCTCAGCAACTGGAGCTTGACAAGGTGATTTGTGAGGAAATCAGTGGAAACGTAAAGAGGAAGTGCCTTATTCTTGGTGGCTTTAATCTAAAGGGATATGAAAATGCTGGTGTTGGCTCCCCATCATGCAAAATGTTTAGGAAATGACTTGAAGAGGACCTGTTCTTACACCAGTTTGTATCGGAACCTACCAGGCATGGTTCATTCTTGGACCTTGCATTCTCGGATTTAAGTGACTTGGTTCAAGACTTGACTGTAGGCGAAACTCTGGGAAAAAGTGACCATAGCATAGTTAGATTCAAAGCACATGTAGGGGAAATTACCACGGATAATTTGGTAAAGGTTCCAAATTTCAACAGAGCAGACTTTGACGGCATGAGAGCGGCTTTAAGTGCCATCAGATGGGAAGAAGAATTCTCCAATTTAAATGCCTGTGAAATGTGGGAAAAGTTCAAATCTTACTTGAAGGAAACTCGGATTAGACATGTCCCCCAAAAGCAAAGACGCAAAAGAAGGGTAGGAAAGCCAGCATGGCTTACACCAGACGTGATAAAAGCAATTAGGGCTAAGAAAACTGCATTTAGAGTTTTTAAAGAAGCCTCAAATGTCGTTAATCTAAAGGCGTATCGAAAAGCTAGAGACACTGTGAAGCAAAAAACCAGAGCAGCAAAGCGAGCAAAAGAACTGGATTTAGCTAGAAACTGTAATGGGGACAGTAAAAAGTTCTTTAGTTTCTACAAGCTGAGTAAAGTTTCTAGCACAATTTGTCCACTGGAAGTAAACGGCACTACATTGGGTGAGGATAGTGAGATGGTTGAGGAGCTGAGCAAGCAGTTCAAATCAGTGTTTACATTGGAAGATATGACCAATCTGCCGACCATACACCATAGTTCAGTGACATGGGATCTGACAAATGATGTTGATTTCATTGATAGTGATGTTGTTTACAATCATATCAGGAAAATAAAGCCAAATAAGGCAGCAGGACCTGATGAAATTTATGCTAGGGTGTTGCGGAAACTGAAAAGGAACTGGCATTTCCACTTAGTATAATATTTTGAAGATCAGTTTCGCATAATGAAATTCCAACCGATTGGAAACGGGCAAATGTAGTTCCTATTTTCAAGAAAGGAGAAAGAGGGAAAGTTGAAAACTATAGGCCAATAAGTCTCACATCCCTAGTCTGCAAGGTACTCGAATCAATTATCAAAGATAGAATAGTTAGTTATCTGGAAATCAGGGAAATCAGGTTGATGTAGCATATCTTGACTTTAGTAAGGCCTTTGACAAGGTACCCCATAAACGGTTAATGATACAGCTTCAGTCCCATGGTATTGCAGGTAGCATCTTAAAATGGATAGAGTTGTGGCTTTCGGATAGACAGCAAAGAGTGATGCTAAATGGTACAAAGTCATCATGGCAAAATGTTCTTAGTGGAGTCCCCCAGGGGTCAGTATTAGGGCCATTACTGTTCATTATATTTGTAAATAACATTGAAAGTGGCCTAAGCAGTAAAGTTTTGAAATTTGAGGATGATTTGAAGGTCTTTAGGGCAATAACAGGTCAGGATGAGCATATCTCGCTGCAAAAAGACTTAGACGAACTTGTGAAGTGGTCCGAAGAATGGCAAATGAAATTTAACTTTGATAAGTGCAAAATCATGCATGTAGGTAAGCAGCATATGAAGGCTACATACTTGATGGGTGGCCAAGTGCTATCAGTGACTCAACAGGAGAAGGATTTAGGTGTTATTCTAAACAAAAAACTGGGGGCATCAGAACAGACCAAGGAAGCCAGGAAGAAGGCACTGAGAATGCTCGGGGCAATAAATAGGAATGTATCATACAGAAGTGAGGAAATCATCAGGAAGCTTTACTGTGCATATGTCCGGCCACATTTCGAATACTGCATCCAAGCTTGGTCTCCTAGCTATGAAAAAGATTGTTGGCTTTTGGAGAGAGTACAAAAGAGGGCTACAAAAATGGTTAATGGCATAAGCAACCTGGCATATGAGGAAAGATTGAAGAAATTGAATATGTTTTCACTTAGATATAGAAGGCTGAGAGGAGATCTCATCGAGGTCTTTAAATTTGTCAATGGTCTGGAGAGGGGATACCTTGGGGAAACGTTTGAATTTAACAGAAATGATGCAATTAGAGGTCATAAATTCAAAATTAAAGTTAACCACAGCAGAACAAGGTTAAGGCAAACTTTCTTCACCGACAGGGTAGTGGAACACTGGAACCAGCTGCCAGAAAACATCGTCAGTAGCAGCACATTGAACATCTTTAAAAACAGCATAGACAATTATTATAAGAATATAGGGCTTGCTTTTCAGTATTACAGGGAGGGCTGATTGACAGATTTGGTGGGCAACTGGTTCAGTGTACAGAGTGCAACCAAGAAGGGCCCTTGTGGCTCATAGTTGCACTAATCTTTTATGTCTTTAAACCAAACCATAGGAACTATTTTTGGTGTCATTTTGCTACCCATCTGCACTTTCCAAAAACGTGTGTGGTCATATCATGTAAGTACCTACATTATGAACACATTCATAATCATTGCATAAAAAATAAATTTCAAGAAATCAAGTCACCTTAAACTCTAAATTTGTCCATTCAGAATGTCAGAGACCATAAAAGTTAAAAGTATAATGGTATTCAATGGAGAATGGGGTCAGGATGCATGTAACAATTCCCGAACGTATCAGGAATGCACAAATAATGCTTGAATGCATGCATATCTATAATATCTGCAAAATCAATGTGCACTTAGGAGGCCCAGCCTCCATTTTCAAAGAAAAACGTTCACGCTTCAAAGTGTGATAAGTGAAAACAGGATTTTCCAGACAAAGGCAAAGCAATCAGTTTTGTTCATCACTACGCTTGTTGGCAAAACATCGCAGCAATTAATATTACCATGTTCTGCTCCTTGTATTATCGGAAGATATCCCGTCACACAACACAAGCTTACAGCTTTGGTTTATCCAAATCAATAGCTCGAATAACCGTGGAGATATTTTATATAGGTAAGTAGGTAGGTACCTACAGAGGTAAAAAAAATGGCCGCAAATTCTACCAACGAAATTTTCCACCATAACTTTTCCACCACTCCAAAGAGTGTCTCGTGAAGTCCTTTGTTTTAGCATCTTTATATTTGCGAATTCATGAAACATGAGCCGCTACATGGCGCCATAAACTCAGCACCAACTTTGTTGTTGGTCTCAACAACCAACGAGTTAAAACCAAGTGCAGTAATAGACTAACCAGTCGGCAGCGGAGCAAACAGGCGGTAATAATAAGAATTATTATTATCGTGCCATTTAGCGACGCTTTCAGCTGCTATGGTTATTTCGCGTCGGCAGCTATAACGCCGTGTCCGCGAGTGGAGAAGTCTATTGGTCGACAGAGCGGTTAGAACCCTTGTTATGTGAGACAGACGATTTAACCAACTGAGCTTTCCTTTCCCCGCAACCAGGCCGTTTTAACTGATTGGCTTCATCGGCACGCTGGGCGGTAAGGATAGATCAGTTGGTAAACGCGTCTGTCTCACACGACAGAGGTCATGGGTTCGAGCCGCGCTGTCGGCCAATGAGCTTCTCCCCTCGCAGCGTGGGCGCGGCTTTACAAAGCCGACGCGAAATAACTATAGCAGCTGGGAACGTCGTTGAATAGCAGGTAATTGTCAATTATTATTATTCGGCTTGGCTCCGTCGGATCGATACACGGCTTGATAGGCAACTGGGCACAGAGAAGAACTGCTCGCGTACATTTAACTGGAACGTTCTTCAAATATTCGCAGATGCTCTGTTTAAATTGGACCAAAAGAACATCGATGACATTTTTGACTGCTATTCGCAAGAACTAACTAGCACAAACTTCCAAACCCCGACGCAAGCTTGGTCACTTCCTTCTACGCACGCACGCACACGTCTGGGAACACTTATTGGAAGACAGCGGATCTGCGGCACACTTTGGAATTGTGGCGTCTGATCACAGTGCCCTGTAGCTCTGTCCTGATGTCAACTGACTGCCTGATGAAGTTATTAAATTTGCATTGTACTGCCTGAATTAAGGCCTCAGCATGATGAACATCCGGCCCGTTCCAGCGTATCGTAAGCTCGTACTCAGCGTTTCGGTGGTCCAGCTGCCGATGAGCGCCAAATCTGTCTCCCACCACACTCCCCATGCTCTCAACGACAGATTCGGGCGGGCTTAACAGCCCGCCTTATGACCAGGTGAGCCTTATGAAGCCTTATGACCATGTGAGCGTACTGCTTCAGCACGTGGCTCTTGGCCGACTCAATTTGCAGGGCTCGCAGAAGCTGCTGGTTGTTCAAGCCGGATGGCTGGCTGGACAGACACATGTAGGCTGCCTTAAGAACCTCCCTCTCCACGGCTGCATTCGGCGGTATAAAACGCTGACTGACCAGCTTTGCGATGCTGTCGTGGACGATCTCAAGGCATTAGACATGCCTCACCTCTTGAAGAGCCTTCAAATCAATGACGACCTTTATGTCAGTCACATAATACTGCAGCTTGCCGTTCATGGCACCTTTGCTGCTGGCCCTGGCGTCCAGTCCGCGGCCGCGCTCTGTCGCCTTGTCATGAAGAGTGGTGGTGAATCGGAGCACCGCTGGAAGCTGGGAAACGAAGTCATCCAGGTCAGAACAAATAGGGGAGTTACTGTGCAACCAAAAGATGATCCCGTGCTGATCACGAACCCTTCGGATCGTGTTTCGCCTGCTTTAGACATTCCGACCTAAACACAAATTAACATAATCTCACACGTAGACTTGCCATTAAAAATGGGGCAAAACAATATAGCCATAATATGTGCGATGATAATATACAAAGCTAAAAAGATAGAACATCCACAAGGAGCAGCATCAATTGATAGGTACATATTTAGTAAACAAAGCCTTGAAGCAAAGCAAGAGAACTGCGACCCAAAGAGAGATGACGGATAAACGAAGCACAAAAGCCATTCCAACGTGCAACGTGTAACACACGTATCAGTTGCAGCAGAATAAAATCATAAAAGGAACGACTGGGGATGATGCAACGGGAAGGAATGCGGAATTGTACTGTTACGAAAATATATGGTGCTTCCTTTTTCCGTCACCTGAATTCGCAAAACAGTATATATATATATATATATATATTTATGAGTGTGTGCGTGTGTGTGTGTGTGTGTGTGTGTGTGTGTGTGTGCGTGTGTGTGTACGTGTATGTATGTATGTATGTATGTGTGTTTGTGTATATATATGCATATTATATGCATGTGTATGTACGCAGACTTTATATGGGAAAGCGAAGCAAGAACAAAATATAATAATAAACTGACCTGGTCGTAAGCGGTGGCAGGAAGTAATGACAGCATGGCCCACCGCTCCACCATTAGCTCTATGTCCTCGTTCTCCAAAGCTTCCTGCATCTCAACGAGCTTGCACACCATGTTGTCAAACATGCGCTGTCGTTCCCAAGGCAGGACCTGAAGATTTTGGAGCGACTTGCTACCCTCGGCGAGCACGTCATACAGGTCACAGAGGGCTGCCAGCTGAGTGGTGAACTTCGGATCTTAAAAAAAATCAGTGAGAAATGTCGGTATCGGATGAGTAGTGAGGACAGTTATAGCCTTAAGCGTCGCTAACATGGCGTGGCCAGGGTGCAATTTGGGGAATTACATGCTTCCATAGCAAAGCTGTACTTCGCAATAAAAAGGAATATGACGTACATTGCTGTATTTAACTTTAGTTATCCTCCTGTGCCACTATAACTTTTTTTTAATGATAAGCTAAACCACAGCCCTTATACCTGCGCAATATATCCATTAGCACGTGTTCTGGTGGTGGTCAATGCGGCACCACAACCGAGCAAAGTTTTTTTTTCTCGGGAATAACTCCGGAACGCTACGGCGCAGACTCACCACGTTGGGCTATACTCCTCGCAATTGGACGGCGGATCCTTTGGAATACAATTTATAGAAACTAGAAGCCGACCATTTTGCGTTGCAAAATTTTCAAAGCCGCCATTTTGACCCGGGAAAAATTTAAGAAAACCTTAATTTTCACTTGAAAAAGATATAAAGAGGTTAATTGAACGAAAACATCCAAAATGCCATCTCGTCCACCCACCATCTAGCCCGTCACATTAAAACCCATCATCACCACTTGAATGTAAATTAACTGAGGTGATGATTCACAGAGTATAAATTCGCCTTTCCAGCAGTACATCAACTACACCATGATGTTGATGTGTTGAAAATCGATCCGCGGTATAAAGTTCTCAATTAGATTTGAACTGACTTCACCCAAAATTGCCAAATCTATACTAACCTAACCTAGTCTAAGCTAACCTAACCTAAACTAACCCATCCAAACCTAACCATACCTAACCAAACTTAACAAAACCTAACCAAACCAAACCTAACCAAACCAAACCTAACCAAACCTAACATAACCTAACATAACCAAACCTAACCAAACCTAACCAAGCCTAACCAAGCCTAACCAAACCCAAGAAACCCTAATGAAACCCAAGAAAACCTGACAGATCAAAGCCTAACCAAACCTCACCAAACCTCACCAAACCTAACCAAACCTAACAAAACCTAACCGAACCAAACTTAACCAAACCTAACAAAACCTAACCAAACCTAACAAAACCTAACCAAACCAAACCTAACCAAGCCTAACCAAACCCAAGAAAACCCAAGAAAACCTAATAACAACAAAACCTAACAAAACAAAACCTAACCAAACCTAACCAAACCTGACGAAACATAACCAATCCTAATCTAACCTAACGAAACCTAATCAAACTGAACCAATCCTAAACGAAACATAACAAAACTGAACGAAACCCAAACGGAACCAAGCCTCAACGAAATCTAACGTGACCAAACCTAACCTAACCTAACCTAACCTTAGCAAACCTGGCGAATCCTAGCGAAACCTAACTTATCCTAACCAGACTTAACCAAACCTATCCAAGCCTAACCAAGCTTGGTGCAATATGACCTGACCTGACGTAACCCAAGAAGACCTCATTTGATCCTTCCATTCCCTTTCAATTGACCTACCCTGCTCTTTTATCTTACACTCCAAACCATGCTAGTATGCAAATATGAACGATACCAGAGTGTGGGTCATGATTAAAATACTTCGGCCATGTTGATAGACGAACTGATACCTAAAATGTGTACTACAAATGATGTGTGCAAGGTGGCTCTACATGTATTGGAAGAATGGGCATCCCATAAATATATCAGACCGATGTGTGACTCTATTTCCCTTAATATTTGGATTTCATTACTTTTATAATCGTTCTTAACCTTACCTACCCTAGCCTAGCATGGCCTTGCCAAAGCAGACCTAATTTGATATGCCCGAATCCTGCCCTACCTAAACTGCATTTCCATCACGCAATAGCAGAGGTGTACTGCACTGCATGCACCATATGCTACAAGTTATTATTTCCATTGGGAACATTTTAAAACTCTACATTATTTCAGAAAAGCACTTGTGCACTTACACCCAACTTGACGGTTGTATGCCTATTGAGGTTGCACGCTTTTGCTACCTTGTTTTCGGTTATGTTGCTGCGCTGGTTAAATGATTATTGAACTACAAGTTGCTCCCTTCACCCGATGGCATTATGCTGTATGCTGTGAGGGAGATGAAGGCGCTTCAGTGACCGAAACACTCCCGATTAATTCACCTCGCCAGTGGTAATTCGCCAAGCAATGCTATTTCTGATTTTCTTCCCTGACCCCATCCCTGTACGTGTCCTCAGATTCTTCCCGTTACACCTATTAATGCTCTTTCCTGTCCCGTCTGTATTCCCCTTTCCAAGCCCACTCCACAGTCTACTTCACCGGTCCGGTTCCCTGATTTCGGCTCCGGTTCTCTTCCTCGGCCACATTCCCCGGTACCCTTCCACGGTCCCGTTCCATGGTATTGTTTCCCGGTCTCGTTCCTGGGTCTCGATCCCGTTCCTGGGTACCATTACTGGGTCCCGTTCCCAGGTCCCGTTCCCAGGTTCCATTCCTAGGTCCCATTCCCAGGTCCAGTTCCCAGGTCCGGTTCACATGTACCGTTCCCAGGTCCCGTTCCCAGGTTCCATTCCCAGGTCCCGTTCCCCGGTCCCGTTCCCCGGCCCCATTCCCCGGTCCCGTTTTCCGGTAACGTTTTCCGGTTCCATATTCCTGTCCCATTTGCCGATCCCGTTTCCCGGTCCCATTTCCCCTGTCCAGTTCCACGGTCCCGTTCCACGGTCCCGTTCCACGGTCACGTTCCACGGTCCCGTTCCACGGTCCCGTTCCCAGGTCCCGTTCCCAGGTCCCGTTCCCCGGTCCCGTTTTCCGGTCCCGTTTCCCGGTCCCGTTTTTCTGTCCCATCTCCGTTCCGTTTCCGGTCCCATTTCGGTCGATCCACGGTCCCGTTCCCAGGTCCCTTTCCCCGTCACGTACCCCGGTTCAGATCCTGGTCTCGTCCCCAGGCTCGTTCACCAGTCCCGTTCCCGGCCTCGTTCTCAGGTCACCCCCCCGGCCTCATTCAAAAGTCCCGTTCCTAAGACCAGTTCCCGCTCCGTTCCCGGTCCCGTTCCCCGGTCCCGTTCCCCGGTCCCGTTTCCCGGTCCCGTTTCCCGGTCCCGTTTCCCGGTCCCGTTTCCCGGTCCCGTTTCCCGGTCCCGTTTCCCGGTCCCGTTTCCCGGTCCCGTTTCCCGGTCCCGTTTCCCGGTCCCGTTTCCCGGTCCCGTTTCCCGGTCCCGTTTCCCGGTCCCGTTTCCCGGTCCCGTTTCCCGGTCCCGTTTCCGGGTCCCGTTTCCCGGTCCCGTTTCCCGGTCCGTTTCCCGGTCCGTTTCCCGGTCCCGTTTCCCGGTCCGTTTCCCGGTCCCGTTTCCCGGTCCCGTTTCCCGGTCCGTTTCCCGGTCCCGTTTCCCGGTCCCGTTTCCCGGTCCCCCGGTCCCGTTTCCCGGTCCCGTTTCCCGGTCCCGTTTCCCGGTCCCGTTTCCCGGTCCCGTTTCCCGGTCCCGTTTCCCGGTCCCGTTTCCCGGTCCCGTTTCCCGGTCCCGTTTCCCGGTCCCGTTTCCCGGTCCCGTTTCCCGGTCCCGTTTCCCGGTCCCGTTTCCCGGTCCCGTTTCCCGCCCGGTCCCGTTTCCCGGTCCCGTTTCCCGGTCCCGTTTCCCCCGTTTCCCGGTCCCGTTTCCCGGTCCCGTTTCCCGGTCCCGTTTCCCGGTCCCGTTTCCCGGTCCCGTTTCCCGGTCCCGTTTCCCGGTCCCGTTCCCGGTCCGTTTCCCGGTCCGTTTCTCGGTCCCGTTCCTTCCCGTTCCTCGGTCCCGTTCCCTGGTCCCGTCCGTCCCGTTTCCGTTCCCGGTCCCGTTCCGTTGCCGTTCTCTTGTCCCGTTTCCCGGTCACGTTTCCCGGTCCCGTTTCTCGGTCCCGTTCTTGTCTCCCGTTCCTCGGTCCCGTTCCCTGGTCCCAGTACCGGTCCCGATCCCTTTCTCCGTTTCCGTTCCCCGGTCCCGTTCCCGTTGCCGTTCTCTTGTCCCGTTCCCGTTCCACGGCCCCGGTCCCCTGTCCTGTTTCCCGGTTCCGTTCCCCGGGTCCTCTTCCCGCATCATGGTCCAACCCCCAGTCCCTTGCCCTTCCCCGATCACCATTCACTGTGTCATCCCCAGTAACTATCCCCTTCACATACCCCGTGCACCAGTTCCCTATCCTGGTTCCTTATGCCGGTCCCCGTTGCCGGTTCTCTTCACCGGTTCACCTCCTGCTCCAAGTTACTTGACCCACGTGTCTAAATGCCGCCACATTTGTATCCAAAGCATTCAGAGGGGTCGCGCAGAATGTGAAAGTCCAGTGGAATGCGACGGATTCGAAAATGGCACAAGATATTAAAACTCGAGCATCTTACCACGAGGCTAATTCCAGCAGGCGCGCGGCGACGTTCCAGTCCATGTACATTAGCTCGATAAACATCTCCGCCGGGCCCTGTGTTCAATTATCGGTGTAGAAAGGTCAACTTTTATGGGTCTCCAAGATTACCGATTACGATCAAACTACTTGTCGCAGAGGAAATCTGAAGATACCATGAGTGTCAGAGTAGCCTGCGCTATCCGTACATGATGATCTTGGCCCATAATTGTCTGTAATCGGCACGGCAATGAAGTGGGAACAGAGGCGTTTTTACCGATCACAACATGCACCTACCCGTGTCACACTGTCTCAACATCGTTACACGACAGGTGCCGATGGTGAACGCAAAATTTGTAGTCAGTACACAGAGACGGCTAATAGAAGCAACAGCGTTGCTCCCATTTCCACCGTTTTCAAGCATCAGACACAATGGTGAAAAACGATGAAAATTGCCGCTTGTTATTTACACAGTTCCACCAACTGCACGTGCCACGTGCAACACATTTGTGTGCACTGCTGAGCTTTGCGATCGTGTTGGCTACATCGGGGTGTTTGTTTCATGACAATCCGACCAGTGGTTGTCGAGTTACGCCGTGGACAATGGAGCCGTCCGGCGTACCGATATCGATGAAAATTCGATGCTAAAATATTCGAAAAATAAATTCGATACTATTTCCCATATTATTCCAATGAGACCCGGTCGAATTGGCGTCAACCGCCTCTCCGGTCACTCAATCGCCCCTCGCGTGCCCCATGCCGGTCCAATCGTAGGGAAACCATCATCACTGGGTAGGCAAAACTATGGGGCTTCACGTGGTGTAATTATCGGCCCAAAGGATGCCAGTTGAACGCCGACACGTATCAAAAACATGCGACTGACATTTTCTGTCGACACAATTCGATCCACGTGTTAAAGCAATGGAGCTGTGTCCACATTTAAACCTCGTGCCACGTGGTTCCCACTGGCGCCACGGTGGCGAAACTGGTAGAATACACTGCCTCCATCTGTTATCTACTAACGACAGAAATCGCCACAGTCGTATCTGTCACCGTTTGGCCTGTACCCGTTGTCGAATGAATGTCTATCCTGCTCCAAATTCACTGCCTGAACCTATGGGGGACATTATCACGTGCCACGTGGCCCACGTGCGATCCACGTGTCTGCGATTGCAGCACCACCTGTAGAGCTGGCTCGCCATTTGCCACTGCAATGTTTGCATCATTGCCCCATTTGGTTTTGCCGCAGCAGCCGCTTGAATTTTTCACGGCTTGAGCCTATGGGCGACATTTGCATGTGTCACGTGGCGCACGTGGGCCCCACGAGTGTGATATTTTATCTCTACGTAGAGGTCCTGCCAGCCATTTGTTCTTCGAATTTTTGCACCATTACTTCATTTGGTTTCCCCGCTGGCGCCATTTGAAATACTCGCCCAGCCTGAGCCTATGGCGCACATTTGCACGTGCCACGTGCCACCCACGGCATGCACGTGTGCCATTACAAGGTGAAAAGTTAGCTTGCCATCGAACCCAGACGTGTGCTAATTTTCACCCGTCTATCTCCGACAGTTGCGCCACACGAGCAATTTCCGAGCCTGACGTCGTCGTCGTCGTCGTCGACGGAACGTCTTTTACAATATAGATAGATACCACGTAAAATCCCAAGCTTTGGGCGCCGGAGGCTGTCTCTTTCTCTCTGCATTTTTGGGATCGGGCCCCCTTAGGACAATCTTGGCTGGGCCACTGCTTGTATATCAACAAGATGCTACTCGAAATAGAGCGTTACATATTTACGCAAGCACTAAGTTCTGCACTGTAGGGTACTGTGCAGTCGAGTGCAGTTGGCTATATCGAGGTATTTGTATCATGACGATACGCCCTGTGGTTGCCGAGTTATGCCGTGGACAATGGAGCCGTCCGGCGTACCGATATGGATGAAAATTCGACGCTAAAAATGACAATTTCCCAAGTTATTCCCATGAGAGCCGGTCGGATTAGCGTCAACCACCCCTCCGGTCACTCAATCGCCCCTCGCGTGCCCCATGTCGGTCCGATCGTAGGGAAACCATCATCACTGGATAGGCAACACTGTGGGGTTTCACGTGGTGTCATTATCGGCCCAAAGGACGCCAGTTGAACGCCGACACGTGTCAAAAACATGCGACGGACATCTTCTGTCGGCACAATTCGATCCACGTGTTAATGCAATGGAGGTTTGTCCACATTTAAAGCCCATTCCACGTGGTTCTAACTGGCGCCACGGTGACGAAACTGGTAAAATACACTACCTCCATCTGTTGTCTACTAACGACTGAAATCGCCAGTCGTACCTGTCACCGTTTGGCCTGTACCCGTTGTCGAATGAATGTCTGTCGTGCTCCAAATTCACGGCCTGAGCCTATGGGGGACATTGTCACGTGCCACGTGGCCCACGTGCGATCCACGTGTCTGCGATTGCAGCACCACGTTTAGAGCCGGCTCGCCATTTGCATTGCAATGCTCACATCCTTGCCCTATTTGGTTTTCCCCAGCATCCGTTTTAATTTGTCACGGCCTGAGCCTATGGGCGATATTTGCACGTGGGCCCCGCGAGTGCAATTTTGTGGCACTAAGTACAGGTCCCGCCGACCAATTGTTTTTCCAATTATTGCACCATTGTCTCATTTGGTTTACCCGCTGACGCCATTTGAAATACTCGCCCAGCCTGAGCCTGTGGCGCACATTTGCACGTCCCACGTGGCACCCACAGCACGCACGTGTGTCATTCCAAGGTGAAAAGTTAGCTTGCCACCGAACCCAGACGTGTGCCAGTTTTCATCCTCTATCTCCAACAGTTGCGCCACACGAGCAAGTTCTGAGCCTGACGTCGTCGTCGTCGTCGACGGAACGTCTTTTATAATATAGATGGTATTCAGGGTCATTGAGCCAGATTGGGTCAGTCAGGCGGTAATTTTCAAAAAGAAATAATTTTAGTGAAGACTTCAGTCACGTGCTAAGAATGTATTCAAACCAACCCTTGATTTGTGGAAGCGGAAGCATTGCGGAAGAGGATACTCAACTTCGCTGAAAACTACGTTGACATTATGGTTTTACTTGCCTCAAGACAATCTTAGGTTACTTGTCCCAAGCGCAGTTTTTCCGCAATAACTTCCCCCATCCACCCAAACATGCTGCGATTTGCCGTGCTTAACCGGACGCGTGTTTAAAGGACAAACAGAAACTGCAGATTAACAATATGTTAATCACCAGTCATTTGCCACATGATAATTTAGCCAAATATATTGTCTGGATATTGTCAATGTCCATGTGTCTAGATTCGTGCAACACCTCCCCGGAATATTCATATTCTGAACTAACCTCGCAGCAGTCGGAGATCTCGCTGTTCACCGTCATCCGCCACTCCTGTTCTGATCCGCTGCTGCAGGACATCCACCATCGTATCCGCATGGCGGAGGAACACTTGCAAAGTTTTTTAGGCATATTACGCGAACCGCGTGCCAGACCAGAGCTTGGGTCGCAGTACCGTCTCGCCACGCTCTTCTCCGGCGCTCAGCAAGATTTCCAAGCCCTTACCGATGGTGTAACGCTTGGTGATTCTGGTCATGGACATGATGGTCTGGCCTACCCATTCGTACCTGTCGGAACGCCGCGCGTCTTCGTCCGCCAAGTTTAGCAAATGAGCGCCGTCCCAGAGCACTACCACTGATGGAGCTGCCTGGAAGCGGATATCGCTGGCACTCATTTTATGTAGCGACTTTTCTGGCACTTTGTTGTGATGGTATTGGCCATCCATGCACACTGCTGCCAGCTTGTCAGGATGGGTTACACCCACGTTCGCCAAGGACCGACACAGTTCTTCTGCTAGTCCATTGCCACTGTGATCTTGAATCATTGGTGCAGCGATAACAAACGACTGTATCATGCTGTCCGCCGGCGCTTCGGTGACCACAGCCACCACGGCGGTGATGTCGACAGTCCGCTTCGCCACAGTAACATTGTCTGCGCACATCGAGATGCAGGGCTGGCGTGCGACAAACTTCTGCAGCATGCTGCTCATGGTAGAGGAGAACTGCAAGCGCATGGTCAGTACAAACATGCTGGAGTGGTTGAGGCTGCCCACTTGCGTGCCGTTTTGGTGCTGCAGAACGACGAAGTCCTCAAAAGATGCCCGCGACAGAGAGCGCTTCAGCATGTAATACCCTGTTCGAATAACGTGGCGCGCAGCATCCTTGTTTGTCGCAAACCGGCCTTTCGCCAGTTGTTCTGCTGTTGGCTTGGCGGTCACAGCCTTCTGGTGATGTAGGCCACAGAAGTGGTTCTTGACCGAGACTCTTAGTAGTCGGAACTGCTTTGGCAGCACTTTCCCCTCCTTGAAGGTGTCCCCCAAACCGAAGTCATATTTGAAGACCCCTCTCCTGTTTGTATCGGCCGCAGAGCAGGATACAGGTACGAAGATAGAGCAGTATAGCAGGCCAACTTCTGGAGAAGCGGTAAGATGGTGGCCGGTTGCCACTTCCAGAGCGGAGACGCTTCTGCCAGATCACAGCAGCGTCCTCGCGGCTTCAGAACCTCTAGTCTCTTCATTTTGTCCCTTCTTGTTGCCATTCAAACTTATGCTTAGAAGAATCTGAATGACCTGGTCGAATTTTGACCCGATCCGTTTCACGCGCAAGTCGATATCCTTCACCTTTGATAACAGTGCGTTGGTATCACTTGTGGCACCAGGTTCAGGACGGACGTCTTGTGCTGAGTCGCCCGCGATGGGATCAACAGCTACATCAGCTTCCGAACGACCAGCACCGCCAGAGGTAGACGAGGACGGGGCACGATCCATATTTTCCCTACAGGGTCCGGTTTTCCCCCAGCCTGCAGAGGCTCCGCATCGGTCTGAAAGAGGTGACAACGGTAAAATTAATGCAAATTCGTATTTTGAACCAAAACCAGAACGGTTTTCGCACTGGTGTTTTCTGGTATTTTCAAAAACCGGAGCGGAAAAGCGAATAACAGAATTTGGCTTGGCTACAAACTGTAATGGAGATAGCAAAAAGTTCTTTAGTTTTTACGAGCTGAGTAAATTTTCTAGCACAGTGGGTCCACTGGAGGTGAAGGGCACTATATTAAGTGAGGATGTTGAGATGGATGAGGAGCTGGGAAAGCAATTTAAGTCATCGTTTACAGTGGAAGATATAACCAATCTGCCAACCGTAGATTATGGGTCAATAACAGGGGATAGGATAAATGATGTTGACTTGATTGATAGTGATGTTGTTCTCAATCATATTAGGAAAATAAGGCCAAAAAAGGCAGGAGGACCTAATGAAACATATGCTAGGCTACTGCGTGAAGCAAAAAATGAACTGACAATTCCACTTAGTATAATATTTTGTAGATCAGGTTCACAAAGGGAAATTCCGGAAGACTGGAAGAGGGTAAATGTAGTTGACATTTTCAAGAAAGGCGAAAGAGGGAAGTTAAAAACTATAGACCTGTAAGCCTCACATCCCTAATCTGCAAGGTAATTGAATCAATTATCAAGGATATAATAGTTAGTTTTCTGGGGTGTCATAATGAATAGAGCATGTCCTTGGTCAGAGATCTTAGCTGTGATTGGTTGTGGAGATCTATCGAGATCTGAACGAGCTGAAGATTTTTTTAGCGCTTTCTGGAGAGAAACCTAGTAAGTGGGCGTGATGGAAGTGACTTAGGTTCCAGTAAGTATATATACTTACTTTGGGGGGGGCGAGGCATCCACAACTGTATATTTCAGCGTCAGGCCTGAGGTGGTGTGTGATATAAATGGCCTCAAAATAGATACCGACTAAATATGCGCACCAAGTGGGCACAGTCTGTAAGTCCAAGAAGCCTAAACTGGAATATAAAAGTTATAAGGCTATTGCTACCGTTGAGATTTGGAATAGGCCCCCTCCCTGATCATTTAAAAAAGAAATATATGAACCCCTGGAGAGGTAGTGTCTATGACATGATCAGGTTTCTATGGCGATGGCCTCTGGCAACAGGCTCAACTAGGGACATTGCTTCATTGAGTCCAGACCATGAATCAGGATTATGGATGTGACCTACATAAATGCGGAAAGAAGGCTTCCTGTTAAGTGTACTGTCCATATATTTGTACTGAGCTACCAAGTTTTGTAGTATTTTGCAGAATTTATTATACTGAATCCAACAAATGTCCAATGAGTTCCTCACTTATTGTGAAATGTTGTGAATCATATAATTTATATGTTTAGAAATATACTATGTAGCGAAATTTACGGGCATTTCCTTTGCCTTCCACTATATTTGACCCTACAGTAATTTCGGCCTAGAACAAACAAACAAAAAAATATTTGGACTTAGATAATCGGTCTTGCTCGATCTTGATGACCTATTTAGTGGAAAAAAACCCAGCGTTTCATAACAGCAGGGTTAGACAGCCATCTGAGCAGCCAGTAGGGTAGCAGTTAGAGCCACTAAATCTGGACACCCTTCTGAAGGTTACGATGGAGGTCATTGGCAGCAATCGACGGTTGTCTGAACGTATACTTTGTAGGGAAGGTCCTTGCTCCCTTGAGCTTTTTCAGACATTTCCCCACTTTGTCTGAGGTAAACTTCTATAGGCACGTGATAGACTATGGACCTCAGCGTTACGATAACCCCGGTATAATTATTTCACCAGCTCGCAGCTTCCCATTTCATAGCTCTAATCTCACATCTCTGAGCTCTGAGCCATCTCACACATCTCTGCATCCAAGTCTTCATATAAACTCAGCCTGACACCATCTCAATCTCTTGTTAATAACGTTCACACACAATCTCCAACTTCCAAACAGATCGATCTTCAAGTATACTAACTCCCATCTCACAAGCTTACATCTCGCCAGTCATACAGCGTTTACAAACAGTTAGTACCAGGCATACCTGCAGTAGTCGGCCCGGGGCGGCTGACCACAGCCAGCCGCCCTGCGGCGTCCACACAGAGTGAGCGACAGAGACAGGGTCAGGTGAGGTCCAAAAAAAAAGAGCGATCCGTCTCGCTCGGCGGCTATATAGCTTCTCAGGGCAACCGCCCTTGGCCACACGCCAGGAGACACGTCTCACTGCGGGGGTCTGGCCACAGCCCTGGCTCAGACACGGCCGGAAGGCCGGTTCAGGTCACAGTAGCCGGGCGTTGGCCCGTAAATGCTGACTCGGTTCCGACGAGGGCCGGTGACCGCGTCGCCGGCGCCGGACGGACATGTACGGGCGTGACATGTGCCGGGCATGGTAGGTCGGCTGATTTACGGGGTCACAGCACCCACAGTTAGATATTATACGATTAGAACAGGATATGCCTAGCAACTCTGTTACAACTTCAGCTCATGAAGGGTGTGTTGGAATGTATTCCCTCATGGCATCATTGTCGGAGGGCCTCAGCTGACGTGGAACCTAGCATTTTCATGCGGTATGTATGATGGAAGTTGGCTTGAATGCGGCCGCAGCCTGCCGATGTTCAGTGATGCGCCCGCAGTCGCTGGAAGAGCTAGATGTGGGAAGGAGAGAAATGTATCTCACGTGCTGGCCATATGTTCCGACTTGTGCTAGCGTTTTGGAGAACCGCCGGAGACACATGGGAATTCCCAAATTATCGACAGGGTACCGATCTAAACCAGGCATCTAAAGTAGCGATACCGACAATACCCAGGACAATGATTCAGCACCATTGTGTTGCCACTGTTATAGTGGGTTGCCATTGGTGTAATGGGTTGCCACTGGTGCATTGTGCTGTCACTGGTGCAGTGCTGCCACTGGTGCAGTAAGCTGCCTGCTGCCATAACTCTCTCAGGGCGACTATATTCCCGAATCTTCAGACCAAACGTTTCGACGACAGGTTCCAGAGTGCAGTACGTAGTCTGCCATTTGTCTGCGTGGTGTAAGATGTCGTTCGGTGAATAGTCCTGGCTGCATATACCGGGTGGTGGTTTATGACTAAGCGATGTTGGCATTGGTGATAGTGACTGTGGATAGCGTTGCATTGCTTCCACTCAAACTCGCCCCATCTACAGAGCAGTTGGGCTTCGACCGGGAGCTTTAGGCGTCTGTGGCTCGTGATGTCTGTGGAAGCTTCGTCTTGACCGTGGATATTTGGTTCGAAAGAACTGCTGCTAACTGCACTCCATTGACCAGACTTCTAAACGGCAACGACCGAAGTGTCGACATAAACACCAAAGTGACTGTCGGCTCGGAGCGGCGCGACAGTCCACCCACGTGGATAACACTGCAGCCAGTGACCGAGCGTCGGCGACTTCCGCAAGCCACCGATCGACGGCCGCGCCATGTAGCGCGCCACATCCTGCGACAGCCACGACGGACTGTTAGCCCGCCATCGATGCATGGGCGCTGGCTCAGCAGTTCAGTGTGCCGTGCCAGCTACTGCGAGGCGGTGCGACAGCGGCTGGCAAGTTAGAACATTGACAACAGTTAATTGGACAAGTTGGATTAAAAGTGATGTGGCTGAAGATGGTATACTCACCAGAAAAGAACACAAACGTTTCAGGCTCAACGTCTTCATCGGGGCGACAAGTAAGATCTTAAGCAAATATATGAAGCAGAGGGTTTTAAATTGTCAAGCAGACATGTGACATAAGATATACCACCCACTACAGGTTGATGACAAATGTCTCCCAGCGAGACCTCAATAAAGTGGAGACTTGGCGTAGAGAAGCGTAGAAGGCGTAACTAAATCCACTAAATATGTCACCAAATGTCACAAAATGCGTCACTAAATCCAAATGTTTTCAAACGATAGCTCCGTAGCATGGATGTTGAAACACTCCTGTGTTTGAAGTTCCTCACGGGAAAAACAACTGTGACCTGCTTGACATCAAATCGAACCACGGCTGCCAGGATAGTAATTTGGACAAAGGCTTCAAACAAAGAGTGTCTGAAACACACACTAGAGGAAGCAGCGGCAGCCCTGAAAGCGCTGTGAAGGCGATGCGTGCAAGCTCTACATGGAGTGAAGCCAGACATGCATATTTTAATTACGACTTCAGATAAAGGTGGAGGTGTAGTTGTAGGAATCACTGATGACTACAACAAAAAGATGAAAGCAAGTTGCAGCATCTGAGACAAAGGTCTTAGCAAATAGCAAGTTGCAGCATCTGAGACAAAGGTCTATGAGGCCAACCGTATATGGGGACTGTGAAGAAAGAATCAAATAGGCTAAATAAGAAGGCCATGCGGACCCTGAAGAAGCTGCAGCAGGGCAAACAGTTACCACATCTGTTGGACGAAAACCCCAAGACGCCCAGCATGAAGGGTTCTCGCAAAACGCCCGAGTTCCCAATGCGTCCCATCACCTCTGGGATAAGGAGCGCTCCGTACGGACTCGCCAACGCTCATGCAAAATATCTTTCTAGCGCACTAGAATTAATCAGTGATTGCCATGCGAAGCAAACATTGGAGAGTTTCTGAATGGGATTATAGATAAGAAAGAAGGGGGTATGAAGTTGTATCCAGTATGAAGAGAAACCAGCATGAAGCTGGATAGACTGGATGTGAAGTCAATGCTCAGTATTGTTCCAATGGAGGTAGTCACGAGGATGCTGTATGTGGTTAACCCGCACCGTCTCGGGGGGGGGGGTCTTCAACCGCCCTCCCCCTCAGGTTTTCCGCGGATAGCGAAAGAACGGCGCATGGTGGCGCGCTGAAATTTGGCATACCTTTTCTCACATCAATTTGGTATGTTGTGTTAAATGTATGAAGTCAGATAATCTAGGGTCAACAAATTAGTATCGGTCAAATGAGGTCACCTCTAAACAGGCTTAACCAGTCGTCACGCTTTAACGAATACAGATATTTTAATAACACTTTCAGCGCTTGTTTATCTTTATGGATGTAACAAAACGCATTAGAGGAGTTATTCAGTTTTTTCCGTTTTTTATTACTTATTAGTTTTGCATATTTTCCTATCAGAGTACAAATAGAAGATTCTGGCTCAAGTAAGCATTTTTGGTTAGTGCAAGTTAACTTCGAGCAACGTCTTTGTCCGGTTCGCTCTATCTATTAGGAAACGAAAACTTGAAAATCCAAATTTTTTAGAAAACATTTTGTTTCCGAAAAGAAAAGTTTGCGGCCCATTAACACACTGTATGGCTTTATAAACGCTATGTTCGCTAGACAAACATCATACGTCCTGCCTAGGTTGTAAACAGGGAGTTCCCTCCCATGTTGTCTCCAGTGGATTTTCATTGGTATGCTTTTCTGCACTATTTCCGAATCAGTTCCTGAACAACGGCATAGAGGAGCTTATTCTCGCAGGGAAACTGTGTTTTCCATCCATTACCCAGTAACATCCTAGGGGGAGGTCGCCCGTTGAGCGGTTTTCTCTTGATCACTGGAAACCGGCACACGGAACCGCTCCGACGTATGGCATGACTCGTCGCACATCCTTGTGGTTCCTCCAGTATATTGGTCGAGTGATGTCAAGCTGCAGTAATCACAATCAAGTCCATAATGTCAACACCATAACGTGATCCGGTCTATAATGCCAGGATTATAACGTGATCAGGTCGATAATGTCAACACCATAACGTGATCAGCTATGCAATGCCAGCACTATAGCACGTGATCATGTCTATAATGTGAACACTATAACACGATCAGGTCCATAATGTCAGCGACAGCGTATAATAGCCTCCACAGTTCATAACCTCCACAGGTCACAACCTCCACAAATTCAACACATCGCAGCGGTCGTAACCTCCACAGATCATAACCTCCACAGGTCACAACCGCCACAAGTCCGCAGCAGTCATAACCTCCACAGGTCGTAACCTCCACAAGTCCGCAGCAGTCATAACCTCCACAGGTCGTAATCCCCACAGGTTGCAACCTCAACAAGTACGAAGCGGTCATAACCTCCACAACTCAGCAGCGGTCATAACCTCCACAGGTTACAACCTCCACAGATTCAAGAACTGTTCTAATTTTCTAGAAGCATCACTTCAGATAGCTATCGCTAGGTAGCAGCACGGTCTACGTATTACACTAATGAGATTGAATGCTGAATCATAGGTAACAATATGTCTCGCCAGATGGCAGGATGATACAATTGAGTACGTGCTCTTTGCGTGCAGCTTTCCTATTGTTCGAGAGCTCGGTAGCCCGCGCATCGACGCGTGGGAAAGTAATGCATTGCGCAGTGGCGGATGATCGTATAACATTCACACGATTTTGCCTGCAATGCGTCGACGCGTGGAAAAATAATGCGACCCCCCGATGAGGCATCACCTTTCCGTGGTGGGGGGATTGCGTGCCTTAAGGATCCGGCGGCCAGACCACCAGGTGGCCGGGGAGAGGTCAGACTAAGAGTGCCTCACTCGTCCTTCCATCCATGTGTTCCCAGTCCAATCCCAATATCATCCCCACATCCATGTCCTTCATCTGGCCCTGCAACACCAACTGTCCCTACTATGAGCAGGCAGGACAACTTCCCCGGTCCTGCCCACCAGCTCCGTTTTTATCGGGGTAGCCGCGCCCCCTCGGCCCGTCCCCAGGGGTTGACGGAGTCCTGGAGGTTGAGGTCCCCCGTCGCACGGTGCTAGTTGTGACGGGGGACCAACACACCTCTTTGGTCCTGATATCCCGGAGGGGCGGGCGGTCCCGTGGGGCCTCACGCGGGCCAAGTGGCTGGTCGCCTCGGGCTGGGGGCCTGGGTTCCCAGTGCCTGCCAGCCCGGCCGGCCGGGGTCAAGGGGTGGGCGGCGCTGGATCCGGGTCGGGGTGGTGAGCTTCTCTCTCCCGACCGGGTGATGGTGTCGCCTGCCCCGTATCGCTCCGCGGACGTCTGGCGTCCTCCCGCTTACGTGATACAGGCGTCCCCCCAGTAGGGCCCCCAGAGGGGTGGGGCGTCGCGTGGAGCTGAACAAACATAACCTCACATGGCTACATCTAACACAAACCCATTTCCTGGTTCCTCTCACGAGGACCAGACCGCGTGCCTCCGTGACGTAAGCCAGGGCCCAGTCGCGAACTCAGCACGTATGCCACACCCGGACAACGTACCCAAAAGATATAGACACTTTGAACGCCCGAGTCCTACCTCTACACCACGAATATCCACTCCGCGCATCTTGCTGTTCAAATCGACAGACCCAGGGAAAACACTGTCATCTCTCTCCCCCTTCCAACGCAAGCGAGGATGTGACCGCCTTGGAACTGTGACGCGATGTGACAAACTACGGGATGAAGGAATTGAGGTGGAATTTCGATACGAAGAGGACGCAAGGAGAGCCTTGGACATAGATAAATTCATCTATAGTGCACGTACCCCAGATGGGCCTAGAGATATCGCAATCCCAATAAAAGTCCAGCCCCACAAAACCAAGAACTTCTGCAAAGGAGTTATAAATTGCTACAATCTGAGGGATGTCACGGAAGCAGAGATCGTTGACGGATTGGCAGAGTACGGTGTGCTGGAGGCGCAGAGAATGAAGATGCGAAGGGGAGGGGAACTTCATCCAACCAACAACATCATTCTTACTTTTAACTCCACAGACTTACCATCCACAGTGTCGGTAGGATATGTCCGAGTTAAGGTTAGAGTTTATGTCCCCAACCCCATGAGGTGTTTCAGATGCCAACGATATGGTCACACGACACAACATTGCCGCGGACGCCCTGCGTGCGGACGATGTGGATCGGCGGATCACCCCATCGACAGATGCGAATCGGACAGCCTATGGTGTGTGAACTGTGGGAGAGGACAGGTACCTCACATAACATCTGACCGGTCATGCCCGGCCTATCTGAAGGAGAAGGAGATTTTGTCTTTGAAATGCACCAGAAATTTGTCTTTTAGGCAAGCCCGTGAGGCATACGAGGATAGTCACCCGAAGATATCTTATGCACAGAAAACACGCAGTACTCCGACCAACAATGGACATCAGCAACCTACTAGCGCCGCGCAGCTGCTCTCTCAGCTTAGCGCCCTGTTGCGCTCTTTTGGTATCTCCTGCGTACTCCCTTCCACTGTGGACGAAATAGCCGCGGCACCAACACAAAGGCCTGACCAGACCATAGAGAAGCCGCAGTCGGCGCCTCTCCGGGCCTCCGCAGTCCCCTCGGAAGCGGCGGCGGTGGCACACGAGGAGGGCGGGAAGTGGACGGTAGTCCAACGATCCAGAAAACCCACCAAGGTCCTAAACTCCTCGTCCACCATATCCACTACTCCCACCCCCACAACCCATTCCACCCAAGCATCCCCACAGACCATGCCTCCTCCACCTCCCCCCTCCTCCAACCCCTCCCCTCCAACGCTCACCAGTGCACTGTCACGACGCATCCCCGTAACGCCTCCGTCTGCGGACCGAACACCGACCTCCAGTGCCCGCCAATGTCCCACAGCCTTGGAACGCCCAAGCCGCAATGCATCCCCGAGCGCACGAGCGACAGCAACTTCACAGGTAACCACTTCAACCTCACCATCACCTGGAAACTCCGCACGTCCCCTCCTCCGACCACCTGAGACATCACCCACCGTTCCACCCACTCCACCACATGTGGGTGATACCCGTACATGTACGTCTCCTGTCAGAAGCAGAAAACGAGCTCCACCCTGGTAATCTTCTCCGACCGATGGAGGATCCCCCAGGGCGAGGTCAAGGGCCCAATCTGGACCATCCATGCAGTAGTGACCACGCAGTTAGTCACTCTTATCATCTTAACACGTCTTAGCTGAGTCCCACAACGATTTTAGAATGGAACTGCCGAGGCCTAAAAACCTCTATTTGTGACCTTGTGACCATTTTAAATAGACACAACCCGGCAGCCATTTGCCTCCAAGAAACAAAGCTAGCACCAGACGACAACGTGAGGCTGAAATACTATACTGTGTTCCGCCACGACGAACCATCTGGAAACGTTTCCCACGGGGGCGTTCTACTCGCCGTCCATCATAGCGTGCCAGCGCGAGAGCTCACTCTCCGAACCACTCTGCAGGCAGTCGCAGCGGAGGCGACTTTCAACCACAGGCGTATAAGTCTGTGCTCCCTGTATTTGCCCCCTGGCGTCGCTTTCCCCACTGTTGATTTCAAGCGGTTGCTCACTGAACTCCCCCCGCCAATACTTCTCCTTGGTGATTTCAACGCCCATCACCTTGCGTGGGGATGCATAGACACCAACACACGCGGCCGGATCCTCGAAGACTTAATCCTACAGGGATCACTCTGCCTGCTAAACTCGGGTGCACACACCCATCTTACTATGCCCTCAGGCCAGACGTCAGCATTAGATCTAAGCTTGACAAGCGCTCAACTGACTCAGGAATTTGAATGGTCAGTCGACGATGACTGCCACGGAAGCGACCACTTTCCGGTATGGCTAACCCTTCGAAGAGGCGCAGTTTTAGGAACGCGACCACCGCGTTGGAATCTTAAAAAAGCGGACTGGACTCGATTCGAATCAGATGTACATACTGTCCTTACTCGTGACACTGACAATCTTTGCACCCACATCGATGATTTTACTGCACGACTACTCCATTGTGCCCATGCATGTATCCCACGCACTACTGGTACCCCACGCCGCACCCCGGTCCCCTGGTGGACCGACGGGTGCGCTACGGCTATCCGCGCGCGCAAGAGAGCCCTGAAGCTTTTTAAGAAGCACAGCACTACCGCAAACATGTTAGCATTCAAACAAGCCCGAGCTCTCGCCAGGCGCACAATAAGGACAGCAAAGAGAATCTCCTGGAAAGAGTATGTAGGCGGAATGAATCGTTTTACCCCCATTTCACAGGTGTGGGCTAGAGTAAGACGTATATCCGGGCAGCTCTCTTCCAGTCCACTACCGGTGTTGCAAATCGAAGGCCGAACAATCGCTCATCCACTCGACGTGGCCAACGAGATAGCCAATGCCCTAGCGGAGCGGAGTGAAGATAGCGAAGCCAACCATATATTTATACAACATAAACGTAGATGCGAGGTAAATCCTGTCGATTTTTCCACCGCAATACAACACACTTATAATCAGCCATTCACCTTGGTGGAGCTGAAACACTTTATTAGTACGCTCAAATGTGTATCTGAGGGACCGGACGCCATACACAACGACATGCTGAAACATCTTCCTCCAAGTGCTTTGGATGCACTCCTAGCATCCTTTAACGACATATGGGAAAGAGGAAGCTTTCCGTGCACTTGGCGCGAGGCCACAGTTATTCCAATCTTGAAGCCTGGGAAAAGTGGTCTGGAAGCACTCCACTACAGACCCATTGCGCTGACATCTTCACTCTGTAAATTGATGTAAAAAATGGTAAATACGCGTTTAACATGGTTTTTAGAGCAACAGGACTTCTTCTCAAGCGCCCAGTGTGGTTTCCCTAAAAACCGATCCACAGTGGACCATGTTTTAGCCTTGGACACAGCTGTCCGTGCCGGTTTTAAGTATCACAAGCACGTAGGTGCCGTGTTTTTCGATGTGGAGGCCGCTTATGACACCGCTTGGCGTCACGGCATTTTGATGAAGTTATGGGACTGTGGCGTCAGAGGACCCATGGGAATCTTCCTCAAAAACTTTTTGGCTGATCGGTGCTTCCGCGTCCGACTCGGGAATCATTTATCAGAAAGATGCGTGCCCACGAACGGAGTTCCACAAGGAAGTGTGCTCAGTGTGTCCCTGTTTGGAGTACTTATCAACGATATAGGAAAGAGACTACCAGAAAATATCAGACGCTCACTTTTCGTGGATGACCTCGCAATTTGGCTCTCCGCTTCTCGTACACCATCTCTGAACCGGCAGCTACAGCTGGCCATACATCATCTTGAAGACTGGAGCTACCGAAATGGTCTTCGATTTTCCGCAGGAAAAACAGTGGCTGTACATTTTTGCCGTCGACGGTCATGCTACTCTGAAATAGCGCTCCAACTATACGGAAAACCAATCCCACTGCGATCTACTGCGAAGTTCCTCGGCGTTTCTTTCGATAGACGCTTGACATACGGTGACCACCTTAAGTCTCTGCGCCAGCGCTGTTTTAAAGCTCTTAACATCATGAAATGTGTGGCACGAACATCATACGGAGCAGACCGTGCAACACTTTTACAGATGTACCGACAGCTCATCCGCTCTAAGCTCGACTATTGTTGCTTTGTATATGATGGTGCAAGCACCGCCAGAAAGCGCATACTTGATACGGTCCACAATACAGCCTTACGCATTGCAACCGGTGCATTTAGAACTTCGCCAATAGCAAGTCTCCACGTGGAAGCCCACGAGCCGCATCTGGCACTCAGACGTGATCAGCTTGGCCTTCGCTATGCATGCAAATTGAGGCAATATCCTCCACACCCAACATATGACGCGGTGTTTTCTCGTCGGCTATTGGCACTGTTCCACGGAGGACTGAAGGCAAACCCAGAACCCTTCTGCGTGAGAATGCGTAAACACATTCGTGCAAGTGGTATCCGTATGCGTGGAATCCTGATTTCTGACCGATCACAGATCCCGCCTTGGGAATTAGTGTTACCAGAAGTAGACCTGGCCCTATGCACGTCCAAGAAGGGTGACGTCACCACAGAACTGCTCCGGCTAAATGCACTGGAGCGTATAACCACGTACGACGGACGTACCCTGATATATACAGACGGCTCCAAAGGAAAACAGGGTGTCGGATGCGCGTTTGTCACCGGATCCGTCACGAGGTCCTTCACACTTCCATCAAACGCATCTGTTTATACATCGGAACTAGTTGCGATCCTGAAGGCGCTATGCTTCATTGAAGTCAGTGAACACTACTCGTGTGTTGTCCTATCCGACTCTTTGAGCAGCCTATCGGCACTGCAAAGTTTCAACCCACAGGAAGCTCTTCTGCAGGACATCTTACACCGGCTCACCCTGCTGAAACGAGAGGGAAGATCCGTTTCTTTCTGCTGGATCCCGAGCCACGTTGGCATTTGGGGAAACGAACTCGCTGACGCAGCGGCGAAACGAGCGGCACAGAAACCATGCACTCGCACCTTCCCTCTACCTTCACGAGATTTTTACCCACTGATCTCTGAGTACATGCTTGAGAAATGGAAAAGTAGCTGGGACGCCCTGACCACCAACAAACTCCGAGAAATCAAACCAAAAATAGGTTACTGGCCCTCGTCTTCCAGGAAAGTTCGAGCGGAGGAGGTAGCGCTGGCAAGACTCCGAATCGGACACACCTATGCCACACATCGCCACCTCCTCATAAAAGAAAACAAGCTAAAATGCCCAAGATGCAGTTCTCCACTAACGGTACATCACATTCTTACATGTCAGCACTACGCACAGGAGAGAGCCCAGTACATTGGAACCAGCAGGACGTTCCCAAATCTCCTTCGAGACGACTCGAACTGCTTAGGAAACGTGTGTCACTACTTCAAGAAAATGGGATTTTATATAATATACCCAGGTCAGTAAAAAACATCCGGCCAATCGCAGTACTAAGACCTGACTCCAGCTAAGTAGTTCTCTGCTCTGTTATGGGCGCTAAATGACCAACCATGGTCGACGCGCCCTAAAACCACAATCACACACACACACACACACACGGAAAATAATGCGACACGCAGTGGCGGATGATGGCAAGACATTTGCATGCTATCCGACCGCAATATGCCATGCAATGACCAGGCCATGAAATGCAATGATGCCTTTTCATGGCCTGGTCAGGCGTAGGAACGTCCATAAAAGTGAGTGGGCCAGTGTGAAGAGCAAGGACACATCAAGGAATTTCGCAAAGTACCATGGTTGAGCACTTTTGGGTTGATAACCCGATAATTTCAAGTGTAAACACACAACTTTTACCACTAAGATGGGAACCGCTAAAGGGATGGTTCAGGCCCCAGGACGCGCTTATAGCTAACAACAAGATGCGATACTGAAAAGGACTACCATCGCAGTATAAGTGCATCCAAATTCACAATTATCGCTGGACTTTGAAATGTTTTCACGACTAATGGATGCATTTGTAATACTAGGTTTACCTTCTTGATGCGAGTGAAACCATTAGTATATTATTGTTCAAACAAAGTTTCTTCAATTTCCGCTATTTGCGCATGTGTGGGGTGAGTGCAAGCTCATTACAGCGTTACTAATGGCTACGTGGTTTGCCCTAGTTTCCAAGATATAGTACCGAATGTCCGTGAGACGTCATCCGTTGTTCACCGATATTGATGGGGAGAAAGAATAGAACGCCAGTGCAAATTATCCCGTAAACGAACATTTTGAAATGGCCAAAAGATGGCAAAAAGGGGGTCATTATGAGTTCACCGATCTATGCTTTTGCACAATTCAGATTGTTTTTCATTGAGTTGAGTTTTTCCCCTTCGACATTCTTCACACATTCCTATTTTCATGGCAAGTTACTTAAATGTGAAGGTGAGAAATGGTTTGATATTATTAAGATTTCCAGATATAGCCATAATTAGTACTTATTGGCCCACAGACGTTTCAAAGGCAGTGTTCACCTTACAAGTTTGCACTGGCTGCTAGTAAGAACGAAGCCTACTTGCTGGCCGATGAAGAAATAATTATCATGATTATTGTTGGAGAGGATGAGAAAAGGAAGGACGGGTGATCGCTGGTTGAAGATGCTTTGATCCGGTTTGTGGGAGGCCATGATTGGCAAGCTGACAGAATGGGGAAAGGAAAATCCCTATAAATAATAACACATGGTATTGTGTTCTTCCTCAAGGCCTCATCAGCCACGTCAAACATTTGTGTAGTGCACATCGTGCACTTTATAATATTTGTCATTTCAAAGAAAATGCTACAACTGCATCACGTGACACCCGGCTGAAACGGAATGAAAGCGCATATGTTAATGACCAACAAAGCAGTGCAAAATAGCTGATAGGTGACAACACACGACACCTCATAAAGTCATAACGTGTTCAGACTTAAGGCCGCAAGGGCCCATCCTGAATTCACTTCGATGACTAGCTCTCTCCTTCCCACGTTTTCTAGTGGCTAAGAAATCCGGATAACCCCTTAGCTTTGACGCACCTCATTTCTGATTAAATAACAACGCTTCCAGATTGGGTACCGAACTGAGACTCCAGTTAGGTGTTCTTTTTAACCTTTCCGATTTCCTTTGTCTTCGGATGTGTTTTAAGGCACCAGCAATTTTTTTTTTGCTTTGGGCTCGGCACGTGTTTGCGATACCGGCTTTTTAAACAAAAGTAAAGTTTTGTTACTTTTTTTTGTGCACCGACGATAATTTGTAAGCATCGGTGCGTTTTCGCAGACCCCGCAGTGTTCATTTAGTGCACTGTCTTTTCGTTCCTTTCCTGGGATCATGTCGATTTTTTAGGGACCTAGCCTGTTTTTGAGGCCCCATGCTGTATCAAACCCCGTTGTGCTTTGAGGGACCGTTGTGTCTTGATTTTTAGCTCCGGTGTGTATACTTAGAGCAGCAGAATGTCTGAAGGCAATGCCGCTTTTTCCAGACTCGGAAAACTTTGAAGCGCTCGGTGCATTTTCGTCCTCCAGTTATGCTCTTTGAGTCCCGCTGTGTTTTTTCCTCATATTTGTGGGACTTCAGCACGATATTAGGGGCCCGGTATAATTTCTTTGGATCCGGTCTCGACGTTTCTGGCCCAGTCGCGTGGTTCCGGGAGAATCCGACGTCAGTTTTCTGGGCTTGACAGTTTTTGGTGACTTATTCTGAATTACGTAAAGTCACAGCCAGGGTCTTAATTTTCAGGCCCTCGGCGACATTTCTGTATTTTTATGTCCCGCCGGGATTTGTCGAGCTCAGGAATGTTTTTCGGTGCCGTATGCGATTTGTTAAGGCATCTCGTAGTATGTTTGGACTAAGGGGTTATTTTTCTGTTCGGAACATTTATTTTTCGGAACCTCCCTTTATTTTTTAGGGTTCTGGCTTGATTCTTGTCGGGTTGCGTTGCGACTTTGGGACCACGCTGTGCTTATTTGGGGACACCGACGCCAATTTTTGTGAGCCCCAGGAAATTATTGATCCCTCGACCAGAACTTACGCGACTACCGACGGGAAATTTGGGTCCCATGCGCGACACTTGGGGGTGGAGGTGTTGGCGCCAGTTCACAGGTCGCGTTGTGCTAATCTGACCCCAGACCCAGACTAATTTTAGCGTTCCACAGCGAAAATGTTACAGCCCGAAGCAAGTTTTTTGGCATCCGCTGTATTTATTTAAAACCCCTAATTATGGGGGCCCGGACGCGAATGTATCTTGCCCTAGAACCTTTTTTGTGGACCCCGGCGCGATTCTTTGGTCCTTCGGAGCCCGACTTGCTAGGAGGGAGGGAGATTTTCCCCTTTAGCATGCCACTGCGGCTGCTCAACGAGTTTTTTTTCCAGCGGATGGCACCATTCAGAGTAGAAAGGCCCTAAGGATAATTTTATTTCGTGACCTCTTCTGAATTGTCCGGTGCTCGGGTGAACTCGATAGACCCCCTTTGTGATTTATTGGGGTCGACTTCTATTTTTGTAAGCCTCCTGCGCGATATTTGTGAGCCCCGGTGCGATTCTTCGGGCTCCTGGTGCATCTTTTTCCGTGCTCCAATGCACTTCCTTCCGTGGCCCGACACCTGTTTCGGGTCTTTGACGCAATTTGTGTGGCATTCCCGTAATTGAAGTTGATGTAGTAAGGTGTAGACTTCATTAGTGTAACTATGCTACCATAATACATTATGGAAATAAGTATTTTATGGGCTACACCCAAGGTTAGTCATACTTAGTAGCGTGCCGTCTATTGGCTTCGAGGTGATATAATGCGGAGATGTGTTGAGGTTCGCATGATGCTTCATAGTTCGTTCATGGTACCTCTGGGTGACCGTGTTCAAATTAAGTCGGCTCATTTACGTCCGATGGCACCGCTAGATCGTCACTCTGACCTTAGATGAACCCTTTATAACCTACCACTTCTTCGACTTCAGATGCCCGCTCTTCTACTTTAGACAGTCCCTAGTCACGATGCTCCCCCGAATAACAAGATTGAATCACTGGATGAAATAGTGCCCAGTATGAAATTAACTTTTTAAGAATTGCGTTCTATTTTAGCCAGGTGCGGACCCAGAAATTGTCACACGGCGGCCATGTCCGAAGGACACCACTTCGAAAATGCAGAAAGAGAGAGAGAGAGAGAGATAGATAGATAGATAGAGAGATAGAGAGAAAGAGAGATACAGAGATGCAGAGATGCAGAGATGCTTAGATAAAAATATGGATGCAGATATACAGATATGCAGAGATAAAGATATGCAGAGATCAAGGGATACAGAGATCAAGGGATACATAGATCAAGAGATACAGGGATCAAGAGGTACAGAGATCAAGAGATACAAAGATCAAGAGATGAAAAGAGTGAGGGAGAGGGGAGAGAGGGAGAGGAATATATTGATATAGATATCAATGTATGTATGCATATATATATATATATATATATATATATATATATATATATATATATATATATATATAGGTTAAGTATATGCCGCCCCTTCAGTTGTTCTGGTTCCTTGTGTTCCCCGACGTTAAATTCACAATAGCTTTGCAGGATTCGCAAGCGTTTGTTTCAGCGCTGGATGCCCAGCAGCCGTCCCAGAAATTCGTGTTTCGCGACGTCACCCCTCGCCGAAGAGCGGATAGCTAGTGATCATAGTGACTTCTAGTGATCAAGCAACCTCATGACACAAACACAAATGCACATACACACAAATATACATATACACATACATACACAAGCATACACACACACACACACATTCACACTCACGCTACATATTACTAGGTGCTGAGCTCGGCTGTGGCTCAGTCACCTATTGGTTCGTTAACAGCAGAGCTGGGGCACGGCTGTCATCTAGTCTGTTGCGACGGCACAAAATATGGCAGCTTATCCCCTGGTTCTCTAGATCTACCAGGAGACATAATTAAGTCAGAACGTCCCTCCTCGATCCTCCGCAATATTCATGACCACCTAGTGTTTTTTTTTATCAGTAATACCTTCACAAATGACACATCTCTATGTTTGTTGATTGTGGAAGAGAATACCAGAGGTAATTGTGAGCTGATATGGAGTATTCTCATTTACTTTGTACTGATTCAGTGCTCCGTTGGAAAAGATCGCCATTAGTTAGCCGTTTCTATATCAGTTCTGCTTTAGACGCAGGCTGGCCGTTCAGATCGCGGCTAGCTCGCCTCTTCGGGGAAAGCCGAGCCGGGCTGCGACGTCTAGCGCCCGGCCACGCAGGCTGGGAATCGGACGACTGCAGTGGCGGACACGGTTGTTGAACTATTAATAATTTTGTGAACATGTATAGTATCTTCAGATCTGTATGCTGTTGCGCTGTTGGCGCATCATCTTTTCCCTGTCAGTCATGTGAAGGTATCCTTGGAGATCAAGCTGAAGAAGCAACTGGCAACGTGCACATGTCACTGGATACGGCGAGGGTGAGGCACTATATCGTGCGGTCGTCGGGGGGTGAGGGGAGGGGTAGTTGTTGCGTGGTCTTCCCACGCAGGCTTGGGACTGGGCTGCTGGGAACTGACACCAGCGGACGGTCTGGCGTATTCAATGGCCGACTTGGTTGACTGGTTTAAGGTCGATATACATATGCATAGTGCTGGCCTGGCGACTCGGCGCAGAGAACGTTTGCCGCTTCAGTCGCGCCGAGTTCGTTGGCAGCTGTCGCGGCCTACACGTGAACAGTGTATGCGCGCTGCAGACGCGACTGCCGGCATTGGTGGCCGTGGTAGCGGCGACGCGCGAGCATCGCGGGCGAGCGACGCTCATCGGAACACTGCCCGACTCTGTGGCGCGGGGGTATCTCGGCCGCCGTCGCCGATTGCGTGTGGGCCGGTCCAGCTGGCCACGTGTGTGCCGTCATGTGCGTGTCAGTATGTTGGCTGACCACGTCGACAGCTAGGTCCAGCCGGCCACGTGTGTGCCGTCATGTGCATGTCAGTATGTTGGCTGACAACGTCGACAGCTAGGTCCAGCTGGCCACGTGTGTACCGTCATGTGAGTGTCAGTATGTTGGCTGACCACGACGACAGCTAGGTCCAGCCGGCCACGTGTGTGCCATCATGTGCGTGTCAGTATGTTTGCTGGCAACTAGGTGCCGCCGCCACGGAACGGCTCGCGCCAGACGGCACGGAGCCTTGGGATAGGCTGGTGCCGGACTTTAGCGACTCACGATCGACCACAAGTTGTGGGATTCTATTGCAATCGCTAGTCATCAGCTACTTCGACGGGTCACACTGAACCCGTCCGGCGGGGTTGGTGCCATAATGGACATGCCATATCGATCCCCGATAATACAAAGCCATGTATATTTGCTGACGAATATTTGCTATGTGTTCACAATCGAATATCAGTACACACTGAAGATGTCAGCAGCCTCCACGATGCTGCTGCTCCCCACATGGCTCTCATGCGATATCGGTTGTATGGCCATTTTATGAGCCATCTTTCATGTTGACTGAAGCGATTGTATCTAAATACGCTGGGTTTCGACAAGAGACCGTTTGAAAGCAAGGATCTCGTCTAGGTTTACATTTGGGTTTATTTGTGTTTTGATTTCATTGTTTGTTTTTTTGTGCGAGTATGAGAAGTCCAACTGTTTGCCAACTCGCCAAAGCACTGTTGCAGAAGCATGGATCACGAATACAGTTGCTTATAAAAGGAATAGTTTCGATGTCAGGGATGTGTTGCTGATTCAATAATTGTTCCCTATTCAAGCTCCCACAACTACTTGTAGATAATCATAGATGTGTGGGAGGGATTCCAGCGTCCCAATCTACCTCCTTCCCCATCCATTGTGTACACCGTACTCAAAGGGCCCGTAATTATTTGCAAGGGCTTGGAGGCGTTCTTAGGCTCCAAACAACACCCAAAAACGTTATGTTGAACTTTCTGTCTCCTCCAAGACAATAGCGTAAAGTGCGAATGGGCCACTAGCATGGCCCTCGGGCCGTGTCATGGACCCGTAGAATCCCAAGGATGGGGTGACCGATCCAGTCACCCCCCTTAGCTACGTCCAAGTTTGTGGCACTGACTGCGGAGATCAGCAGCAAGGAACGAATGATACCTTCCCTTCCTCAGGCTTCTGGCTGCACCATTGGATGCTTTGCATGTGCATGTATGGACATCTAGTGCTTTACACCATTCAAAATATTTTCTTCCGAGCTATGACAATTTTGTCGACGTAAAATTTAAACACAAGCCCAAATAGCCTTGATTAATCCACCAATCGTTTTACCTCCTGAGCTCTCCACTGGGAAGGTTGACATTTCGACATTCTCAAAGTGTATATTAGACGAACCTGAACTGTCCAGTTTCGATGTGTCCAATAGATTTCGAGATGGAGGGGATGGATGGGGTGGATCCACCCCATAGATTCAGGCCTAAACGAGCCCCACTTTAGTAAAAGTACGCAAAGCCAATGAAATACAGCACATTCACACAAACTGATTCGCCCGGGCGCACTTTCCGGGATCATCAGGTGACTCGCAGTGCATGCACAACACTCGGTGCTTGGGAACATGAGTGTCGAAACAACAACAAAAACGAACACTCAGCAGGGAAGAGGTGACACATCCCTACCAATACGGGGTCAGACACAATCATTCCTGCGCCATGCACATGATATCGGCCTGCCACCTTCATAATATGACGCTTTATTGGCCCTCACAACCTGGGGGTGGGGGGGAGGCGAATGTCTCCTCTTTTCCTTTTCCTAGGCCTGTCTATGATAGGCAAGTCGAAAGTTGTTTTGGGAGAAGAGGGACGATAGATTTCTTAGGCATGTTCTTTACAGTTAACAACATAAAACCCTGGTTTGCATAACACAGCCTATCTCGCGCCCAGCAAACAGTTTTAAAATCCCTTGCATAAAAGACGTTCTATGACGGTGGCGTTAGCAAAGAACTGCTAAAGTAGTCGATATTATTCCATCTCTGTTGCTGAACCCAGAGACGTCTACAGAGTGGCTTTCTCCTGTTCTTGCCCCGTCCCCCCGAGTGTTCCGTACATTCATCAGTATACAATGTGCAGTTCAGTGCACTGCCGGAGATCCCAGGAGTGGTGGGAAGGTTGGAAATAAATGCTGTCTGCGGGACGCCTTCATAAGTACCAAATGTCACAAGTACCAAGAGTCGTAAGTTCCAAAATATACCAGATTTGGATTCACAAGTTCAAAAAGTTGCCAGAAAACTTCCAAAATATTCCAGACAGGGTGGATTCACAAGTACCCAAAGTCATAAGTACCCGGTTTAATAAGTTCCAATAATAGTTCTGCATTCGACCGCTAGATGACACCGTAAACCCTCACGGGCACCAGAGCTTACATGCGTGCCGGCAGACGGCAGCATATATACGATAACAAGTGGCTTCAAAATTGTTGCCGTTTGTTGTGAGCTAAGAAATCACCACAATTCCTGTTGACTTTTTGCAAAAGGAAAAGCCGTTGGTAATTGGACACGTGGAAGCATTCCTGCAGTTGCATCATGATCAAGTTCTTGCAGGGTTGGTGCTCAGCCCTTTCATGCGGTTCTGCCACAGACAGTTGAGTACGATGAGTATGTATTTGTGGCAATGATCAACGAGCTTAAATAGGAGGGCTTAGTTCTTAAATTCAAGTAGGTAGGTAGGTTGTGACCTACATCAAACTGGAGTACAAATGTATCACAGACCTGGCTGGTGTTTCACAAGGCCAAAAAGATATAGATGCCCACCTACCTGCTTACATTGGTTAGCGAAAAGGTAGGTATCTGAACATGTTCTGTTTCCTCCACACCTTATTTGAGGCTAATACCTTTGAATATCTCCCACATTATGTTCAGGGCATAAATAACAAAGATATGGTGATATTCATAAATGATGGACCTGTTTACAATTCAAATATTAAGGCCTGATCACACAGCTCATCCTATTCTTTGTGTATGGGCCAGCAATAATAATAATACTAATAATGACCTTTATTTTGCACCTTTCTCAGTACATATCTGGGCTACCATACAACACACAATCCCTTCATGCATACAGACCAGCAACACAACCAAACTAAGACAGCAACCACTGTGCCACACCTGCTCCGTTCTACCCTGG